>JAIUJO010000096.1:1384866-1857366 GCA_023846275.1 Vanilla planifolia
CATACACACACAAGCACACACATGCACAATCACACACATGCACGCACACATATGCATGCACATGTATACACATAAACACAAGCATATATAGGCAGACACACACATGCATGCGCATACATAGAATTGTGCAATCATGCATGCAAATATACTTACTTGTACACATATGCACACAAACCTATGTGCACATACACACACACATATCCACACTCATGCATGAACAAAAACAAACATACACAAAAATGCACACACACAAAAATGCCCTCAAACACACATGTACATGCACTTACACAACCACACATGCACATACACAAACAGATATTTGATGCATACATATACATATGCAAACACATACACTCAATCACACATATGCATATGCACAAATTGACACACACATATATGCACACATCACATAGGCACATACAAGCACACACACACACACATGCATGTATACACTCCAAAATTGCAAGACACTGATACCCTCATATAATCACACACACTAACATGCACACAAACTCACACATACACACACATGAGCATACACACATGTGCATAAACACATGCACATGCACATATACTAGAACACACATAAGCATACACTAGCATACACACACATGTGCATAGAAATATGTGCTTGCACACACTCACTCACTCCCACACATACACATGCACTAACGTACTGACACTTAAGTAAACACAAAAACAAATCCACATAGACACAAACACTTGTAGGTGCACATGGATATGCACACACAAGTATGCACACATGGACATGCACACTCGCACACACACATGTGCCAACACATGCACACAAACACTCATGTGCAGACATGCATGCACACTCGTACACATACACACACACATAGATGCATGCACATGTAGACACACATGTGCAATTGTGCACAATAATATGCACACACACACAATAACATACACACACATGTGCTCATATCTACACTCACTCACATGTGCACACACACACACAAACACTCACACACACCCATACACACACATATGCGCATGCATGCACATGTACACACACATGTATGCATACACATAAATACATGTAAGCATATGCATACATGCACAACATCACACATGCACACCATCGCACTTACACACCATTACACATGCACCTATAGACACACTCACTTACACATGCATGCACGCATGCACATCCATGTAGACACACAAACATACACGTGCACATACATAGCAACGCATATGTACCAACACCCATGTGCTTACACATGCATAAATACACACTTGAATAGAAATACACACACACATGCACAAGCACATAGGTAAACACAAGCACAAGTACACATGAACAAATGAACATGCACACACACCTATACCCACACCCATATACACACGCATGCACACACACGTAAATGTGCATAGACACACACAAACTCATCCACTCACTTGCATACATACACACACTAAAATTCACATATGCAAATGCACATGCTCACACACAAACACATGCACACAAACACGAACACATGCACATGAATGAATGCAGACTAGCACACATGCAAGCACCCACACACTCATAAGCACATACACAAACACACACATGCAGACACACTCATACCCACATGCATACACACCCACACAAACACACACACACATGATGTGCCTGTACAAATAGACATGCATGCAAACATGCACTCATAACTGCACACATGGCCACTTGCACTAACACACAAATACATATGCACACATGCACACACACTTAGAAAAACATGCACATGCACACACAGATATTAACACACACACATATGCATATGTAAACACACAAGCATACACTCGCATACACCTGCAGATGCACAGACACATGTGCACACAAATGAAAACACATGTACACACACAAGCACACACATGCATACACACACAAGAACACCCATAATTAGACACATGCATGCACAAACACATGCAAGCACATGCACACACAAATGACATACAAATGCTTACACATGTACTTCCACACACACACATATGCACTCTTACACACAAATGCACACGTATGTACACTTATGCACATAAACGAACATGCACACTTCGACACAAATATGCACATAATTGGGCATGTGCATGTAGACATCCACATATGCACAAAAAGATACACACACACATACACATATATACACTGATGAACACACACACATACGCACATGCACATGCACCTGCACTTCCACATGCAAACTCACATGCACAAGCACATGCATATGCACATGCAAACATGCATGCACACACACACATGTCTACATGAAGACACATGCACACAAAGGCAACCACAAGTATGTATGCTCACATATATACATGTACCCACTTGCATAGACACCTACACACACATGTGCCCAAGCACACAAACACATGCACACACAAAAACACATCCACAACTAATTGTATAGTAAAGTTTCAATAAGATAAAATTAAAGACCATAATATTTCCAAATTAAGGTGATTTGAAGGTCACATCGGAAAGCTATTAGAGTTTCTTAATAATATGACATACTAAAAGTAAAAAAAATGAAGATATTAGAAAAATTATACAAGAAAGATTTACTTGAAGATACTAAGAAGATTGAATGTAACATCCTCAACCGTCAAAATGGTTATGCATCAAAATTTCTCATAAAAATGAATAGTTATTTGCATAAAGTTACTTGAGAAACGTATAAGAACATGTGCCTCATCTCAAGCAGATGCCATCCTGACTTACTATGAATTAAAAAAACAATAAACATAAATTAATATTAATTATTATTTTAAATTTAAAAAATATATATATATATTAAAATTAAATTCAAAAAAATTGCTAAAATTTAATATAATAAAATAAAAGTGATGGAGAACTTTCATAAGAGGAAGTTTCATGTTATGTAGCGAAATAACTTAATCAAAGTCCAAAATTTGAAAAAATAGGATAACTTTTTTGAGACAATTACTTCCAAAAAAGATTATCCATTTTTTCAAAATTTTTTCTTCCATTTTGTTATACTTCATTATTTAAATTTTTGTTTTTAAAACTTTTATATATATTTACTTCATAGGCCTACTTCTTCTCGCTAGTGACCTTTATAAAATGTTCCCTTGTACGACCTTTACATTATTTTTATTTAGTTATACTACATTCCTTCAAATTATTCTTAATTCCAATGTGTATTTACTAAATATTAAAATAATAAATTATTATTGTTTATGTGAATTTACTTTGTGTACTTCTTTGTATTCCTGAAGGAAGCATTAAAGAGATGAAATAAATGTCGTTAGTCTCAACACATTGTGATCTATCAAATTAAATTTATTTTGATATAATTGAAAATTTTATTTTTATTTGTTCTGGTGTGCATTTGTGAGGCATTTCGACCCAACTTATTTCATGATGAAGTTACACTCGATCTCCTTATTGTCCTAGAATGTAACATACTTTAAACTTTTTCTCATTTCAAATATTTTTCTTTGAATTTGCTCTATTACAATGAAACTTTGATTCCTCTCTCATGTGATATTTATATTTCATTTATTTTACCATTTTCCATTCCTTAAATTCATATCATTTAAGCTTTTTTATATATTTAATACTAAAGAAATAATTTATTAATATTTTTCTTCTGTTATTTTTCTATTGACAATAATTCAAAATGAGGTTAGATGGAGATGAAACAAAGGTCACTTGATTGAACTTAATGAAGGTTACCAAAATAAATATTTGTTTTTTATATTTATAAATTTTTTCTGTTTTAAGATTTTTACATGCTTTGTGGGACATTTTGATTCATACCTAATTTGATGATCAAAGGTATCGCTTTACATATTTTAGTTAGATGGAGATGAAACAAATTTCATCTGATTCGTCTTAATGAATATCACTAAAATAATTATTTTCTTTTATATTTCTAAAAGTTTTAGTTTTTATAATTTTTAATAATCATTACGGGTTATATTTCTCTATACATAACTTGATGATATTGGATATTATTTTACATCTCCTAATTCTCTTTCAATGCAAATTTCCAAAACAATTTCTCTCATTTCTCTAATATTTTTTATTTTAATTTGGTTATTTTACCTTGAAACCATATTTTCAAGTTGTGTCACCTTTTAATCACTTTGATTTTGTTATATTATATTACATCAATTTATCACATTTTTATTTCAATATGTATAACTACTTAACATTAAAATAATAATTTTTTATTAATTATATTAATATATTTTTATAATTCATAGTAATTTTCAAAGTAGTTTTATGGATAAAAAATAAATGTCGTTCAACTCATTTTATAGGCTCTATCAAATAAATTTTTTTTTTAAAATTTTTTATTTTCAAAAGTTTTTTTCTCATTTTGTGAGATATTTTATTTTGAAACTAATTTAACAATCAAGCATCTTTCTCTCAAACTCCTTGTTATCTTGGAACATAACTTTCCCATACAACTTGTCTTATTTGTTAAAATTTATCCGTTTATTGGTTACTTTACCATGTGACAATAAGTCAATACTCGTCTGGCCTTTTCATTTCTTTGATTTTGTTTGCCATACTATTTGAATTTATCTAATTTCATCTATAATATATATTTACTTAATATAAAAAAAATTATTTTTATATATGATTATCTAATTTGTTAAATCGTAATAACTTGAAATGTAGTTTGATCGATGCGAAAAAAAAATTATTGGACTTGTCCCTACTCTATGCAATTAAAATTAATTTTTTTAAATTTCAAAATATATTTTTAAAAAAGTTTACATATATTTTATGAGACAATTTGATTCATACCTTGTTTGACGATCAATGTCATTATCGATCTTCTTATTATATTGATATTCGATTTTGCCATATAATTAAACAAAGTTTTTCAAACTTTTTGTTTCAATTCGTTATATTTCTATTTAACTCTAAATCTTATCTAATATTAACATTATATCACATTAAATTAGTTATACTAAAGTATTTTGATTTTTCTTTTTTCTACATTAAATTACTATTTTTTGATATTATAATAATAATTTATTATCAATTTTGCTTATTTAGATTTGTAAATTTTAGTAATTATATATTGTTGCACTCATCTAAATGAGCTTTATCTATTTAAATACTAATTTTAATACATTTAAATTTTTTATTTTAAAAACTTTTAGGAAGTTTTATGATTCATTTTGATTCATATATGATTTTATGATCAAAGATGTTACACTCATTATTCTTAGTATCTTTGAATACAACATTTTCTTGTTTTACCTTTTTTTTTTAAATAATTCCCTTTTTTTGTTATATTACTATAAAACTACAATTGTCCTCACACATTCCTCTATAATGCTTTGAGTCTGTTATGATAAATTTCTCCAATTCATCTCCTTTTACTATTATAATTTGTTTAATAAATAAAGAAGTAGTAATTTATTAATACTTATCCTTACTTTCTTATTTAATTTGTAGTAATTCCAAACAAAGCTCCTAGAGATATTAAGTAAATAAGGATTGTGTTGTCTCGCAAAGCTTTAATAAATTAAATATAGTTTTTTACATTTTTAAGTAATTTTACTTGTTGTTTGTTAAGCTTAATGATGAATCACACCTAATTTGACAATAGAGTATTACACCCTTGAGCTTCTTAATATCATGGAGTATTGCTTTCTCATAAAATTATCTCATTTTTTAAAATATTTCACATGGTTTGATTATATTACTGTGGAACTCTAATGCACCCCTTGTAAGGCCATCATAGTGCTAAGATTTTTTCTATAATATAATTCTTCAATTTATCTTATTTTAGTATTATATGTTCATTTAAGATTTAAAAAAAATTATGCTTATTTTTTTGCAATTTATAGTATGTCCAAATATGATGTGATCGATGAAAAATAAACGTCATTTCTTTCATCTTAATAAGTTGAAATTAATTGAACATTCTTTTTAATTTTTTAGAATATTTAAAATGTTAAGTTTTTGCATGATTTATGAGGAATGTTTATTCATAAATTTTATCTTATTTCATTAAAACATTCACTTTTATTTTTTTATGTTAGATTTTCTTAATTTACTTATTTTGAGCATTAATATGTTATTAGTGAACATTGTATCAATAATTTGTTATTTTTTATTTATTTTCTTAATTTGTGACATTTCCAAACAATCCCTTTTGAAGGTAACATAAACATCGTTTCACTTGCTTTAGCAAGCTATATCAAACTAAATAATTTTTTGATATATACAAATATTTTTTTTCTATGTTTTATCATGCTTTACAAGACATATTTATTTGCATATGATTTGATGATAAGTGGCATTTCCCTAAAACTGCTTAATATAATTCAATAAAATATTACATCCTAATTAATCTTATCTCTTCAAATTTTTGACATTGTTTTCATGATATTACTATGTAATCCTAAATCTATTTTTATGTTACATTTTATATTCAGTTGATTTTGTTCTATTATTGTCCCTAAATTTATCAAATTTTTATTTGAGTATATATTTTATTTTTGTTAATATACTAGTTTCATATAACTTTAGCTTACTTAACTTTGTAATTTATAATAAATCCAAACTAGGTTTGTTCATGATGAAATAAAAGTAGTTGCACACATCTCGATTAGCTCTATACAATGAAATATTAATTTTTATAATCTCAAATATTTTCTTAAAGGGTTTGACATGCTTTCCTTCATATTTTATCTTCGAGTGGAACTTTCTTGTAAAATTTAGTTCAAGTTTTTAAATTTTTAAGTTTGATTATGTTTATTGTTATGTAATTCAAAATTTCTATTACTACAATCTTTTCATTGCTTTCATTTTGTTGTAGTATATAGCTTTAATTTATATCATCATAAATTAAACATATGTTTACTTAAACATATATTTATATGATTTATTTTTTGTATTTATTTGCTTTTGTAACAAACAAATCTTCTAAATGAGGTATGATTAAGACAAAAAAATTTTTGATAAACTAATGTCAATGAGCTCTATTAAATTAAATAATTAATTTTATAGTTTTAGACATTTTATTTTTATTAATTTATATTTTTATAAGGCTTTTTATATCCACGTAATTTGATGATCAATGATGTTAAACTTGATCTCTTAATATCTTCGAATGCAATTTTCTCATTCAATTTATATTATTCTTTCCAATAATTAGCTTTTGTTTAATTTTGTTAAAAAAAGTTCTAATTAACCTCATGTGTGACCTTCAGATTATTTCAATTTTGTTATATTATGTCACATTACTTTATCTAATTAATACTTTATTGTATATTTACAAAACGATAAAAAGATAATGTGTTATTGTTTGTGCTTTTTTACTTCAATAATTCTATAAATTGAAAATGATGTGTGATTGAAACGAGATGAATTTCACTTGAATCAACTAGATGAGCTATTCCAAATAAAATTTTATTTTTTATTTTTTTAAATATTTTACTTTCTTTGTTTTTCGAATAATTTGCAAGAAATTTATTTGTAGAAAATTTAATGATCAAGTATTTTACATTCAATCTTCTTATTATATTGTACTGCAACTTTCTAGCACAATTTATCTCATTTCTTAAATTTTTCACATTTGATTGTTTATGCAACTCTATATCTCTAGTAATGTTGCATTCACACTACATTCATGGGTTATATTAATTTGGGTCAATTTATTGCATTTATGCTCTAAAATATACCTACTTATAATTAAAATTATTTTTTGTTATAATTTAAGTCAGATTACTTTTATAATTATTAATAATTTCAGAAAAGGTACAATAAAGATGAAGAAAAATCATTGAGCTCACCTCTATAAGTATTATGCAATATAATATTCTTATTTATTTAAAAAAATATTTTATTTTCATGGTTTATGCTTCCTTTACCAGTAATTTTCTTTTGTATTTGATAAAACAATAAATAATGGTATGCTTATCCTCCATAGTATGTTCGAATGCAACTTTCCTATAACATTTTCTTATTTCTTGATTTTTTTTGCATCAATTTTTGTTATTAGAACTTTTAAGTGTTTTATTGTCTTGAGTTTTTGAATGCCTTATGAGACATTTACTTTATAACAAAATTTTATTATAGATATTCCTTTCAATCTTCTAAGGATATTAGAATATAGTTTTCCCATTTCATTAATTTTTTAACTTTGACTTGATAAATTACTATAAAATTTGGAATATTTTCTCATGTGACAATGACTTTGCCTTTTATTTTTTTATATAATATTTACATAGTTTATCTTATTTGATCTTTAATATATACAAACTAAATATCAAAATAATATTAAATAATTATTCATATTAAATTAAAATTGCATTTAGGAATAACTCCAATCAAGATTACATTTAGAAGAAACAAACATCATTGCAAATCTCTGAACAAGTTATTTCTAATTAGGAAGTCTTTTTTTATTTCTTAAATATTTTTCTATAATTTTCGAACTCTATATAATATAGTGTAGTTATATTTCAATGCCTTAATTTATTTAATTTCAATTTAAGTATATATTTATTTAATATTTAAAATAAAATTTAATTTTTATTGTTAGTTTTTTTATTTAATAATTATTAGTAACTCAAAAAGTGGCCTCATGGAGATGAAACAAATGTGATATGGGTAGTATTAATATGCTTTATTTAATATTCAATTTTCTATAGTTTTTAAAATATTTTTTTCTAGCATTTACATTTAATTTAAGAGGCATTTCGATTCGTTCCTAATTTATCAATCCATGTTGTTACACTAGATCTTCTGCATATCTCGGAATGCAACTTTCTTCTAACATTTGTCAAATTTTTTCAAATGTTTTTCTTTGAATTAGAAATATTACTATGTAACACTAAATATTCCATTATTTTTCCTTTACATCAAACTGGTTTAGTGTTATTACATTTTATTTATTTATTTGATTTCCCTTTTAAAAAATATTGCTTAACATTACAATAATAATTTATTTTTATTTATACTTATTTACCATAGTGATATGCAAAAAATGTAAACTAGGATAAATAAATATAAAATAAACGTCGATGGAATCATCCTAACATGCTTTATTCCATTAATTATTCATTTTAATATTTTTGAAACATTTTTTTAGAAAAGTTTTGTAGGTTTAATAAGCCATTTTCTTTGCAACTGATTTATTGATCAAAGATGTTATAGTAAAGTTTCTTGGTACCTTAGAATGAAATTTTCCCATAGAACTCTAATTTTTCTATTGTGTAAAAGTTATGATTTTGTTAGAGTAAATTTTCGTCAATTTATGTCATTTCAACTTTATTATACCTTTCGTAAATATGAAAATGGCATTTTATTACTATGTTTTCTAATTTACATTTGCAATTCATAGTAATTCATAATAAGATACAATGGATAGAAAACAAACATTATTTGACCCATCATAATCTCTATTAATCAATTCATTTATTATTTTTATAATTTTTTAATATTTTATTTTTTATATTATTTTATGCTTTATGGGATTTTTTTGGTTAATTAAGGATGTTAGACTCAGTCTCTTTAGTGTCATTGAATATAACTTTCCCAAAAAAATTACCACATTCCTTCAAAAGTTTCACTTTGAGTTCATTATATTATGATATAACTCTAAATCTCTCCCATCTAGTAGTTACATCACTTTGTTTAGGTTGAATTATATTATTTTAATTTATACTATTTTAGATATAAAATCTATGTACTTAATATTAGAATGAGAATATCTTATAATTTATGTTTATTTACCATTGAATTCAAAGTAATTCTTGTGGAGATTTGATCTCGATGAAAAAGTCATTACACTTGTCTTCATGATGTTTATCTAAATAAATATTTATTTATATATATTTTTTTAATATTTAATTTTCAATCATTTCACATGCTTTATTATGCATTTTGTTTCTTACTAGATTTTTTGATTGATAATATTACACTCAATCTCCTTTGAACTTTGAAATTTGGCCTTCTTGTATAATTTGTCTAATTCTACAAACTTTTCCCTTAATTAGGTTGTATTACTATGTATGTCTCCTATTACCTTTATAGAATTTTAATTTGATGGTATTATATTGCATTATTTATATCATTTAGTAATTGATATAGATCTACTTCATATAAAATAATAATATCATATTATTTATGTTTATTTATTTTTAAATTTTAAGTAATTTAACACAAAAATTATTAACATAAAAGAAATGTAATTAAATACATCTCTTTAAACTCTATCCAATTAAAATTTTAATTATTTTATTTATGTTTTTTTTTATTTTCAATTATTCTTAAATTTTTTCTAAGATATTTCATTTTGTACTTCATTGTATGATTTTGATTATTACACTACAACAACTTTATATCTTGGACAAAGATGTTCATGTAAAATTTGCTTAATTTTTCGAAATTTTTCACTTTCATTTTGTTATAATTCTACAAAACCTTAATAATTATTGCTTGTGACCTTTACGTATCATTGATTTTGTTATATTTTGATACTACAGTTTGTATCTTTACAACTTTTGTTACACATATGCTTGATATTCAAATAATAAATTATTATTATTTATAATTATTTACTATGTTAATGCCAAGTAATTATGATGACTCTGATTGAAATAGTTTAAATGATGTTGAACTCATTTTGATGAACACTATTTAATTAAACATTATTTTTTTATTTCTAAATTTTTTATTTTTCAAGATTTTTGTAGATTTTATAAAAACATTTTATAAGTACGGAATTTTATTTTAGTGATGGTATACATGAACTCTTTAGTATCTAAAAATACAATTTTAATGTGCAATTTATCCCATTTGTTAACAATTTCACTTTTCATATAGTTATATTATAGTGGAACTCTAATTCTCCTCCAATGTTACATTTTCACTAATTTTAAATGAAGTTTGATAGAGATGAAATAAGTGTCATTACACTCTTTACGATTTGATTTGTCCAACTACATATTCATGCCAAAAATTTCAAATATTATTTTTTAAAATTTATTTTACTTTATGAGATATTTCAATTCACACCTTATTTTCTCATTAATGACGTTCAAATTGATCACCTCAGTATCTTGGAAAGCTATTTTCTTATTCAATTTCTCTATTTTTTTTTCTTATTATTTACTTTGATTTAGTTAAATTGTTGTTTAAATCTAAATCTCATCGATGTGCCCTTCACCTCAAATTGATTTTGTTATCATAATTTCTATCATTTTATTTCATTTAAAACAAAATAAATATCTGTTCAATGTTATAACAATAATTTTTTATTCTTTTTGCCAATTTATTTTAGATGTTCATAATAATTCCAAACTCATCTTAATGAGATCAATCTAGTTGATAGCTAAAATTTACAATCTTAAATATTTTATTTTATAAAATATTTACATATTTTGTGAGTGTCTTCATCATGTACCAAATTTAACTATCAAAGATGTTACACTTGATTTTCTTTTAATGTCTTGGAATGCAGCTTTCTTTTATAATTTATTGTGATTCTTAAATTATTTTTTTCATTTGGTATAATACTACGTAATTGAAATCCTCATCTTGTGAGACAATAATAATGCTTTGATTTAGTCAATTATTTTCCTTTTAAATATATAATTTTAAATTTAATATTTATTTACTTAATTTAAAAATAATAATTTATTATTTTTTATTATTATGTTTTTAGTAAATAATGGCAATTTTAAATAAAGAGAAATTAAGATAAAATAAACATCGTTAAACTCATCTCAGAAGGTTCTATGTAATTAAATATTCTTCTTAATTTTTTTAATCTGTTCTTTTCGAGTTATAAATGTTTTTAGAGATATTTTGATTAACAATTAGTTTCATGATCAAGGATGTTTCCCTCGATCATCTTATTACCTTAGAATGGAAGGATCTTATAAACATTTTCTCCTTTTTTCAATTTTCTTATTTCATTTAGTTATCGTATTATAAGACTTTAAGTTTTATATCATGTGATCTTTACATTACTTTAATTTTGTTAAATTAATTACTTCAATTTTCTCATTTTGACAACAATATATAGTGTTTGATTTTTAAATAGTTTTTTTACTATTTGTGCTTGTATAAATTAGAAATTATTAGTGATTCCAATCAAGTTTAGATCGAGAAAACTAAATATTATTTGGCTCATCACAAAGAGTAACAAGTAATTAAATATTAATATTAATTTTTTTAGATATTTAATTTTCTATGGTTTTTAAAGGCTTTATTAGACATTTAAGTTTGTAGTTGATTTGAAGGCCAAGGAGATTTCCCACTATCTACCTAGTGTCCTGCGATGCTACATTTGGCTAAAATTTATTTATTTCTTTAAATTTTTTTTCTTTATGTTGCACTAATTCCCCTTATTTCTACTTTACTATTTATTTTCTTTGCATTAAATTTTTTTTTATTTTTTCTCATTTACTATATTAATTTATTGTAATTCTAAATGAGATCTAATCGAGGTGAAACATATGTTGTTTTAGGTGTCTCAATGAGCATTATTCAGTTAAATATTATTTTATAATTTTGAGTATTTTGTTTTACAAATTTTATGAGACATTTTCATTAATACCCAATTTCACAATCAGTGATGTTACACTTGACCTATGTTGTGTCAAGGAATACAAGTTATAAATACAATTTATCATCTTTTTTAAAATATTGTTCTTTAATTTAGTTATATTTTTATTTAACTTGAAATCTCTACTAGTGTGATACTTGCATTGATTTCATTATTTTTTTTTATTTGGTTAAAGTAACATTAGCTTTAAAAAATATTTACTCAATTGTAATATAATATTTTACTTTTAGTTATGTTTGTATTTACTGTGTCAAATTATAGTAATCATAAATGCAATTTGATTAACAAAAAATAAATGTCATTGGGCTCATCCTAATGAGATCAATCCAACAATTTTTTTTTTCATATTTTTTGAGAATTTTAGGTTTTTATCTAACTTGATGATCGAGGATTTTAATCTCGCTCTTTTTTAAAATATAGTGCTTTAATTTAGTTATATAATTATTTAACTTGAAATCTCTACTAGTTTGATATTTGCATTGATTTTGTTATTTTTCTTTTATTATATTTATGTAACTTTAGCTTTAAAAAATATTTACTTAATAGGAATATAATATTTTACTTTTAGTTATGTTTTATTCTCTTTGTCAATTTACAACAATCATGAATGCTATTTGATTAAGAAAAAATAAATATCATTGGGCCCGTCATAATGAGATCAATCCAACAAACTTTTTTCTTTTTTTTTTTAGACTTTTAGATTTGTATCTAATTTGATGATGGAGGATTTTACTCTCGATCTTTTTAGTATTTTGGAATGATGCTTCCCACATAATCTGCATTTTTTAAAATATTTAATTTTAATTTTTGTGTATTATTATGCAACTCTAAATCTTTTCTCTTTTGCTCTTTCTTACATTGTTTTTAATTTGTTATTTTACATTATTTAAATTCATTACATTCATAATTTTAAAAATATTTGTGTAATATTAAAATAATAAGTGATTATTATTTATTCATATTTACTTTGTTAATTAGTAGTAATTCAAAACTACGTCTAATGGAGATAGAACAAACATCGTTGAATGTTTCTCGATAAGAGCCTGGAAGTTAAATATTCATTATTTTTTAAAATATTTAACTTTATAAAATTTGGTCATTTATTATAAGTCTTTTTGATTCAAACTTGACTTGATGATCAAGGATGTCACCAATTATATTTTTAGTTCTTGGAATGCAACTTTCTAGTACAATTTATATCATTTTTTATGGTTTTTCTTTGGTTTTATTTGATTATTTTGTAACTCTGGATGTCATCTGAATTGACCAATGCAAAACCTTCATTTTCTTAAGTTATGTTATCTCAACTTATCTCTTTTCAACTTTAGTATTTATTTACTTAATTGCTAACTAAAAATTTAACATTATTTAAGCTTTTTTCTATTGTTATTTCAAACACTTTCAAATGAGTTTCAATAAAGACAAAACAAATGTCGATGGACTAATTTTAAAGAGGTTTACTCAACTTATTGATCATTACTATAATTTTTAGCATTTTATTGTCTTTGACCTTGGCACATTGGAGTTTAAGTTTTTTATACTATTTTATGACAGTTCTTTGAGTTTTTCTATGATTTGGTTATATTACTTTGTACTCTAAATCTTCACCCATATGATTTTTATATCCTTTTAATTTCCTTAAATTATGTTGCTTATATGAATATCATTTTACTTTCCATATATATATTTATTTAATATTAACATAATAATATACCATTATTTAAGTTTATTTATTAGTGTAATTCAATGTACTTGCAAACAAGGTCTAATAGAAACGAAACAAATGCATTGAACTGGTATTGATGTGTTCCATCAAATTAAATCTTAATTTTCAAATTATTAAATATTAATTATTTTAGCTTCTAACAAACTTTACAAGATATTTTTATTTTTATTTGATTGGTTGATGCATAATATTAAATTTAAACACTTTAGTACTTTGTAATATAATTTTTTTTACTATTTATCTGAATTTTTGGAAGCTATTTTCTTTTATTCAATTATGCTACTAAGTAACTCTATTTCTCTAAGCATCTTCACATGTCTTTAAATTTATTATATTGTAATGCTTCAATTTATGTCTTTCAATTTAAAAAAAATGTTATTAATATTGAAATAATAATATATTATTCTTTTTATTTTATTATTTTGTTAATTGAGAGTAGTTTTAAATGAGGTTTGATCCAGATGAAGTGAATAATTTTGGAGTCCTCTGAAGGAGCTCTTTCCAATAAAATATTTATCTTTATAATTTTCAAACTATTTTATTTTCTACCCATTAGTTTCTTTAAATGCAAGTTTCTTGTAAGATGTATCTCTTTTGTTCAAGTGCTTTCCTTAAATTTTATTACATTACTATGGAACTCTAATTGTCCTCTAGTGTGACCATTACATCACTTTGATTTAGTTAAAGTACATTAGTTCAATTTATGTCATTTATGTTTAAAAAATTATTTAATAAAAATTAAAATATTATGTTATTCTTATGTATTCTTATTCTCTTTATTAATTTGTACTAATTCACTTTGATGGACTATATCAAATTGCATATTCATTTTTAAATTTTAATACACTATATTTTTATTATTTTTGCATACTCTATGAGATATTTCAATTCATAACTTATTTGATGATCTATGATGTTAGATTTGATTTTTGTATGTTTCAAAGATACTTTTCTATTCAATTCATTTAATTCCATTTTTTTATAAATTTTTTACATTATGTATAAATCTAAATCACTTCTTGTCTAAACTTTACATCACATTGATTTTTTTGTTGTTTAAATTCTATCAACTTATCTCAATTACCATTAATATGTATTTGCTTAATATTACAATAATTTTTTATTATAGTTTATGTTTATTCATTTGTTAATTTATAGTAATTAGAATTGATGCTTTGTCAAGATGAAATAAATGTTGTTTTACTCGCACAATAAGATATATCCCAGTGAACATTCTTATTTATAATTTTTATATTATATTCTTTAATGTTTTGGCATTTTGTACAAGTAATTCTAATTTGTACTTAATTTCATGGTTGTGGTTGTTACACAAACCACCTTAATATCTTTGAATTCAACATTATTTTGCAATTTATCTTCTTTCTTCAATTTTTTTTTCATTATATTACTATGTAATTAAAAAAATTCTTTAATGTGACATTTACTTCATTTTGCTTTGGTAATATTTTAGTACTTTTGTTTATCATATTTTAGTTTTCTTAATTATTTTATTTGTCTTAGTATTATATTTTATTCCTATTTATGCTTAATTATTTTTTTATTTATAGTAATTACATGGGCCAACAGAGAAAAAACGTCATTGGACTTGGCTTGACATGCTCAATCTGATTAAAAATTCTTTTTTATATTTCTTAATATGCTAATTTCCTTTAGTTTATCATGTTTTATCAACCATTTTGATTATCACCTAATTTGATAATTGAGGATGTTACACTCGATCATCTTTGTTTCTTAGAATGAAACTTTGTTGTACCAATTATCTCATTTTTGCAAATTTATTAATTTTATTTCTAATTTTTCTTTGAAATTTTAATTTTATCAATTTCAAACGAATACATCATTTTGATTTGTTCATATTACACACTTTAGTTTATCTCATTTTTGCATTAACATATATTATCTTTTATTTAAATAATATATTTATTTTTCTTATTTAGCTGTATAACTTGTGGTCTTCTACTTAAGTTCTAATCTAACAAAACATGTTCTTTAAGTCATCTCAATAAGCTCTATCTGATTAATTATTCATATTTTTCACGTATATTTTCTATAGTTCTTATATGCTTTTTGAGAGATTCTAATACAAAACTAATTTGTTAATCAAGGGTGTTCCCTATATCTCATTAATATCTTGGAATGCAACTTTAAAAAACACTTTATCTCATTTCTAAAAGTTTTTTCTTTTATTTGGTAATGTAATTATGAAATCGTAATAGTCTCCATTTGACCACTTTTGGAACACTATGAATTACTATTATAAAAAAGCATAAAAAATAATAAATTGTCACTAAAATATTATGTATATATATTTATATATTAGTTAAGTAAATATAAATGAAAGATATATGATATGACCAAGTAAAAATGAAAATTTTGAAGTAAAGTGTTAAATAGTACATGAAAGTTGGATTCCGTGAAACTAAGACGGTAGAGGGTAATATTTTCAACTACTAAATTTAGTTCAAAACAAAATTCCTTTAAAAGTTTGTCAAAAACATAGAAAAAATATTAAAACAAACAGAAATTAAAGTTCAATTTCAATAGCCAATGTTAAAGAGTTTGATGATTCTTGTTTTATCTAGATGAAATAGTTCTTTTGCCACTATTATGAACTACAAAATTAAATGTGCCTACATAGTATATGTTATTATTATTTTAATATTAATAAAATATTAAACCTAAAATAAGATTTCATAAAATATAGTAATATAACAAAATAAAAGCAATGCAAATATCACATTAGAGGAGATTAGGTGTGACTTGGTAATATAACCCAAAAGAACAAGATGTTAAATGAAATCAGATAAAACTTATGAAACAAATTTTTTTCAAGGCAATGAAAGCATAGAGTGTAACATCCTTAACTAATATGTGAGGTAGAAATAAACAAATCTGATAAAATGTGCAAAAAAACTATAAAACTAAAATTCAATATTAAATGAACATTTAAGCTCATAACGCTCAATATGAAGAGTGCGCGAATGCCGATCAACACTTGTTTGGAATTTTTAAGAATTATAAAGTAAATAATTGTAATAAATGATAAATTATTATTTTATTATCTATACATATATATATATATATATATATATATATATATATATATATATATATATATATATATATATATATATATATATATATATATATATATATATATATATATATATATATATATATATTACTGAAAGAAGGCAAACTAAAGAAATGTAAGTTAACAAAACGAAAAACATGTAAAGGTTAAAAGAGATGAGTTTTAGAGTTACAATGTAACATAATGAAACTAATGCCTAAGCTTTGAAGAAATATTATAAATTGTATAGGAATGTTGCACTCCAAGGTACTTAACAAATTTATTGAAACAACCTCGATAATCACTCGAATGAAAAATGCAACATAAAACATGTTGAAGTCCTAAAAACAAAACTATTTAAATTATAAAATGTATATTCATTTTACATAAATCATTAAGATGAGTCTGACAAAGTTTGGAATAATGATGAATTACAAAAATTAAAAAAAGGTTATTTTGAAAAAAGAATAACTATTTTAATATTAAATTAATATATGTTATGATTAAAATGAAATAAATTGAAGCAATATAAAATATCGAACAAAAATCATTGTAAAGATTACATGAGAGAACATGAGATTTTTAGTACAAAAACAAAAAGAAAGCCAAAAAATGAAAAAATATTTAAATTATATGAGAAACATGCATTCAAACATGCTAAGTGGTTGAAATATAACCTTCTTGACCATCAAGTTTGAAATGAATAAAAATGTCTCATTAACAAATTTAAAATAAAAAATAATTTAAGCAAAAACCAAATAACTAATTAGATAGTTCTCATGGTGATAAGACCAACAACATTTGTTTTCTCTTTATTAGACTTCATTTGAAATTACTACAAATTCTGAAAATAAAAAAATAACATTAAATTACTTTTTAAAAAAATTAACAGGTTGAAACTAAAATGAAATATTATGAATTAATGAAATATAATATTATAAAACAAAAAAGATTTAAAGGTCATATGAGAGGAGAGTTGAAGATTCAAAGTAATATACTAAAATTAAAAACAATAAGATAAGGAAATGATATAAATTATATGGGATAGCTCATGCCGAAATACTATAGGTATTGAGTATAACTTGATCGACAATAATTTTTTTTTTCAAGTTTAAAAGGCTCATGAACCATGCAAAAATGCTAAAACCTTAAACATTTTAGAATATAAAGATGAATGTTTCGTTTGATAATGCTTGTCAAGATGTGTGCAATAATATTTGTTTCATTTTGTTTAGAACTGGTTAGAAATTACTTTGAATTATCGAAGTTAATAATGACAGACAATAACAAATTATCCTTTTAATACTAAATAAATAAATAATATACTTAAACAAAGATAACTTGAAGTATTGTAATATAAGCAAATAAAAGCAATGTATGGTTTAGACAAGTAGAGAAATATTATTTCAAATTAATATAAGGAAATCAAAGCAACACATTTGAAAAAAATGAGAAACATTATATTAAAAAACTATATTTGAAGATACAAAGATCAAATATAATATCCTTGATTATGAAATTTGGAACAAATAAAAAGTTCTCAAAAAGAATGTCAAAACAACACAAACTAAAATTTTAAAACAAATAAATATATTTAATTGGATAAAGCTCATCGAGAAGTGTCAAATAACATTCATTTCATCCTAACTAAATGTCCATTGGAATTTCTCTGATCTATTAAAATATGAAGCATAAATAATAACAAATTATTTTTTTTAATATTAATAAAGGACATTTTAAATCGAAAAATAGATAAATTAAAGCAATATAATAAATCAAAATTGAAGTGATGTAAATGTTGCACAAAAACATTTTGAATGACATAGAAATATAACTAAATCAAGGACAAAAAAATTTGAAAATTGAGATAAGTTTATAGGAAAGTTGCATTCCAACCTATTAAGAAGATGATGTGTATAGCCTTAATTATTAAACCTTATGAATAAAAATATCTTCTCAAGCAGGTAAATACTCAACAAGATGAGTCCAATGTCATTTGAAATAACTATATGTTTTAAAACTAAATAAGAATAAACAATAAAATGCTATTACTTTTATTTTAAAAAAATATGTATCAAAGCTAAAATGAGCTAAATTTTATCCATATAACACTACAAAACTAAATGAAGGAAAACTATATGAGAGTGGAAGAATAATTATATAGTAATGTAACTAAATCTACGAAACAACTTGAATAAATGAAATAAATTTTGTAGCAAAGCTAATTCCAACATAAAAAGCACATCATGTGTAACATCGTTGATGATCAAATTAGAAATACTAATGTTTTAAAATACAAAAATGAATATTTACTAGCCATGTTCTCATCATGACAAATCAAAAGGCCAATATTTCATCTTAATTGAACACCCTTTGAAATTT
This sequence comes from Vanilla planifolia, assembly GCA_023846275.1. Classification (NCBI taxonomy): domain Eukaryota; kingdom Viridiplantae; phylum Streptophyta; class Magnoliopsida; order Asparagales; family Orchidaceae; genus Vanilla; species Vanilla planifolia. The sequence continues at coordinate 1,404,647 of JAIUJO010000096.1, forward strand.
TTGCAAATTACAAAATTAAAAAATATTATAAAATACTTTTTCAAAAAATATTTAATAAAAAATATTTTACAAAAAATAAGAAAAATTGATGAAATTTAATATAAATAAATCAAAATAATGTAAATGTCATATTATAGAAGAATTATAATTTCATAGTAATATAGGTAAAAGAATGAAAAAAATTTGAAGAAATAAAATAAATTATATAGAAGCACTACACTCCATGATACTTAAGAGATATAGTGTAATATCTTTGATCATTAAAATAAGTATGTATCAAAATCATTAATAAAGCAGGAATAAATGCTAAAAATTAAACAATATTGAAAAATATTAAAAACATATTTAACTTTATTGTAGCCAACAGGATAATACTAATGGTGTATACTTTATTTCAATCAAAACTTGTTTGTTATTATAATGATTTATTGAAGTAAATTAGAATAAACAAAAATAAATATTTATTTTATTGATAAATAAATTTATAAGAAAGCTAAAATCAAATAAATTAAAGTGTTGTAATATATTGAAATCAAAGCATTAATAGTTACACTAAGGAGGATTTGTTTTTTATAATAATATAATAATATGAATGAAAAATCTTTGAAGAAATGAGATGCATTATACATAAAAACTGCATTCTAAAGAGAAATTTCTCATAATGAATGAAAATACCTTAGAAAATATAACATTTTGGAAAATATGTCACAAAGTAGGCCAAACCAATAGAAAATAAAAAATCCTAAGATATAAAATTTAAAATTTAAATAAATGTTAAACCTAAAAAGAGATAAATTATGGTAATGTTATATAACAAAATAAATTCTTTGTAAAAGTTGCATGAGGGGAGAATTATAGCTTCATAGCAACATAAAAAATAAAAGTAAAAGTGTTAACAAATGAGATAACTTTTATGTAAAAGTTGCATTACTAGATATTAAGTTTGGCATGAAAAAAATGTCATGCCAAATGTGCCAAAAAAATGGAAAATTAGAAATTAAAAAAATATTAGAAACAATATTTAATTTCATAGAGATAATTCTCATGATTATAATAGTATTTGTTTCCTTAAAATCAAGGCTTCTTCAGAATTACTAAGAATTATCATTGCAAATAAGCGTAAAAAATAAATTACTATTTTTAAACTAAGTAATTATATATTAAAGTTGAAATGAGGGAAATGTTTGAAATGTTATCTCATAAGATTACTATTTTGTAAATGTTACAAGAAACAAGATTTAAAGCTACAATGAAATATAAAAAAAATTAAAAAATTTGAAAAATGAAATAAATTATACAAGAAAGGTTCATTCAAAGAAGGTTCATTCAAAGACATTAAGGACAATTAGAGAAACATCTTGAATGTTAAAATTTGAAATTAATCAAAGTGACTCAAAAAAATATAATCATAGAATATAAAATATTTTAAAAAGTTGAACTGACACTATAGGACACTATTTTGGATTATAACAAATTACTAAAGTAAATAAGAATAAATAATGATAAATTATTTTTATATACTAAATAAATTTATATTAAAGAAAAAATAAGATATTATAAAGCAATAAGATATAACCAAATTGAAATGATGTCGAAGTCATAAGAGACGAGATTTACAATATCGTAGCGATATAACTAAACCAAAGAAAAACATTTAAACAAATGAGACACTTTTTAAGGAAAAAGTTTATTCAAGATACTTAAGAGAAAGAGTGCAACATCCTTAATCATCAAATTAGGTGTGATTTAAAATATCTCTTAAAGTACAACAAATCCATAATATAAATATTAGTAAAGATTGAAGTAAATATGTAATTAATAGAGCACATCAAGCTGAGTTCAAACATGTATTTTTCATCTTGATTGACCCTCATTTGAAATTATTTTTATTTAATTGAATAAATAAGGATAAATAATAATAACTTGTTATGATAATAGTAAAAATATATCTATTCAAGCTAAAATAAGAGTAAACGTGACATGAGTGGAGATTAAGTTACATAGTAATAAATTCAAATGAAACCAAAAATTTTAAAGTTAGATAAATTGTATAACAAGCTATATTCTAAGATACTGAGGAGATTGAGCATAATATGGCCATTCATGAAATCAAGAATGAATAAAAATATCTGAAAAATATGTTAAAATGAGAGTAAAAATTAAGAAATACGTAACTTAATATTTCATTGCATAGAGCTCACTAAGACGACAATAATGATGCCTTTTGCATCAAACATTGTTTTTAATTACTTTTTAAAAAAGTAAATAAATATAACAAATATTAAAACATTATTTTATTATTAAGTAAACATATATTAAATATAAAATAAGATATATTGAAATAATGTAGTACCAAAAAAAATCTTGGTGTTATCGTATTTATTAATGTTGCAATGTGATAAATATAAGCAATGTATAATAACTAAATTAAAGCAATTAAACTGTCAAACTAGATAAAATATATAATATATAAGAAAGTGGAATTCCAAGTTATTATAGCATCAAGTTTAACAATGTGGAATGAAAAATTAGGAGGAAATTAATATATGTGTTTTAGGAGGTCAAAATGATAAAGAAATATTGAAAAATATAGAAATGAATGTGAAATTCAATAGAACTCATCACAATAACTTCAACGATGTTTTCTCATCCCAATTGGTCCATGTTTGGTATTATTATGAATTACAAACGTAAAAATGCATAATAAGTGGCATGTTATTATTTGACATTAAGAAAATATATATTAAAGTTAAAAATTGATGAATTAAAGTAATGTAATATAAAAAAATAAAAGCAAGATAATGGTGACAAGAGAGGAGATTGAGATTTACATTGTAATATATTCAATCATGAATGAAACAATTGAAGAAATAAGCTAAATTTTTCTGGAGAATTACATTCTAAGATGATAATGAGATCTAATGTAGCATCCATGATCATCAAATTAGTTACAAATAGAAATTTCTAATAATGCATAACAAATCTATAGAAAATAAAATATTTAAAAATATTAAAAAAACATATTGAATAAGATAGTGTTTCCCAAGATAAATAACAATTATCTTTTTCTTTAATTTCAGTAAATATGTATTAATCAATAAATGAGATAAGCAAAAAAGATATAATAAACTAAAATAAAGGTAATGATAAGGTCGTTCAAGAGGAGAATTACAATTTCATTATAATATTACAAAATCAAAGACAATAATTTCAATAAATAACATGAATTATAACTAAAACTTACACTCCAAGATATTTACAAAATTGAGTGCGATATAATAAATGATTAAATCATGTATTTTTGGAAATGTCACATAAAGTATAGCAAATTAAGGGAATATAAAAACCTTAAAAATATGAAAATAAATATTTAATTAGATAGGGCTCATTAAAATTAGTCAATGATATTTTTAGTGGATGTTATTTTGAAGTACTATGAACTATCACAAAAATTTAGAAAAATTAATAAAAAATAATTATTTTTGTGATAAGTAACTAAAAATTAGATATGAAATTAAGTAATTGTATTAACTTTTATTTCAAAAATTTAAAGCTACATAAAATATCACATGAATGGAGATTACATAGATTGAAAAGTATAAACTATCAAATAAAGTTGCACATTACATCATGGTTCAACAAACCTATAAGTAATTTAATGACTCATAAAACCAACTAAAACCTTAAAGAATTAAATATTTTAAAATATCAAAATGAATATTTAATTGGATAGAGCATGTTGAGATCAATCCTATAATGCTTGCTTTATGTAAATCAGACATCATTTTCAATTAATATCAATTTATAAATTAGAAAATAATAAATATTAATAAATTACTATTTAAGCATTAATTAAATTAGATCTTACCTAAAATGGGATGCTACGTTTTACACCAAGGAGATTGAATTTAACCACCTTAATCATTAAATCTTGTATGAAAACAAATCCCACAAAAAGTAAGCAAAAAATAAAGCAAATAAAATATTCAAGAAATAAGTGAATGTTTAATTAGATTATGTTAGTCAAGATTAGTCCAATGTCACTTATTTTATCTCAATTATACCTCCTTTAAAATTATTTCAATTTAGTAAAAAAAATTGAATAAATATATTTAATTATAATGTTAACTTAAATTAAAGAAACATTAAAACTGAAATGAGGAAAATTAAACAAATGTTGTATAATTAAATCAAGGTGATGAAATTGTTTCTTCTACATTCGGTTTAGTATTACATGGTGAAAAAAAATTAAAGAAATCACAAAAATTATAAGGGAAAATTACATTGTATGATATTAAATGGGTCATATATAAATAAAACTATGTCATTAGGTCTGTAAAAACTATAGAAAAAAAATATAAAATGAAATCTTTAGTTTGTTTAAAGTTTTATGGTTAAGTCAAATGATGTTTGTTTCATCTCAATAATACATCATTTAAAATTACTATAAAAAACAAATCTAAATAGACATAAATAATAATATGTTATTATTTTCAAATTCATCAAATATTTATTCCGACTAAAATAACATAAACTAAAGTAATATAACAGAACGAAATCAAAGTAGTGTAAACCTCATATGATTTGATAACTAGAGTTTTATGGTAATATAATAAATAATGAACTAAATATTTGAATATATTATACAACTAAAATTTGAAAGCTCCATTGTAAGATACTAGAGAGATTGAGAGTATCATCCTTTATCATTAAATTATGTAAGAACCAAAATTTTTCTTTAAACATTCCTAAACAATAGAAAAAATATGTAAAAATTTCAAATTGAATTTTTAATTGAATAGACTTCATGCATTTGAGTTCATCGATGTTTGTTTAATCTTGATTAAACCTCATTTTGAATTATTACAAAATAAAAATTTTAATATGGCTAGATAATAAAAATAAATAATTTAATAATAATTAAGAGTACATTAAAAAAATCAGATAAATTTAATGTATGTAGTATAACAAAATCAAAGTATTGTACATGTCACATGAGAGGAGAATTACATTGAATTGTTTGAAATTACTATGAATTAAAAAATAACAATAAATTATTATTTTAATTTTAAGTAATCATACTATAGTAAATGAATGAGAAGAATTAAAGTTATGTAATATATCCAAATCATATTATTGTGAAGGTGACACAAGAGAACAAGTAGTGTATCCCAGTAATAAAACTAAATAAAAGAAAACAATTGAAGGGAATGAGATAAATTTTAAGGGAATCATGCTTTTCAAGATACTAAAGATATCAAGTCTAACTTTCCCCAATTATCAAATAAGATATTAATTTATTGCCAAAACTAGACACAAAATTACTTAGAAAACATAAATATATATTTTGTTCAATAGGGCTCATCGAGAAGAGACGAACGACATTTCCTTCATCTTGGTAAGACCTCATTTTGAATTATCAAAATTACGAAATTTAATATGAAAAAGGTATTTAGCCTTGCTGCTCTTCAAAGAAGAATTCAGGTTGATGAATCAATTACTACTACATGCTACACTCATCCTAGCCCATTCAATAGTTGTTCATTTCACCTTCAAAGGCCTTGTGTAACCTCTTATTGACTCCTTCAATGGTGTGGGTAAGCTTAATTACAATGTAGCAGTCAAAGGAAATCTTAATGGTAGAATTGGCATAATTATTCAGCATCACTTGGCTAGACTGATTACTATTGATGACAAAATGTGGATTTTAGGAGTATCCTTTATCGTGAAAACTATTACTATTCTTGAAGCCTTGGAGCTCTCTAGGATTCCATTTCCTAACACTCATGTTGTAGAAATCAAATCAGACTATACAATGATTATTATGGAAGTGAGTAAGATGTTGGAATATATCTATTGTTGTAGTAAGTATCAAAGGCTATTAATTTTGTGAAATGTATGCGGTCCTTCAAACTTTTTCAAGTACTTTGTCAAGGAAATTTGGGTTGTGAAACACTTTTCTTTACATGTATTTGCATGGGATTAGGAATACCACTTTTCAAACAACTTATGTGCTCCCTTTTTTTGCTTTATAAATGAACCTCTATGTGGAGAGTACATTGTAGGCATCAAACATTTTGTATCACGGAACCCAAAGAGGGTTGTGCAGTGTACACATCAAAGATTATATTAACCATTGACTAGCTTGGGATCAAATGAAAAAGTCAGCAAAGCTTTGTGGATCATTGATTGTTGTAGGAGATTTCAACAACTTGCACAAAAATAAGGAAAAAAGAGAAACAAAACATTTAGTAGTTGGTAGGCTCAGTATGAGTTCTCCAAATTCGTTCATGATCTTGATATAATAACTTGGGATTTATTAGGAATTGTTTCACTTGGTGTAATAAAATGGTTAATAGTGTCCATATATACAAAATCATGGATAAGGCTTTCTTGAATATTATGGTATACAAGAATTCTTGAGTACTATAGTGACACATCTTCCTTGTATTGGCTCAAACCACTACCCTCTACTTATAATGTTAAGATAATTTTCATTGAATAAAACTAATAAGAGAAACCAATTTAAAAACATAAGACTATCACTTCCACCTTAAAATAATCTATTATAGGTAGCTTGGAAAAGGACAAATAAAGGAGATCTTATGGATAGTCTCTCTACTAAATTGAGTGGAGCATTATTAGCATTAAAGAAATAGAGTTTAGGAGAGCTAAGAATTTTCTTAATTAGCCTAACATATTAGAATAACAAATCAAGGAGCTATATCTAAAATAATCTGAGAAAGTATTAAATGAGTTAGAAAAGTACCTTTTAGCACAATGTATTGCTTCATATTGTAAGGGCACAACTTTAGATGAACTATAGTGTTTGCAGCAAGCTAAGCAAATTATATACCTCATCTTAAAAATACGGATTTATGTAGGAAGCGATTGCTTCTACATACCTAAGAAATTATATACATCATCTTAAAAATGATAGTGAGGAATTGGTGGCCTCTCCAACTGAGATTAATGACATTCTCATACAGTTCTTCAACATGAAGTGTAGTTTTGAGTAGTATGAACCTCCTAGCAATAGAAAGCAAGTGACCATTCTTATGGCTTTAATCAAAGATGATGATATACAAAATACTATATTTCTATCAAAAGATATAAATCCTCTAGTGTGGATGGCATCTCTACTAAGTTTGTGATTGGTTATTAGAACATTACTTAGACAAATATTGTCACAATTTTGAAATAATTCTTTAAAGATGGATGCATGCCGAAATGATTGGAAGGCACATTGGCCATTAGTATCCCCAAAGTTCAATGTGTTTTTAAACTTGAATAGTTTTGACTCAATCATCTTTGGACTATGATGTAAAAGATTCAAAAATTTTGGTGAGTAAATTGAAGATGGTGCTCTATGATATTATAACCATAAAATAAGTTGCTTCTACACTTCATCATGCTATGTCTAATAATATATTTTTTACACAAGAAATAGCTACTCATATGAACATATCTAACTCTATAGAAGAGTTTATGGTACTAAAGTCAAACATGAACAAAAATTATGATAGAATAAATTAGAAATTTATGTTGGATAGATTAAAGCTTTAATAATTCCTTACTTTTTGGTATGACTAGAATTAGGCTTGTGTCACTACACTAAGATTTTAAATTATGTTTAATGGTATTTGTCTTTTGTGGATTGAAGCTATTAAGAGTTTTAGGTAGGGTTGCCCACTATGGCAATATATTTTTATCATTATGTCTGAGTATCTCTCTCAACTTGTTCAAAACTAGGTGGTGTAAGCTACTCTGATTGGGATTAGGATTGCCCTTCCTCCCAATTATTACACACCTTTTGTATGCTAATAATATCATGATTTATGCACCAATAACATGGGCTATAGTTAGGACCATTTGGGACATTCCAAAGAAGTGTAGGAAATAGTTTAGCAAAGTGGTAAATCTAACAAATCTAGAGTATTATTTTGCAATAAGATTGAATGAAGGAAGATGATGCTGCTAAATTACATGATTCAAGCTATTTAGTTGAAATATCTAGGCATAATTATTGCAACAACTAAACTTTAGAAAAAACTTCAAATTTATTATTGATTGACCTAAAAGCTAAGTGTAAAGATGGATGATCAGGCCACTATTGATGACATTGTATATTGTCATGATGAACTTGGTGATAACAACTATTCCTATATATTACTTAGCTCACTTGTTAATTCTAATTGACATTATTATTGAGTTGGAGAAATTGATGTGTTAGTACTTCTGAAGCAATTAAAATGTTAGTGGCACAATACATTATGCTTACTAGGAGTTGATAACTCTTCTTAAAGAGTATGGAGGACTTTGAGTTTATAATTTTTCAACATGGTAGGTACCATTGATTGTTAAACATTGTAAGCAAGTTATTGCTTGGGAAGACGAGTTATAGCCTTAGGCATTTCGATCAAAGTATTTTGTGACAAATAATTCTTTCTATATACCATATGGTGCATCACATTTGTTCAATTTCATTAGTATTAGTAAACCATAGACAATTGGTAGTACTATTTAGCAGATTGTAGATGATAATTTAGTTTCAATCTTATTGGATAATTGTCTTGGATTCCTTAATATTGCTTTGTGGCCCATCCATATTAACTTGGAAGTGGCCAATGCAACACATGTAGTGCTAGTAAAGGAGCATGATGTGTAGGATCATGATAGCATTAAAAATTAATTTGTACCTCCTTTCATAATTTAGAATATGCATTCTATTATGGTTAAATCAAATGAAAGGGATATGTTGTACTTTAAGCAAATTGAGGACATAATATTTGAATCAAAACTCATTTACAGTAATATGCATATGAACCAAAATTTAAAAAGAGAAGAGGCTACATTGATTTGGAAATTGAAGCCACAACCTTGGATTAGTCTTTTCTTATATAGATTAGTCTTTAATTTTGATCGTACTCACTTTTGCCTATGTGCAAGAGGGAGCGATACATTATTTCTCTTTTCATGGGGATGTAATGTGTCATAATATGTGAAAGATAGCTTATGGGAATGCCATATGAGAGGAATTTTAATCCAATAGGTTTGCAAGTGCTAATCTCATTGTAAGTAGGGTAAACAATAAGGACTATTTGAGATGGTTATTAGGGAATATATGGTTCACAGTTACATCTAATTTAATTAAACTTTTTTCTTCTATGTAATATCACTTTCAGTTTAAAAAAATTTGAAGGCACATGTAGACATAGTGCTTGATTTGGTTGCACTACAAAGAATTAATCCATTTGCTGCAATTTCTTGTTCCATTTCCACTATCTTATTTGGTGGGAGATCTAGTGGCCTTCAAGGATTATTTCTTACCTCTCATTTGACTCCTCCAATGTGTTGGTTAATGATGAATTGTGACAACTATTCATAATAACGTAAATGTTGGAGTTGTTATAATTGTTTAGCATGAATTTGGAAGGCTTATCATTGTCATTGAAAGAACTTGGATTTTTGTTTTAGCACTTACCAAGGAGACTATTGCTATTCTTCAAGTAATGAAGCTCCTTAGAACACTTCATCTTAATAACTAAATAGTTGAGATAAAATCAGATTCTAAAATAGCTATTAAAGTGAACAAGTTACTTTAATCTACAAAAATAAAAAACAACCTTTCACACTATTATTACATGTGTGTGGTTTTTGATCCTGTAAACTATCCCACATAATGTGTATAGGCAACTATGTTGCTAAGTAGGATATGCATAACCCCCTTTTGTATGATTATGTATAAGACTGGGGAACACCCTTTTCCAAATTACTTCAAAATTGTTTTTTTTACTAATTTTATATATGAACCTTCTTAAGGAGAGTATGATGTAGGCTTTGTCCATTTCTTTATGAAGGAACCCATAGAACGTTTAGTGTGGAATATTTGACCATACATCCCTTCCATCAATTCCTCTAAAATATGGTTGCTTTTGTAGAATGGAATATTTTTGGGATTAGAAGAACGAAATCCTATATCTATTAGGAGTGCTTGGTAAGGGAAAATACTATCCTCATGGTTGCTTTGTTGGTGTCTTAGGTTGAGAGATTTAATAGCCATGAGGTAGATTAAGTTTTAGGAAAGAATTAGAACAACATTGTTTAATCTTTGACAAGATTTCAAAGAGATTATGATTTTATGGAGGTAGTGAGTGGAGCTTAAGAATGGGGACTCATCTTCACATGTGGTTAATATCATGGTGAGATCTAGTAGTAATGATTATATGTGGAGTTATGGAGTGTACAAATCAAAAGATTATGTTAAAAACTTTGTTGATGATTGATAAGTATAAGGAAGTTCAATGCTTATATACAATAAGAAAAAAAATGGAAAACATTTACTTGTGGGCAAGCTTAGTAAGAGTTCTCTAACATCATTCAGGATCTACAACTAACTAGCTTTCGATTTATTTGGAATAGTTTCACTTGGTGCAATAATAAGGTGGGGAGAGCCTAAATATATGAAAGACTAAATAGTGTTTCCATGAATATTGATAATATGCAAGTATTCTTGAGTCTAAAGTGATACTTCTTTCTCATATCAGCTTAGACTAATACCCTCTACTTATTCAGTTTAGACAATTATGATTGAGTGATTATAATAGGAGAACCCAATTTGAAAACATATGAATATCATTTTCACATTCAATTAGTGTAGTACTGGGACTTCAAAAAACACTATTAGAGGAAATGCTATGATTGGTTTGTCTACTAATTTTAGTAGAGCATTAACAACATCAAAGAAATGGAGTGTAGTTAAGCTTGGTAGTATTCTTAACAAGCCTTGTCAGTTGGAACAGGAGACCTAGAAGGTTGAACTTAAGGAATTTGAGAATGGGTTAGTAGAGTTGGTGGTTTGTCCAATTGAGATTAAAAACATTCTTATGAAGTTCTTCAGCAAGAAGTGGTGTAGTTTTAGGCAATATGAACCTCTTCCACCTTTCTAGCTCATCACAACTATTAACTATAACCAAGTGATAGTTCTTATGGCTTCAATCAGTGATGTTGAAATAAAAAATATTGTGTTGTCTGTAAAATAAAATAAAGCCTTTGGTGTTGATTGCATCTTTGATGAGTTTGTGTATGGTTATTGGAACCTTAGTAGGAAAATATTGTCATAGCCAATAATTCTTTGAAGTTAGCTATATGCACAATGATAGAAAGACACATTGGTTATTCTTATCTCTAAAGTTCAAGGTACCTCCAAACCAAAATATCTTATGGCCATTAGTCTTTGTGATGTGAACTAAAAATTGTGATCAAAATTTTGATGGAAGACTGAAGATTGTGCTTCTTGATATTATTGCTATGGAATAAGTTGCTTTTGTGACTTGATATGTTATATTTGATAATGTAGTTTAGGGATAAAAAATGGTTTCTAATATGAATTTATATACTTCCAAAGAAGGCTTATGACACTAAATTTAGACAAAGACTAGACTTATAATAAGTCTAAGTAAACCTTTGTGCAAGATATGTTAAAGAGTTTGCAATTCTTGAATATTTAGTGTGATTACATAGAGGCTTGTATCACTACTCCATGATTTGGGATTATGTTGAATGGTACATGCCTTTAATGGATTAAAGCTACTAGAGTTCCCAGGTAGGGCTGTCCACCTTCACCATATTGTTTTACTATTACATCTAAGTATCTAACTTGATAGATTTTATTCTAGGTGGAGTAAGCTGCCTTGATTAAAATAAGGATTAGCCCTTCCACTCTAATGATTACACACTCTCTATATGCTAATGACATCATGATTTGAGCATCAACAACATGTGCTGTAGTATGGATCATTCATGACATTACAAAGTAGTATGGGCAACAATATAGTTAGGTTGTAAACCTTAACAAATATGGAGTATTGTTTATCAAGGGGACAGAATGAATGTGAAGGAAGATGATAGAAAGAAATTTCTATATGAGTCAAGTTATTCAATTGAAATATCTAGCATACCTATTATACGATCTAAACTTCAAAAATAGATATCATGGGCTTGGAAAAGAGGTAGCATGAATGATATAGACTCAAAGATCATCTATAGTATCGTGCATACATGCAAGACTTTTATTGGAAAAGAGGTAGCATGGGTTTGGAAATTGAAGGTATAGCCTTGAGCTAACATATTCTTGTGCACATTAATGCTAAATTTACTATCTACTCACTCTTGGTTGCATGCAAGAGGGACTAAAACATTAGTGCTTTATCTAGAAGGTTGTAACATGAACAATGATATGCAACTATTCGTTGGAGTGCCATTATGTAAAAGAATTATGGTGCAGTAACTTTGTTAACAAGAATTTTAGATTCGATAGTGTGAACTATAGTGATGTAACTTCATTAGCAAAGCTTCGTAGCTGAATTTTTGCGAATGTGAAAGTGGCTACTACATCTCACAAGTGAATTTTTCTTCTTATGCATTATTTCATCTTTGGCCTAACAAAAATATGCAAGCTTATACAAAAATGGCTCTCAAATAAGCTACACTCCAAAGAAATATTTGATTTGTTGCTATTACTTTATTCAAGTTTCTTATTCCATCTAACATATGCTCTAATCCTGACGAGCTACTTGTCACCTCTTATTGGACTCCTCCAACGAGGTGGGTTAAAGTCAATTGCGATAAAACTATATAAGAACATCTTAATGCTGGAATTGGTATTGTTATTTGGGATAACATAGGCAAACCTATCATTATGGTGTGCAAAACTTTGTTTTCAAGTTCAATATTGGTTCCTAGAGACTATTGCTATCCTTAAAGCAATGAAGCTCATAAGAACACTTTTTTTAAAAGTCCAAGGAGTGGTGCTCGAATCAGACTCTACTATAGCAATTGATATAGTGAACTAGATGTTATTGTCTATAATGAATAGAAGTATCTACCATAGCACTGTTGCATTTATTCATGTAATGTATTCCTTCAAAATGGCTTACATAAAATGCCAAGGCAACTATGTTGTAGACTGAATGGCTCATCACACTATTGTATGACTTTATTTGGGACTAAAAAATTCCTCTTACCAAAGCATTTCAACGTCGTATTTTATTGATTTTATGTATGAACCTCCTTAAGGAAAGTATGCTTGCTTCAAACATTTATTCAACAAAGAGCCCAAAGATTTTGGATGGAGTCATATGGATGCAGTAGATAATGTTGCATGAATGCAATGAAAAAGTGAGTGGAGTTCTATGTGTGGAAGGTTATGAATGATGGGTGGGTCAGTGGCATTGGTGTTAAACGGAGGTGAAATGATGGTGGTAAAGATTTGATTTGCTTGATTTTGATAGTACACTCTGAGCGAGCTTGTGATTCTCTTTTTATTTTGTTTACTTTCAAAAACCAACAAAATGGAATTGGAACTTCTGAACATCAAATACAAATTGAGTAGTAGTGAAGAAATGAAAAAGCAATTTTCAATAAGTTTCCTTATCATGAACCATAAGTACTAATGTTTTGGATTTAGTTGAAGAAAAGTCAAGGCCATATAGACCCAACATGATCACCCAAGATTTTGAAATTATCTTTGCAGTGTGTGAACCAACAATTGATGGTGGAATTATGTGTTATGTAGAGAAAAATGTAGTTCACTTTATAGAAGTGTCTTAGTCAAAGGGGGCTAGCTATCATCACAATATTTTTTAAGTGGATGAAGTTGCCAAGTCATCCATAATACAACATTAGGAAAATTTGAGTCCACGAGATAGTGAATGAGATTTTAATTAACATAAACATGTATTACTTCACAAGAAAGTCTCCCTATCTAAAAGGTGTTGATGACTATGATTTATGTGATTTCCTACAAGTTGCTTGTACAAATTCTATAGTGGCTATGGAAGATAATTGTCAAAATGATAAATAAGAATCACATAGCTCAGTTAAGGTTAGCTTTTAGGAGGTGCTTACTAGAGGGAGAATAAGCATTACTTGTCAAACACATATGAGATGCCCTCTATTAGTTACTCTGATAGACCAAACAATTTAGACAATAAGATCCTAGCACCAAAGGATCCTTCATTCATAATTAAAGATGAAATGCATCTACCAGATGAGGGATGTGAATGACGAATTCACTTAAACTAGTTTGGCCTTATGGGTAGAGTGTAACGTGGTTGTTTTTCCATTTATTGGATATCCAAAATACTGCGCTATTGGTCGAGAAATTTAAGAGTATTTTGGGTTTTGGACTTTTCAGCTTAATGTTTCTTTTTGCATTTTTATTTGGGAGGACCATGGTAGGGTGCTGGCCTTGCATTTGGGTAGGATGTATGGACACTTGAATTTAAACCAAATACTTTAATAATTATGTGAGCATGAATCAATATTCATTTTTTGACACTCCCTCTTTTGTACAAGGACATGAAGAATATTGTACACTTACTCAAAGGTATAAAGGATCCTATTTAGACTAATGACTAGATGACAAACATGCTTTTCTAGAGTGTGTCAGATTGGACTTTTAACAACCTCTTAGAGTGAGAATGTGGATTAACAAACCCTTTTTTTGGTCTTTTCCACTATTTAAGTATGAGGGAATACCAATTATTTGCTTAAAGTGTAGCAAGATGAAATGTTCTTTGGGAGCATGTATGCTTATTGAATTAGTACACGCTACTATGATAACTACAGACACTTGTCTGTTAAATGTTGTACTTGATCAAGATAAAATTGGAGAAGCTATTTCAATGTAGATAAGTACAAAAAGATCATAATGAGAAGGGACAATAAGTACGTCCTTCAAGAGCAACTCAACTATGAAAAAGGAGGCTAATGGCAACATCACAAAAGTGGTGGAAAGTAGAAGGTAGTGAAATAGGTAGGTAAGAGACAAGAAAGCATTACAAATATGACAATACAATGCAAGTAATGCAAAGAAGAAGGACCCATAATAGGAAAGAGTAATGTAGTGGAGATGAAGGTAGAATGGGAACCAATGGAAAAAAGTGAAGGAGAGCTCCATCCTATTACTAATAAAAATCTAAGTCTATTAAGCAGTAAAAAAGAAGAGGAAGGCCTTACTAGTTTTGAACATGCGCAAGATAGAATTTTCGAAATTAGGTGGAACTCTAACATATCCTAGGTTCATCCATTACAGCTGTCTAACCATGAATCTTGGAGAAGGCAATGGTATTGTTGAATGATTTTGTTTATGATAATGAAACAAAATTGAATAAAAAGTGGGGGAACTTACAGGTAATTTGGAAAGTTAATAAAGTTGGTGATAGAGGCTATTTTCTTTGCTTCATTGCCATTAGATGCATGAAGCTTACATGTTAAGGAATCTGGATGCAATTGATAACTTGCTTTGGTTTACTAGTTGTGGATCAAGCTAGGCTCGAGCATAACTATATCTATGATTAAGTGGGATGCATGATTATTATGTAATGGTTATCATTAATATTAGCTTTCTTAAGTTCTTCTTCATTAGTAGTAGAGGATCAATTTGGATAGGCAAATTGGACCAAGAGCAATTTTTGATGTGTACTCTATGAAGGAAGGATTAAGAAATTATATGCTTCTTAGATTTAAAGATAAAAATTTAACATGCATTGGGAGCCTCATGTTATTACTAGAAAATGTATTCACATTAAAAGAGTTTATTTGTATTAGCCAATTGTAATTATAGCAAACTAGAAGTTATGATTTGCTGGCCCTGAGAAATAAGTTTGTAAGGTGGAACTATATGTAATTTATAAGAATGTTTGCAAGGGTGAGATCTTTTTCCACAATTTGTATTTGTGGCTATCTAAATGTTGCAAAAGTGTATGATGATAGGAGGAATAGGACCTATTGGGGGCAAGAATGTTGGCTTTACCTCAAATAATTGGCATTCAAAGAAAGTCTTAATACAACAATCTTGCCAACTATTGTTTCACCTATAGAGTATGGATGGAGATTAGTGATTGATGCACTTATCAAACCGTGCTAAATTTCCTACTAGGAAGATGTTGTGTTATGTGTATGGTTGATAGAGGGTGTATAGATCAAGTCATGCATGCCTTTGTTCACTCAACTCAGCTACTAGGAACTTCGATTTAGGAATGAATGAATGAATGACTCCAGGCAATGATATGGGTGGTCAATGAATAATTTAAACACAAGTGTGGGGTTACAAATCATGTAGTAGTGAGAACTTATGGAGGGGTGAGCATTACTTATTTCTTGTGTATAAAAAGTTCATTATAAATTTGTAAAAGGTAACCTATTGGTTGTGTCATGGCTACTATTTTGTTATCAATTCTCAATTGCTCCAATTGGACTCACTGTTGTGTATGGTGGGAAGTAAACTTCTCTTTTAAATGTTGTAACATTATTGGGAATTAGAATTTAACTTTTCTTTAAGGTTTGGTTTGAAGTCTTTTATAATAAGATACAGGAATGGTTGCAACTATGAATATATAGAAATTACGGCCACACAATCTATTCCATAGCTACAAGTTCGATAAGGAAAAATGATGATTCGACAGTAAACCTTCCCTTGTAGGTGTAATGTAAGTTTAAAATAGGTTTGAAAGCAGTGTTATTAGATTATGGATGTGGGTGGCTTCTACATCATTTGGGTTCAATGCATTACTTGATCGTTGTGTTGTTGGGATGGGTCATATGTTGTCTTTTGTTATAGTAGGAGTGTAAATTTTTAATTGGGTTAATTTTTTAGGGTCTATGAACGTCTTGAGCTTTCTTTGGGATGGCTAGTTATTTTCAAACTGTGTGTACAATTTCATGAGCTGGCTTAGTTGTACGTACTAAAATGTAATTGTTGTGCCTATAAAATGTTGGTTTGCCATGGATTAGATGTGCAACAAAGGTATCCATTATCCCCAGAGGCAATTTATTTTTGTTAATAAATTATGATCTCTTTTGTAATATTTTGCTATAATGGGAGTTAGTGAAGTTGTACTGTATGCATCAAAAGACTGTATTACCTGTCAGGTAGCCTGGGACAAAATCAGAGATTCCATAAACCTTGGTGGACCATTACTTGCTGCATGGGACTTCAATTCCTTACTTGCATAGGAAGAGAAATATGGTAGAAAAAAATTCAATTATGGAAAGGCTTCAAAGCATTCTCCTACTTCATTCACAATTTAGATCTGACTGACTTGGGATTTATTGAGGATAAGTTTATTTAGTGTAATAATAAGTAAGAGAATGCCAATATCTTTAAAAGATTGGATAAAGCCATCTTGAACATTGACGACATGCAAGTCTTCTTAAGTACTACTCTATCACATCTACCTCTAATAAACCATTACCTACTACTTATATAGTTTAAACAATTATTATTAGATAAAACTAATAAAGAAACCTTGCTAAAATGATTTGTTTATTCTATACATGATGAAATAATGTTGTGCATGTAGCTTGGAAAAGGAATGCAAGAGGAAACACTTTGGATAGTTTATCCACTAAATTTAGTAGAGCTCTATCAACATTAAAGAAATGTAGTCTGGCAAAACTTAAAAATATCCTCAATAAGTCTTGCCAATTGGAATAGGAGATTGAAGAGCTTCAACATAAGGACTTTGAACATGTTAGCATGCCAAGCTTCACTTGGCCACTATTTGAAAACATGCTTTTTTCTAGGTAGTGAGTACTTCTTTATCTTGGAGCAACTATTTCCAACAACTTAAAAATGATAGTAGCGAACTAGTGAACTCCCAAACTAAGACTAAACTCAATCTCATGGAGTTTGTTTAGTAAGAAGTGGTATAGCCATTGGCAATATGAGCCTCCTTTACTTTTCAAGCCTTAAAAAACTTTCAATAGTAATCAAGAGACCACACTTGTGGCACCAATTAGCCATGATGAGATTAGAAATGCCATGTTGTCCATCAATAGAAATAGATCCCCTATAGTGAATGGCATCTTAGCTGAGCTTGTGCATGGTTATTGGAATATCGAATGGGTGGACATTGTTATAATGGTGAAATAATTCTTTAAAGATAGATTTATGCTAAAACATTGAAAAGACAAGCTATTCATTCAAATTCTTATAGTTTAAGGAGCATTCAAACCCAAAGAATGTAGCCAATTAGCTTTTATGAAATGATTTTTAAAGTAGTGTCCAAAATTTTGGTTACTAAACTTAAGGTGGTGCTTCATGATATAATTGCCAGGGAACAAGTTGCTTTAATGATTAGTTATGCTACATTGATAATAACTTTTTGTTGCATAAAATGGCTACACGTTTGCACCTATTTACTTCCAAATATGGTGTGATGGTGCTATAGTTAAATATTGACCAGACTTATTACAAGGTAAACATGAAATTTGTGTTGGATATGCTAAAGCATTTGTGGTTCCCTATGCCTTTATGTGATTTGTTAAGGCTTCAACCATAATAATGAAATTTGGGACTATATTTAATGATATTCATCTATATAGGATTAAAGCAACCAATGGTCTTAAACCGACATGTCTGTCCTCATTGTACCCTTTTACTTTAGTTTTTGAGTATCTCTCGAGGCCTATTAAGTACCAGCTTGAGCATGCTACCTCAATTGAGTTTAAGATTGGTCCTTTCTCCCTTAAGATTTGAAACCATCTATATGCTGATGACATCATTGATTATCACCTAAAGTTATGCTGCAATGTCAACCATTCGAGATGCTATGGAGTAGTATGGGCAAACTCAAGTTAAGACGTGAATCTTAACAAATCTACAGTTTTGTTTAGAAAAAGGTTGAAATGAAAGTGAAAGTAGGTGATGAAAGGAAAATACATATTCACCAAGTTTTTCAATTAAAATATTTAGGCATTTCAATTGTAGCTACTAAACTATAGAAGAAAGTCTTCAATTTTTTTATTAACTTAGTTGAAAAACATGTGTCAAGATGGATGATCAGGTTACTATTAATTATAGGAAATGTTGTCATGATACACTCGATTTCAGTAGTTATTCTTGCATATTACATTGCACACTCTTTAATTTTGAGAAGCACTACTACAAAGTTGGAGAAATTGATTTGTCGTTATCTGTTGAGCAGTTCAAGTGTTAACAACATATTACATTATGCCTACTAGAAAATGGTAACTCTTCCTAATTATTATGTGGGGGACTAGGAGTCTATTGTTTATCAACATTGTAGTTATCATTAATTGTACAACATTGCAAGTGGGCTATGGCTTAGGAAGACTATTTATGGGTTTAGTCTCTCAGTTCTAAATACTTTATTCTAAAAAATACTTTCTATATATCATGTAGTGCATCCCATACAAGTCAATTACTTAGTATTAAAACCCCTTAAACATTAAATAATATAGTTTAGTAGATTGTTGTGGGTAGTTCAATTAAATTCTTATTGGACTACTGGTTTACCATTCTCCCTATTGCTCCATGACCAACCTACTTAACAGTGAAGTGGACAATTTGACCCTTGTTGTGGAGCTGGCAAAGGAGTATGGTGTGTGAGTCATAATAAGACACAAAAAGTTTTCATGACTAATTTGGTATTTTGGATTTTGCATTCTTCTTGGGTCAAATCAAATGAAAGGGATGTCTTATGCTTTAAATTAAGTGAGGATATGATCCTAGAACAAATGAAATTTATAGCAACATGTGTCTGAGTGAGACCTCAACTTGTAAAGAGGCCACATTGGTTTGGAAAGTGTAGATTCAGCCTTGAGTCAACATATTCTCTTGGAGATTTGCTCTAAAGTCTCTTCTTACTCAACCTTAGCATCTTGCAAGGGGGATTAAGACATAATAGTTTTGTCCATATTGTTGTAATGCATCTAAGGATGTGTAACATTGTTTGTGAAAGTACTCAAGTGTGAAAGAATTCTTTTCCAGTAACTTCACAAATGATAGCTTCATGCTCAATAGGGATGTTACTTCATTAATTGGGCCTCTTAACTAAATTTATATGAATATACATTTGTCTATTACTTCTCATTAAATTAGTTCCATTGCTTTCCTTACATTTCAAATTTCCTTAATAGGATTCTACAACCACAGGAAAATAAAGTTCTCAATTATGCTACACTCTAATGAAATATTTTATTTGCTTCTACTATTGTTTCAATTCTCGAAACCCAGTGGTAGCTCTGATAGCTTTGATGAGCTATTTATACGTCTTGCTAGTCGCCTCCAATAAGTTGGGTTGAACTCAATGGTAATGTAGCTATGCAAGGTGGTCTCAATGTAGTAATTGGTGTTGATATCTGAGATGATAATGGTAAGCCTATTACTATTGTAAGTAAAACATGGATTTTAACCACAGTTTTTACCATGGAGACTATTGCTATTCTTGAAGCAATATAAGTCTTTAAAATGCTACTTTCTAAAGTTGACATTCATGATCCAATTAAACTCTACAATAGCTATAGCTATACTAAATTAGTGGCTTTTGTCCACAACAAATAGAAGCTTCTATCATAGTTCTATTGCATATTTGTGAGGCATGCAATCTTTCAAACTATCCCACATAAAGTGCCAAGGAAATAGTGTTATGGATTGGGTCACTCATATGTACTTTTGTATGATTTTATTTGGGACTAAGGAATTTCCCTTCCCAAACATCTTCAATTTTTTCTTTTACACATCTTATGTATCAACCTCTTTAGGAAGAGGAAGATGTAGGTTTTGGTCATTTCTTTATTAAGGAATCCAAAGACTTTGGTTTCTCATTAGGCGCTAATGTAGTCCAAACTGTAACATCTGGCAATCCATGATCGACATCATTTATTGTTGGTTAAGTCTAGGACATTTTCTGATCATCTTCAAGCCCCTAACATTTTTTCTTGACTAACAAAAACACCATTAATAAAATACTTTTGCAATTGTTTATCTTTCATAAAACAAAGAATTTCACTTCTCACAGTTAAATATGAATGCACACAATAGTCCCTTTCAATCATCACTTTGATTCGAAAGCCAACATAAAAGAATTAAAATCCTGTGCTGTTATCCCACTCTAATTTATTTAAAGCATGGACTTGCTTTGAGTGCTCTAATTTCTTTAAAGTAACCATGATGAGGGTACAGCTCAGCCAGCTTGGCCAAATTTCATCGTCATCAAAACATCAGGGTGGGCAGCCGACACAAAAAAGATAGATGGAAAGATCCAAGCCAAGGTCCAACTACGTGCATTTTAACTACAACTTAAATATGTGGCATTGAAGCTAGAATTCTCGTGGTTGTTGGCACTAAACATGCCATCCAGTGGATCCTCATTAAGAGATTTAGATTGTACTCATTCTAATTAGTAGACTCATGGAGCCTAATATTTTTTGTTTATTGTCACAACCTCTATGTGTTAAGATTGGGTAATTTGCATACTTGTTGTCATTCATAGATGTGGTAGCTATTTCTCAGGTTCCCTCTCCAAAATTGAACCCAAATTATTTATCACCTGACACCACCATGGTTTCCCACATTCCTATGATCAGAAGTTGATATAGCAGAACTTCAAATGATGCATCACAAGCTCAGACATAGTGTCATTCAGCAAGATATTATGAATCGTTAATAAGCCAAAAAAAATCCCTCATCGACCTTTTACATAATAAATGAAATCCTTCCAAAAGTCAAAGTTTGGTGCATGTATTAGCTCTAAAGTTACTATAGTTATTTGAGTGGCAAGTATCATAAAAAAAACTAACTATTTTAATGAGTAATTCATATTATCGTAATGTGAAATTGTTCAAACTTGCACATGTATGGCTTTATATTTGAAAAATGCATGCGACTACTTGTATGATCAACAACGTAGCAATCAAAGAAAAAGGTATTAGAAAAGACCTCATATCATAGTTGACATGTTTGCCATGTTCGGTGATACTCCACAAAGGAAATGCAAATGCTACCAAGTTGGCACCGCATCCCTAAAGTTTTGAAACATTGCCTTTAAATAATAAAATCCTTCAAAAAGAACCCTCCCTTATAGTGGATGAATATTGAAATGGGTGATTTCTTAAATCATGTTAACATGAGAGTATGAAATGTCAAACATTCAATAGCCACACATTCAATAGAATCATGGAATGCCAATAATTGTACTATAAGAAGTGTGGCATCAGCCAAATAATTGAATGGAACTTACCCATCAGAGGGAAAAGTAGAAAATATATTAAATTCTTCCTTATGAAGGTCCAATTACACGACAAATCCTTACACATAATGACTAATCATACCAAGAGGTAGCAAAGCCATAACATGTAACACATAAAAAAAACATCTATTGTGCAAAAGCCATCTCAAGGAAATCCATTGCCATTAGTTTAAAGGGCTTTAAAGATATACAAAAGTAAGCACAAAGTGTCTAATTAATGATGACGGCCTTGGTTAACACCTGCATGGAAAAATAAGAGACAAGCCCTAGAAAAAGGCGTAGGCATAAAAGTTATCCATAATATCATGCAGCAATAAAATAGCTATTAAAGATGTCGAGCACGACTCATTTAACTACAAAAATGTTTTGTCCAACATCTAAGACAATAAAGTGTGCAAACTTCACACTCAAAACTTTACCAGGAAGACACAACTTGTAGCTAAGGAATGACATCATGTACTTCACCATGTCGAGGAAACAACTTGCTCAAAAAATACACGGTCGAGTGTAATTTACACCGATGAAGGGTAGGAGCATGGATGGCAAGGTCATTGTTCAGCTCACATGGGGCCATTGAACTTTCATTGTAATGTAAGAAACATCTCACCTTAGAATGCCCAATGTAGAGGGTAAAATGTGTTAATTCAAACATGCATAATGACAAGTCTCTTTACAAGCCATCACCTTATCCATATGCCAACAATTCTGAATGCTAAAAAAAGAAATCCAGTCTTACACTTTGTGGGCCCCACCTGTCATGCGCACAAACGACCTTTATGGCTTTAGTGAACTGGCTTCCATGAGCCAACAAATTGTACTACCACACATGAATATTACTGTAGTTTATCAAGTGTTCTACTATGCATGTAGATGTAGCACCTTATGGCTTGGGTAGCAGCCCAACAAGTACAAATGCTAGCTCATATTACACAATTAAACTCCTCCTTCACCACGAGGTGCACCGAACTGCCCATTACCCATTGCAGATTACATACTATGATAATTTTTCTAAAGAATAACTTAAGTTTCCTAATAAGGAATCCCTTTATTCTTACACCAATAGCCCACTACACTAAAGATCTAAAAATAAGTTACGCTTCATAGTACGAAAAAAACTACATGTATAGGATGTAGTAGGGAATGTAGGGACTGGCTATTATACTTGTGCATAATGTTGATGCACAACAAGGGCTCTACAACATATCACACATTGCCCCTTGTAGATTGCATATTATGACAAGTCTCCCTATAAGGTATCATCGTATCTATGCACCAGCAACCCTCACTGCTACATATACAAAAAAAGAACTTACACATTTTGAGCACTACCCACCGCACACACAAGATGGCATAGAGCAAGTGCAAACTAGCTTCTATAAGCTGAGAAATTGCACTTCCATGAACAATTAATGCTGCAATGCGAGAAATACTCTGTTACACGTGCAAATGCAGCATCATGTGGCTAAGGTTGCTACTTAATAACTACAAATGCTAGTGCATATTACACCATCCAACTCGTGCTTCATAATGGGCTATACTACAACACATTACTCTTCGTAGATTGCATATTTTGATAATTTTGTAAATGAAGAAGTCTAGTCTCTTAATGAAGCATCCCTTTTTCATGCACTAATAGCCTGTGATGCTAAAAATCTATAAAGGAGTTATTCTTCATGTGCCTAAAAAAATGATTGCAGAGGATGTTGATGGTGCACAAGGACTTGTTATTACACCTGAGCACTCTACGCTATGTCATACATTTCCCCTTATGGATTGCGTATATCAAAATTTTAATCAAGGAAGAGATAAGTCTCCCAATATGATATCAACTTATCTATGCACCAATAGTCTGTTACACTAAAAAAATCCCAAAAACATTTCACTCTGTAGGCCCTTAATACTCACACATTAGACAATACATAGTGCATATAGACTGGCTACATTGCTCATGGTTAGCGATGCAACATAAAATGCACAAACCCTAGCACATATTCTACCTTCAAACTTCTACTTCACCATAGGCCACACCATGCTTCACATTCCCCCTTATGGATTGCATATTGTGACATTTCCATCAAGGAGAAAATCAAGTCTCTTAATAGGGCATCAACTTATCCAAGCTATAGGCAATGCATGGACCATCTGTAGTACATACAAATACTTAATTCTTCCACAAAGTTATGGATGAAGCACATCATGCACAAACCTTGTCACATATTACACCATCAAACTTCCTATTCATTACTGGCTACATTGAGCTACACATTGCCCCTTATAGATTTTATGTTGTGATAATTTTATCAAAGTGGAAGGCAAGTCTTCTAATAGGGCATCACTATATCCTTGCACTAAAAGCCCACAATGCTAAGAAATCAAAAATGAAGTTGCAATTTATGTGCCTCAATAGCCATGTGCATTAGATGCTACATGGAGCATGCGAACAAAATGTCATGCATGTAGACAATACACTACTGGTGCTATAGCATGCTTAGTGCTTTGTTATGCATGCCACTATAACAATGTCACCAAGCTTGCATAAACACCAGCATATATTACACCAACCAACTTTCACTCCATTGTAGATCACATCACACCATACATTACTTATTATCGATTGGTTATTCTGATAATTCTATCAGCAAAGAAGACAAGCCTTCTAATACATCAGCTTTGCATTTGTGTCCAAGAAAAAAAGAGATGAATAGGGTAAAAGAATTGACACTTTTTCTATGCACATAAAAGCACTATAAGCAAAGCATTAATAATGGATGCAAGTAAGGGAGCAATTGAAGCCTATGTGACATTTGGATTTGTGAGGATGAATCAAGATTGACATAGGGTTGGATCTCAAAGGATCATAGCAACTTGTAGAGAAGCAAGAGTGTTATAATTACCGCATTGCACCGTCCAACTTTCATGATGGGCACTACGAGGCATTTCAACCTTGCACCCAAAAAACACCAAGGAGCATGATAAGAATCCTATAGTGCCACATCAAGTACCAAACAAAGTATTGCCATAACAAAAGTAGAGCAAGCAAGCAAGTGAAGCAGGCTGAGCAAGCAACCAAGAGAGCAACAGGTGTTTTGAAACTTTTATATTGTCTATGTCTTTGAGGGGATTAATCTGCTCTTTGCAATGTTTGGATCTTAATTGTTCATGGAAAAAAATACCATTTTGCCACTTGTAATACCCTGTCACAAATTTAAGTCATCTATAAAGGAGTCTATCCACCATTTTTACTTAACTGACATTTCTTATGGTACTGGTGCCATTAAACCTTCTACAACACTTGACAGGGCCATGGTTGTGTCCCTATGGACTATAAAGCCCTTATTATTAGCCAACAGGAGAATGATGGGCTTAAGTGTCCCATCTTGACATGGATTTTGACTTAGAGGCATTCAATCTTAATCCTACACAGGATAGCTTTGTGCCATTGGCTTTCCAACCAAGCACGTTAACCAACTATGTGAATCAATGGTTCCTCTGATACTTTATTGAATTAATATCACGCCATAGTCATCTTAAGTGTAAAACTAACCTATCTCATGATGGTCTAAACCTAGCTTACATTCTTTATTTGTGGTTAAACAATCCAACACCTCGTGAATTCTTCTTCAAATTGATAGGAAGAGACAAAATCAAAGGTTCAAAAAGAAACTTCACTATGAACACTTGGCTACCAAGAGCTAGCTATCTCCATGGTAACAATTTTGATGCATCTAGCTTCAAATTTTAAAGGTCTCAAGGATTGATGGACCACACTTTCACTACTCATATTCGTACTAAAAATTAGAATCAAACGAGATTTTACCCTTTTTTCAGGATGAGATTTTGATTTTAATTGAGATCATCTTAAGTCACACTATCTTCTAGTTGATGAGCCAACGCTGCCAAAGTCCCAACCTAACAATGTATTCACTTGGAATGACCTATCAAGGTAAGACTTGGAGCCGAAAGGAGGGATTGAGCTTCTTCTTTGTCTTACAAAATATGTAAACGTTGTTAGACTTTTTTGTATTTTAGTTCTATTGACTTGTCAACTCTCATTATGTTACACACCTCAAGTTATTTGATAAAGTAAGACTAGAGTCAAGCTCAATAGGGTCTTTTTTTTGCTGATTCTATCAAGCTAATTCTCATGGCTGTGTTTTTGTAGGATAGTATATAGAGATAATGAGAATCTTGTTAATCCCTTCATGAGCATCACTAATTAGATGATGGGGAATTTGGTTACCTTAAGAGAGTCATACTTGCTTCCATCATTTAGCCATGCTTTGTTTCAATTTCTTCACTTTTTTATTAAGAGCACTAGGAAGAAATTACATTGAGTAACCGTCCTTGATGAGCATCAAAAGCTTTGTTTTAATAAATAATATGATTCCTCATCTCCATACTAGTTTTAGGTCAATTGTTCAATGGTTGGGGAAGGCACCTACAAAGGCCATTTCTAATTCTTCCTCCAGCTGGCATGCATCGACCTGCTCGAGCTAGGTCATCAAGTTTAGAAATCCATTAATAATTGATGGGTTTAGGACTGCGACCACCGTTCCCAACCCTTAGGGACAATCTTATTTCCAAAGTTATGGATACATTTTTCTAATTTCCTTTTCTAGCATTATTCAAATGAGAAAAAGCTATTTACCTTGGAGACCGGATGTGATTAGAAGTACGATCAAGCATGGAAGGAACTCGATGAATCAAACAGCATTCAATATGTAGTGCTCTTCCAACCACTTGACCTTACCTCTGACTGACCTATTTCTAAGGTCAGCATGCTAATAAACTAGAAAGACAACTCTTCTTTAGTTCCTTATCTAGACCACTTGACATTATCATTGAGCAGCACATCTTGGCTAAATCATTTCGACACAACTCCCATTCAATGCTTCCACCAAATGGCACTCTTTGATGAGTTTCCTTAATCTATTAGCACTAGTTGACCAATGAACAAGTGTTGTTCATGTGGACCATTTTCTCCTTTCGTCCTTCGAAGTTCTCATTTGAATATTTACTTCTACCACCAAGATCTACAACATTGGATGCTTCATTTGGGCTCGCACCACGCATTTTGCAATGATCACTATACTATCTTGCTCATTGGGGTCATTAAATTACATCGATGATCAAGAGTGGGTGGCACGCTTATGCACCACCCATTTTTGGGGATAATTAATTTGGTAAGTGAGCTGCTACACACTCCTTCATAAATTTAAACTTCGATGACCATCGTTCTATTATCTTTATCAACCAACACCCCTTATGGGCTCCAAATCAGAATGTAGTTAGACACCATAACTCTACTTTTGGTTCATTATGAATTTTTTAGCATTATTCATGATTTTGATCTAAAAAACTTTGGTTTTATTGAACTTTTGTTTAGTTTGTGATACAACAAAGAGGACAATTCCTATATCTATAAGCGATTAGATAGAGCATTTATAAATATTGATTATATGCCAGCTTTCCTAAGAACCACTATTACATTCCTCCCTTTCTTTGGCTCGAATCACTGCCTACTGCACATATAATTTAAAAAATCAATATTGAAAAAAAAATAAATCAAACCCTTTTTGAAAACATGTGGTTATCCTTTCCCAAATCAAATAATGTTGTGAATGAATCATTGAAAAGGACTAATAGCAGAAATATAATGAATAGTTTTTCCACTAAATTTAATAGAGCTTTGTTAACATTGAAGGAATGTTGTGTAAGAGAATATGGTAACATTCTTAAGAAGTCATACGAGTTGGAATAGGAATTTAGCAACTTCAAGTTAAAGAATTTGTTAGCGACTCAACTGAGCTAGAACATGATGATTTGGCATAGTGTATTTCTTGCTATCATACTGCCATGGCCTTAGAAGAACCATGTGTTGGTAACATGCCAAGTTTTATTGATGTACCCTTTGGGACTAGAACATGCATTTCTTCTAGGTTGTGACTATCTATTTTTAGGAGCAACTATATCCAACTACTTAAAAATGATATTAAGGAATTGGTGGCTACTTCAATGGAGATTATAGACATTCTTAAGTAGTTATTCAATAAAAAGTGTAGCCATGTGTAGTATGGGCCTTCTCTACTCTTCCTACATTTGAGATTAGTTAATGTTGAATAAGAAACTATGCTAGTTGCTTCAATCGATGATGATGAGAAATGATCTATTGTTATGTACATCAAAAGAAATAAATCCTTTTATATGAAAGTATTTTCTACTATTATTTTATATAGTTATTAAAAGATCACATAGATGGACATTTTTACATATTGAAATAATTCTTTAAAGATAGATTTAGGCCAAAACATTAAAAAAATACACACTAATAACACATCCTTAAAGTTTAACGATTATCCAAACCCAAGAAATTTAGGCTATTAGCCTTTGCATTGTGATTTGTAAAATAGTGATAAAATATTTTATGGCAAAACTGGAGTTGGTGCTTCTTGAGATCATTGTTAGAGAACAAGCTACTTTTGTGGTAGGCCATGTTATATATGATAATATTTTTTAACCTAGGAATTGGCTAACCATTTACATCTATCTACTTTCAAAGAATCTCTGGAAGTGCTAATATAAGATGTGAACAAAGCATATGACAAGATAAATTAGAAATTTGTATTGGATATGCTAGAGCATTTGTGATTCCTTACTATTTAGTATTATTGGATTAAGACATGTATCGAGGTTTGGGATGATGTTTAAATGGTGTCCATGTACTGTTAATTGAAGCAACTTGGGGTCTTAGATAGGGATGTCGTATCTCACCATACTGGTTAGTTATTGTGTCTAAGTATCTGTCATGGCATATTCAATGCTAACTTTATCATGATATCTTAATTAGGCTCAAGATTGGACATTCTTCCCTTGTGAATACTCACCTCTTGTATCTTAATGTTTTCAAGATAAATGTAGAAGCAATTTGTAGTACAATGAAGAACATTTGGCATATTATGGAGTAATATAAGCATCACTCAAGCCAGGTTAGGAATCTAACAAAATATAAAGTGCCATTTAGTAATAGGCTGATATGTAAGAGTAATAAGATGATTATAATAAAACTACATATGCCTTAAGCAACTCAATTAAAACATTTACGCTTACTAATTGTTACAAAAAAAACTTCTAAAAAGGCTTCCTTTTCATTATAATCATGTTGGAAATTTTGCCAAGATGGACGATCAAGAAGGCTAATCGTGAGAAGTTAACAGGTAGAAGAAGAACCACCTTTATGCAACAAGAGCAAGAATTATGTTTAAGACTTTGAAGGTGGAAAAGTATACCCTTGGAGAAGTCCTACACATGTTTCACAAGCTAGGATGATGCTCAAGTCTTTTCACCTAAATCTTAATAGTTTTCAAGTAAACTAGTTGTTTTGATAATGTTTCATATGGATAGTTGTGGTCATGATTGTGATAAGATATTAAGGAAATAAATAGAGCCATGTTGAATGACATACTTTTTTAATTAGCATGTTTTATTGATTAATTAATATTTTTCAACATGTGGTTTTACTATGCACATGAACTATCCATTAGGTTCTTTTAATTGTGAGATGTATGCTATGAATTGTGAATATAAGCATGTTAAGTTGTGATCTCTTTCTCACCTATGACTTGGAGAATTTTTTATGAGCTTGAATTAGACACACTTTTATTAATAAAATCATTGAATATTGTTACTACCACAAATATTCTTCAATATAGTGTTAGTTAAGAATACAAGATGGAATAACATGATTACATGTTTAAAATAAAGATTTTTTATTAACATGTGCAAATTAAAAATTTTAGCTCAAGATGTAATTCATTATTATTAATTTCTCAATTAACTAAGACATGGATATTTTGAATTGTATTTAAAAGAATTTTTGAATGGGATGCCTTAATTATTTCATGACTATTCATGTAAAATGTGTTTGGTTAAGCATAAAAAATGACTATGTAATATTCTAGATATGAAAGAATTGATTCTTGATTAGCATTACTCCTCAGTTGAGGAATACTGTTATTGTTTTATAATGTAAAGAGTTATAAAGTTAATATCTTTAGGGTTCTTATGTCATTATTTGTTGCATGATAACTCTAGTGTGAGTTTTGTTAACATGCTTCTTTAAAGATGCATGGTAGAACAACATGATAAATTTGAACATGCATATTTGATGGGCAAACGAAAATGCATCATACCTTAAGATCAAATCATATGAAATTTAATGCAACATTCTTTATGAAAATATGTTGTGGAAAACAATAACTAAAAATATTAAAGAATGTAGATAATTATTTTTTTTATTGAAGGCATGATGCTAAGCAAAAACTTACTTCCAAGCACATAGGTTCATTTGCTAAGTTATTAAGGCTAAGACTTCATATTACATGGAAATTGAATACTATGTTTAGATGATGAGTTTCTAAATGCTAATCAATATATATTATGTAATGTCCCAAATTAGGTTTGAAACATATGCTTATGATTATAAATCCTTCTTAGAAAATTGGTAAATTTATTGTTTGTGCAAATTGAATCTTATCGTAGCCCATGAACTTTAGAATGGAATTTAAAAACTTAGCAATACCTAAGAAATTCTTATGTGCCAAGCATCGCTTTGCATCAAATAGTCTTGGGAAGCTCAAAACATGGCTTGATTAAATTATTTGAGCCATGGGTGTAAGCCCTTAAGTGATCCCAGATGTGTGAAAAAGAGAAAATGACACTAAATTTCTAAACAAAAAAATGAAAGGGCTTGAGTTTTGATCTTAAAAGAAGGTTATTTTTGTTAGCATCATAGATTGCTAGCAAAGTGAACTTGGTTGTGGCTATGAGCACTAGGGTTACCGATAGTCTTTCATTAATAAATATTGTTAAGGACTTATTGTTATTCCTTGGTCAGTGTTCAATGAGACCAAAGTTTCTTAGATAAGCCTAAATAACGTTACATAATATTTGTAACATAAGGTTAAGCAAACATTATAGCTAAGACATTGCATAAACATATGTAAGGTAATCCTTACATTAGGTTAGGCTTAAGAATTATATTATGTTGTATGAGTCATTGATTGAATGCATTCAGTGGAGTATAGATTATGAACTCTCATATATCGGATAGGTTGGTTAGAAATTTCTACTCTCTCTATATGGAAGTATCCGTGTCACATAATTGGTGTTCGCTATAAGAGGAGTGCTACATCATGTGGTGAAAGTAATAACAATGGTTAAGTGACATTTTTATGTTTAAAGTAAAAAAGGAAAATTGGAATATTTAGTTCTATAGGTAATACATGATGTGCCATGATATATAGTTTAGAGTACACATGGTAATTGAGAACTCTAAGAACATTGCCACATTAGCCCACGCGATGAACCTTATAATGTTGATGCCACATAAAATAATGTGATAGGAGTTCCAGACGTTGCTCTCACCCTCTTTGTTTAGGGAGTGCACTAGATTGACGGTGGAGCACTATACACCAAACTATTAGTATAATTGTTCTTTTTGAAAGACAAAATATATATTAATATTTTCAAGAAGAAAAAGCTAACACCAACTTATGTGTCTCACACATTTTAGAGAAAAAAGTTTCTTAGACATTGAAATACTATAGAAAAATTTTTTTTTATTCTACATTATCTTCTTCAATGTATTAGTGCATGGTGCACCACGCATGTGTTGTTATTGATTATTTTAGTTTAATGAGTTAAAGCATGCTCAACATAACATAATGATCACATCAAATCTGTTTTAAGTTGATGTATTTTCTAATTGCAATAAGTTAGCATTTCATCCAATAATGGTATCTAAAAAAGTAAACAAAATCATCTCCACATCATACTAGAGCAAAACTATAATTGACCATGTTAGAGTACCTAACCTCATGAATTGTTGCCTAAGGTAGTCAACCTAAAATGGTCAATGAACATTCCAATATTATGTAGTCCATTATTCTACTTCAAATATGAGAACATATGTGTTGAGTTGTTTGATTGGGCCATGCACACAAATGTGGAGAAAATAAAATCTTAGTAATTCCAACCTCGCTTCATATGGGATAGAAGTAGTACTCAACAAAGTTTGAAAGGTAGGTTTTGTGAATAGTACCATGCATGAATCCTTTTTTAAAAAATGATGTTCATTCTTATCCATGAAATTTTGATAACCAATCCAAAATGAGATGCATAGAAATGGAATGTCAGCATAATGTAATAATTCATTTTGCTCACTAATTTCATGATGACATCAATGTCTTAGAAGTTAAGTTTCTCATCACTCTTACCCTAAAGCAAATAGATGTTATACTTTGTATGATTAACTAATACAAGGTAGGTGTGCTTTTTCAATATTTATAAGGGACATGCATTGAAGGGAAACACTATATGCTTCTTATGTTTGGTCATTCTTCAATTGCCTTATTATTTTTTATAATCTTCTTAATATTATGTTTCCCATCTTATAATAAAAAAACCATTTTATTAATATTTTCACAAACTCCAACTTAATTTGTTTAATATTATAAATGAGTTTTTAATGTGATTTTATGTTCATTTGGATTATGTTAATTAATATGTTGTAATCAAGTTCAATCTCCACTATATTATTTTTTCTTTGTTAGCACCATTCTAATGATTTCATAATAGTGTTCATTGTTACCTCAATGGCCATGGTGTGACTATAAGAAAGACAAGGTCATAATAAAATAACCTTGATTATCTTAAATGATGCCTTTCGTTATAGATATTTCCTACTTGCAACTTCCATTAACATTGAGCTTCACTATTTTTGCTATCAAAGACTCTAATAACTTAAATCATTCATTACACTCTTTATTTTTGTAAAAGTGGGTGGGGTCGCAACCCAGCTCCACCAAGTATCTACTTCCTAGGTTTGCATTAGAGAGAAACACTTTAACATGTTGTAGTAGTAGTTAATAACTTTTTTGATAGTTTATTTCATTAACTCACTTGTTTCCTGACTACTTTCCTATTCCTTGCATTCCAAACATCTAGCATATTAAAAATGCAATGGGATGAGTCACATCACACCTTATTAAGCTCCAAAGGATTTTTTTTCACCAGCTATTTAAAATATTTATTATGTTATGTATCTTTGCCTGAAAGATTTCTAATGTAATGACAAAGACAAAGGAAGACCATAATCTTTTTGCCATATGACAAATTACAGAAGCATGACCTAAAACCTCCTTATTAGTATTGTAAGAACTTGTGGATGCCAACTAAATATTGAGTCTATGTAATTCTTCTAGGAAATGCTAACCTTATTTCATATTCCTTTAATTGTTAAAGAGGTCTTAGTGGGGCAATTGAATTTCTATATGGTTTCTCTGAACTACAATATGAAGAACTTTTTTATGATGACATTCCATGCAAGTGGTATGCTTAAAGTCCCCTCTATAGTAATGGTCCAAGTGGAGAACCTTAAATCTACATATCCTTTACTTTAGCCATGCATTTCCATTTGTCAACTTGGTGATTAATATAATAGCAATCATTTATTTATCTTTTGTTAACTTCGCCCATTTCAATGAATTAGTCAATAACTTCAAGCTTAGCTTAACAAGGAAGGTAATCATAATATCATTTCATTATTTTAGTCCAAAACCATTTTTCATATATAAGAGCAAACTCTTTGTCCATTAGCGACCTAATGATGCTTATTAACATCACCAACTTTGCTCATAGAAAGCTATTCATAATTATTCTAATGATGACTTTATTTATTTTTGTGGATGCATTATCATTAATGGAAATATTGAAATAGAATTGAATATACACCTCTCAAAGTTTAATCTAGTGCCTATAGATAATAATTTTTTGTTCTAGCCTACCATCTTCTTTTTTTTTTTATCTAGAAGTTTCTAATGATACACCTCTTTTTTTATTCTAGTAAATATGACATATCATAGATATGTTATTGGAAGGGATTCATGCTTAAAAACCATGACATTTTTTATCTTTCTTGTTGATGTTATTTTCAATTGCTCTACTAGTGTGTAGTTTACTCTTCCATTTATTTAATTAAAGAGCTAACATTCTTAGATAGCTCATTGATTTTATATCTCCTCTACAAAACCTTATAATTCCATTAACATAACTAAGATGTTAATGGGCAACCTTAAGGTATTGCATAATGCAACTCTTTCTTATTTCTAATAAACTCTTTAGTCCCTTGCCAAAACATTTCATGGATAACTTAAATAATAAATGATTGATAGGGTTTAATTGCTTTAACCCTTTTGATGGCTAAAAAACTCTATTAATCTTGCCACTGACCATGATGGAGAGCCATGAGTTGCTTGTGCTACTCAACATCAACCCAATAATTTGTGTTGAAAATGGAATTTTTCTAATATCTTATATAGAAAATCTCATTCCAAGCTATCATATGCACAATTTATGACTAGAATGAGAATGTAGTTTCTAACTTTAACTTTCGTTTTGACGGTATCAATAAATTCTTTGACAAGAAAAATATTATCCAAAATTTCAATTCTTTTAAGAAAACTAGTATTTTCAAGAGGTATGGTGCGTGGTAGTACTTTGTGAAACCTATATTATAGTTATTTACATAGAATTTTCACAATAAAATTGCATACACAAAGTTACTTGAAGTCTTTAAACGATCCAGGTATCTCTATTGTAGGAATTAGTCATAAGTTGGCACTTGTAATACCCTTAGGAATTGAATTTCTAGTTGTGAAGTCCTTTGTAACTGTATTTTTTAGTATTTTTTTAATACATGACCATTCAAGCACTATGATAGTTCAATATTTTTATGAAATTGAAATATCACTTCTTTGATCACCTCCAAAGTGATGTCTTTTGCAAGATGAAAGTTGTCTTCTTAAGAGAATAACATAGGTATGTGGCTTAGTAATTCCTCATCCAATGTGACCTTTTCCAGAATAATGCAAAGCGCAAATTTGTTGCACAAGTACCACTTAATATTTTTCTCATCTATTTAATATTTTTCGATTGGGATATTGAATACCACTAATGTTAAACTTAGTCATTTTATCCCTAATAATAAATTAAAGAATTTAGTATTCTTACCACCCTCTTTATGCCATCTAGTTCTAGCCATCTAACATTAGAATACCTCTTTCTTTCTAAGTCACTCTATGAGCTAGTCATTTTGTTTAATTAGTTCAACCCTTTCATCCTCAAATGCTTACTAGAAATTATTTTCTCTACTATTAAGTCAACCTAATTTCTTGAATGATAATACTAAATGTTTGATGTAGGTTGATATACTAAAATATATTTTAGCTTATTAACAAATGAGATGTGCTTATGTACAAGCAATGTATCCATACAAGAGCTTACACATTGTGCCTTTTGTTGAGAATTTAAAATCGTATAGGAAGTAAGTAAGAACGTTTCTAAGAAATCAAGAGCATGCACTAACTTTTAATAGAAAGGATCTTAACCTTATGGAAATGTGGTTTTAATAACTCACATGAAAAGTACTTATGCTGCTGGTGAAGGGGTAAGATACACATACAATTTGATATCGTAGAATGCCAAATATGAAATCATATGGTCACATGCATAAACGAGAAAGTTGGCTATAACGTGTAAATTTCTTGAAAATAAAAAATAAAGTTGTTAAGAATTTGAATAATGATTTGAGCCTTTTACTCACCTTCCTATGGCACCTTTGGAATCATACTATTAGAGTATTCACACATAACATGCCTATATAAAACAAGTTCGGTCATAATACTTTATTGCTTCATTCAATGATTATCTTACGTACAACATTGTGATCACCCATATTTATAGATACCTAAAAGACATAGTAACTTGTTAACATTGGAATACAAAAAGATATTTTGGAATACTAAGTGATACATTTTATAATTTTAAAAGGCCCTTTAGAATTCGAAATGTTGCCACAAATTAAAATAGAAATAGTTTTAATTCTTCCAGAAAGCTTTCTTTGAAAAGCTACAAAATTAATTGATATAGGCAGACCCAAACAAGCTTATGCATTTGAAGCGTTGGTGTTTTGAGTGATGAGGTAGTGGGCTACAAGATTTGTGCATGACAGGTGGTACAGAATCATTATAGTTTGATGAGTTGTTGTGTATTGATTGGTTAGGATTGTTCGTGGAACTTGTCTGCACATGTTGATGGGGTGACATGGGTTTATGGGTTGGTTTCAATCAACTAGATCAAAGGGTTTGAGGGGTCAATACAGGTTGAGTGGGCTGCTTATATTGACATGAGCAGTAGTAATGCTTGATAACAATGATTATAATGATGATCAACAACTACAAATGATGGCAACAACAGTACAAAGCTCTATTTTAAACATTATGAAATCATTTGTAACAACATTTTGCATCGACAAAATTACAAAACTATTGTAGAGATGTTTTGCACTAAATTTGAAGTTGAAAAGAATCTAAAAAGCTAATAAATGATCTTCAAATTACTTAAACCATTGTGTAGATGCTAGCAACTTAGCAAATTATTGAAAGTATACTAAAATAAGCAATAAATAAGGGTTTATCTGACCTCTACAATACCAATAACAATAGAGACTAAAGTGAAATAGAATAATGAATCTTTGTAAGGCTATGAGTTAGAATAAGAATAGTAAAGCTCTAGGTGGAATCTTTACCCATTATATAAGATGCAATTGTGTCATCTTTTTCTAATGGGGATGACCTCAACTCATTGGAGCCATGGTGAAATGTTTGATATTACTCAAACTTGTCTAGGTTTAGGAAGTAAGTTCGTCATCAATAATCCATGTGTCATCAAAGGTGGGATGGATTCACTAATGTCTTAAAATTTTTTATATCTTTATTGTGCTTGATTCTATGGAAAAACTATTTAGCAATCTAAAATTTGCTTTACTTGATCTCTCAACTCAATAGATGGGGCTAAATGTAGCAGTGGGATAAGCTCACTAGATAACAATGGTGAGGCCTCAAAAGGCTTATCAGGAATTAAGCATAGTTCCAAATAAATTAAAAGATCCTAAAAATTAAATGTAAAACTTATTCCACAATTGAATTAAGTAAAAAAATAGATGCATTGACACTTAGTTTTATCACAAGCTTTACTAGTCCAATTCTTGGGCATGAAATTTCTTAAGGGTTTTCAGAAGGAGTCTCCCAGACCAAACACCGATCATTACACCATCATCATCAACAAATTCTCTAAGATATCTATGTGCTTATGCTAGTCATTTATCTCTCATTAGTTAAATTAAATTTGTTTAGCAACATATTTATGTAATAATGACATATGATATGGAAAAGACTAAATATTGTAGAAATAATAAGGGTAAGGAAATGAAATCAATTGGATTCTAAAGAAGATTCTCAAAAAAAATTTCTTAAGGTCTCAAATTCATTGTTGGATTGTTAAATTCAATTTGTGTCAATTAACGATCCCAAGTTGAAACTTGAACTTTTATTAGGCTATGAAGAAGATGGCCTAGAGTTTATTTGACTAATTTTTGTTCATCAAACTAGGGATAAAAAATTGGTTAAAATTTAAGTTTTACCTAAACTAACTAATTTATTTAGTGATGTTGTAAAAGTGGAGGTGAGGTTCTTAAAATTAGATGTATAATATATTCAACATCTCTCAAATAAAGGATTTTTCTTAGTAAGTCATCAAGAAATATTTTCAAAAATTTGTTTAGTAAAAGTTGGATTATGGATGGTGGTGTGGGAATACTAATAAGTCTTCCCTAATTGTCATAAATTAAATGTCGCATCGGCTATATATCTTGCAATCTTAACTATTGAAAGGATACTAAGTAATTTTTCTTTTCCTTTATTTTTTGTTTTTAGAGTATTTTGGGTTAAAAATGTTTTTGAGGGATGTTGATGGTATAGCATGATCTTCTTTCTTTTGTATATGAAAGCACACATATTGACTCTTCTATTTAAGGTGTCATCTTGGCTATATGACTAAGGTTTTCTTAAGCAAAAGCTATATACTTCATTGGGATAACATCACATCGTAATTTCTCAAGATATTAACCAAACTTTGGAGGAAGAAAAGACCTTTTTATATGAAAATTGAAGTCTTGCAATTAAAGTTGTGTCTGGGTGGGGATGGATTGTGAGTATTAAACTTTTCCTTTTGATAATATGATGTGTTATTACATTAATACAGCTACCACTATTTGTAACAATCTTATAGGATTGGTCTTCAATTCTAATGAAGGTACAAATATGATAATTTATCACCAATCATCAATTGGTGTTACTATAATTATAGATCATTTGACAAATAGCTATGGGTGGTCCAATACAGTAAAGAGTTTCAAATTTTTCTTGTAATTCTTCTTTGGCCTCCTCATTTCGCTGTATAAACTCTTTTTCATCAAATTCAACACTTTTTTTATTGTTCTTCTATGTCTTTATGTAGGGGTTTATTAGGCAATAGATTGTGACATGCCATCTCTTATGATAATGCTAATACTCATCTTTAGAACTAGTGGATGGATTGTGTGAGGGCTGAATTTGATGAGTAGTAGTTATGAGTGGTTGGGCATATGTTGCATGTGGAGTAGAAGTAGTAGAATAGTGGAAGTAGAAGCACAAGTTTGAGGGCAAGATATTGTTGAAGAAATCTAACTATTATGAACAACCAATCCTCTAAATCTTCTCAATCATAGGATGCTTTATATGTGTTTTGTAAACTAGTAACGCTTCTTGAATATAATTCAGCTCGAATAGAATCATTAAAAACAACTCCAAATTGACACAATATTACTTGATCTAGCACTCAGTCACCACATTTGAAGATATATTCCTCAAATTTAGTAATGTATTCATTAAAAGTCTTGGAACTTTAATATAGATATTATGATTAATCCAAACATTCACCTTAATAAGTGATGGGTTGGTGGAAATTTAGCTCACAAGAGAATCTTTAGTTCTTCTCATAGTTAGGGTAATGCTTAATCTTTGTCAAGATATCACTTTTCAAATGTGAGCAAGGTTTTTGTAAATTGATAATTTACCACTCGCTAAGATCATATAAATCCAAATAATGCTCCATTCTCATTTCCCAATCTTAAAATGCTCTAGGGTCTAAACTACCATCAAATGTAAGGGCTTCTATTTTAGCTATGTTAGCACGATGATCATCATCACAATCTTACCTTCTATCATAAATATTTTGAGTACTGCAATGCCTATGTCGAACTTTTACTTGGATAGGTTCATTTTTGAGGATATTTCCCTACTTTGGAGTATCTTTTCATAGACTACTTGATCAATGGTTTCCACTTGATCTACTATTTCCATGTTGTTCTAATCTATCCATGCATGTTTCTAAGGCTACTCTTACTCTTACATCGAATGAGTCAGTTCTTGAATTGCAGGTTGTATTAATTTTCTAGGGGTGGCTTTGTTAAATGAGAATAAGATATTATATATTATTTTTTGGACATAGTGGTTAGATGGTTTTGGGTTGGAAATAAACTTCATAGTTTGGGGTAATAAAGAAAAAGAATATCAAATAAATCATAAAATATAATAAAGAATTTTTGAATCATTAAACTTGGATATATATATATATGTATATATATTTATTAAAACTTTTAAGAATTAACAATAAGTGCATAGAATTAAAATGTAATTGTTTAATGACAAACTGAAATTAATATATGTTCTTAAAGCTAACTATGCTATAATAAAAAGTTAATCTAAGGTGATATGCCTAAACTTATTTTACCTCATATATAATTAAGAAGTACCTTGTTTTAAGCAGTATAACCACATAAGGACAAACAAAAAATGCTCTATTTTTAGGATACAAAATCTTTTAATCATCAAGCAAGTACTTTTTCTAGAAGTTAAAAACTGGCATTTTGTTTTAGCATAAAGTATCTCAACTTTAAGGAAAAGTGGTTTTAATAACCCACAACCAATGTAATAATGTTGGTGGTGAAGTGACAAGGTACAAACATAAGGGGAGATCTTAGAATTGTAAATAAGAAATCACATGGTCATGTGCACAAACTAAAAAATTTGATCCAATGAGTGAATTCCTTAAAAGTTAAAAAAAGTGGTTACGAACTTCTCTAGTGATTCTGACACTCATGTGAATGTTGGATAATAGGTTCTGATCATCTTTTTTGTGTCTATCA
Source organism: Vanilla planifolia (assembly GCA_023846275.1). Classification (NCBI taxonomy): domain Eukaryota; kingdom Viridiplantae; phylum Streptophyta; class Magnoliopsida; order Asparagales; family Orchidaceae; genus Vanilla; species Vanilla planifolia. The sequence goes on from JAIUJO010000096.1 coordinate 1,444,847, forward strand.
TACTCTTTCTCACGACACCTTGGAGCACATTACCAAATTATTTGTAACACTCGTATCCAACGAGATTGCTCATAACACTTCATGACTTCATTTGTCTTATTTATAGCATGGTAAGCACCCCAACTTATAAACAAAATTTGAGGTTTCAATAGTAATTTGATAACATAGAAATATGAAAAGGCATTTGGGAATACAAAGGGACACATTTTAGAATTCTAGATGTTTTATCAGAATTTCAAAATTTAGCAAATATTACAAATGATATACATTGAATTGTACAAATCAATTTTCCTTCAAAAGCTATAAAATTAATTTATATCATAGTTTACAAACATGCCCGTGTGTTTCTTGTAGTGATCCTATAATCATTTAAGCGACTGGCTATGCAATCGTTGTGTTGATGATTTAGTCATTTTTGTAGATAAAGTCTATGCATGTAGATAGCTAGCATAGGATGATGGATCAGTACTGGTTGATAGTATCAACCAGTTCAAAGGGTTCACATGGGTCAAGTAGGCAATGAAATTTAGCATGTGTAACAATAATGGTAGCAAAAAAATGACAAATGTGAGGTGGTAATGAAAAATGTTAATAGCCAAATTTCAAGCCTTTTTAAAATCATTTACAACAAAATTTTGTGCTGCTAGAATTACAAGAATATATTAAAGATGCACTGTACTAAATTTTAAGATGAAGATATCCAAAAAGATGAAAATTGAAATTAAAAGGATTAAACTAATGTGTTAATGGAAATAAGATGACAAACTAACAAAAACTAAACTAAAATGTGCAATAAACTATTTTAGTTATAATTGGCTTTTTCAATGATAATGATAATAGAGACTAATAAGAAAATAAATAAGTCAATCTTGGCATGGCTACGAGTCTGAATAGAACTAGTACACCTCTAAATAGAAGGTATGCATAACGTATTGAGTGCTACTATATTAATGTTGATTAACTCTATTATTTTGGGCATCTCATCAATCTTCTTAATTTTAATTCTACGGTTTCTATGCCAAAAAGGCATCTTTGAATTACAAACTTTCAGCAAACTACTAAACAAATTGTTGAATGCATGGATCACTATTTTGGTATATGAATTAAATTTATTATTGTTTCATCTATAATTTTAAAGACTTTTTAGCTTCAATGTGCTCCTTGTAATGTTGTTCTATATATCAAACCCTCCATTTATGCTTCATTTAAATCTCTTTGTCTACATTTAGTTAAAATCATATAGATAAGGTTGCTTAAAGTAACCTCCCTGTTTTTCTTACCTAAAGCCCTTTTTAAAAGCAATAATCATTTGAGAAATTGCCTACAATTGTTTTTCACTCATTTTTTTTGTCAAATTAAGTTTACCCTTTTTTATGTTCATGCAATTATTTGGATCTCCATTTGAGAAATAATGATTGCTAGAGCTTTCTACCTAATTAGAACTTTGGTATTAAGATTTATTCTCCCCAACATTATATTACGGAGAGATTACGAGTTTTGTGAATGGAAGCATAAGATACTAATAAGACCACTATTTATTATTCACCATTTTATTTTATTTAATTAGAGTTCATTCTTAGACAATGGGACATGAATTTCATATGTTGTGTTTATACTAGCGAGAAGAGTGAACCTACTTACAACATACTAAATAGCAATTAGGTTGATTGCCATATTATTTCCTTTGTAAGAATCCTTTTGAACTACTTCCTTTTTGCATAATTCAAAACAATTTTAGCAGTTCTTTTAAAAAATCTACTTCAACATAAACTTTATCAACCTTTACATAGGTTTTATTTAGAGTTGTAGTATCCACCTCAGTAGATTTCCCATTACTGTAGCAATGGAATATAGAGCCACCTTGTTGAGTAATTTATTTGGTAGGTTCTCAAGTGAGACTCCTTCTAGAGGTCAAAACAGCTCAGTATTGACATGAAAATTTTGATGCCATAAAGAGGGTTCTCAACTGAGACTCCTTCTAGCCCTTCTCAAGTGAGACTCCTTCAAGAAGATTCTCATTTGAAATCTTCCATATTACAGAAACCAAAAAAAGTAAAAATCCTCCTTGTTCTCAAATGTAATGAGGACATGATTATTATTTAGTAATCAAGCTTTTACTTCACTTTGGAACCAAGTTTTTTTAAAAGCCCTATGTATGATTTCTATGCTAAGCAACCTATAGGAGAATTTTTCAATAAATGTTAGCATAAATGACTAACTAGTTTCCTTATTTTAACTTGTTGAATGATAATTTCTTCTTCCCCTTTGATTATCATTGCATATTTGATTTTGATTGGTGATAGACTTTTAGCTTTATCAAATACCTCAGTGGATTAGATGTTATGGAAGAGAAAGCCCACTTGAACTAGAAATTTATTTGAGTAGCCTAGAAGTTCAATTGATAATATAAATTAGCATGAGGCCATCAAATTAGTTTCATGCTCAACCTATTAATTAGTAGACTACCAATGAAACCTCCACTATGACATAGATGACTTTGCCTATCACCTGTTGCTGAACTGCCATTGTTGATAACTTGTTGCTTATAATATGTCACCCATTAAGTAATGTAAAAAGTATTAACCCCATACCATTTTATCAACTTGCGTAGTAGTTAGAGATGCACCAAATAAGATTTTATATTTAATGTTAATTAAATGTTGCTATTATAGATAGAAATATATAAATATTTATGCATATGTATATATATATATATTCCTTTTATTACTTGTTAGATTTAAAGAATGACACAAGGCTTCCCTCTAGTGCTTCTTTTCTTACTCTTGCCTTATCTTTTTGAAGGTTTAGAGACTTTTGACTTTTGAGAACATTAGAGTTCATAAATCTATTGGTTGACGTTCTTTTTTCTTTTATGATTAGTAGTAGTTAGGTTATTATTTCTATTCATTATTATATGTTGTTAACATTGATGGTTGTTAGTGTATGATAAATTCTTATTAGTGAACCCTACCATTTACCTTTTTCCGTGCTCACTTCAAGTTGTACTTGTTTATAAGGTAATTTGAGGTTTTGTTGGTTATATTTTTAATTCAAGGATCATAGTTCTTTAAGTATTTGACTTATATCATTATGTTAATATTCTAACATGTACAATTACATTATTGGTACAACGAGGGATATTAAGAACTTACTACTTTCATCGGAAAACAATTGCTAAAATCTTAGTCGAATAAGAAAATCTACATAGGGAATAGTGATATGCTTGGAGAAACCTCAAAATAAACTCAAATAAGTTAGTATAAAGGAAACTAATCAACTTTATTACAACAGTTTTCATAACTTACTGAGCACAAATTTCCTACATTACAAAGATAGTATGGAAAAGATTTAAATAGTGAGTGAATATCTTTCCAACCAAGATGAAATGTGAAGATTACAAATGATCAAAATGTAGTTAAAAAATATTTTGTTAGAGAAAATGTCCTAGCAAATTCACAAAGTTGCAGCAACAAGTGCTCTTGTTCTTCCTTTTAAAGATATCTAAATGAAAGTATGAGTCTATATGTAATTAAAAGAGTTGTTATTCACATTTCTTTATGAAGTAAGCTCTATTTTAGAAGTTATAATGTCATAATAATTTTGTTTACAATATGATCAATATGGTATTAATAATGTTGTGTTCATGCTATTATGATTGAATAAACTTGTAATAATAAAAAAAAATGAATCACCCAATGAATTACCTATACCACCCATGTCTATTTGTTATGTATAAATCATATTGTACAAGTGTGTCACAAGAGATTGTAAAATATGTGTAAAACACATCGCACATTATTAAAAAAACCTCTCAAGTTTTCAAAATATTATCATGCGGAATCATGGAAATTGTACTAGAATAATCGCCTTGTTGACATGTGTAGAAGTTGTTTAAAGATTGTGCACATCTTAATACTAGATCATTTTTGTACAATGAAATATTGCAGAAACGTGCAACACTATAGTGATTTTATGCACTTTGTATAACTATGATAGTTTAATTGTGTAATTAGGATGGTATGTGCTTTTGTAGCATTGGCTTATGATATTATGATAAATTTATTGCATATATGTACGATGTGTAAACCGTTGTTATATGAATTATTACAATTTTTTGTTGTCCTAGGCTTGTGTTAATTCTACACATATGCTCTTGAAACATTAATGTATGACTCTATTATGACGATTTTTGATCATATCATTTTAATACTTCTTTACAAGAATCTATAAATGATTCCATCATATTGCATTATTAATGAAATTGCTGTGTATACAAATCATTAAGTTTAGTCATACATGTCTAATATCTAGTATCACAATGTTTGATATTACTATAAATAGTCTATTTAAGTGATAATGGTTTTCATACCATGGCTATTAGACCATAATGTATCAAGAAGATTTACATGAGGTATAATGGCTCATTCAAAAGAGCTTTACAACAAACTAAAATGAGTCAACACAACGGAAACTACATAAGTTTGTTATAACATTTTTCAAATTTTTTTAGCACAAATGCTATACCTTATAATAATAGTGTAACAAAGTTCTTACTACTTAGTATCAATTTTACCAGCCATATAGAAATATGAATATTTCAATAAAATGATAAAATTAAGATCGCAAAGAATTAGCTAGAGAAGATATCCATGTAAATTCATATAATTGTAGCAACTATGACTCTTGTTCTTTCTTTAAATGATAAGAGTATTGAAATATTAGCTTATTTTCAATTGGGAGTCATGTTACTAATATTTCACCACTAACTAAACCCTATTTTATAAGTTATAATAGCAAAGAGTTTTTTTTACAAAGAGATTCAATCATCAAATAAATATTTAATTATTTAGATCTCATCAAAATGATTCCATTGAAGCTTCTTTTAAGTCAACCAAAGCAAGTTTGGAATTTCTAAATATTGGAAAAATAAATAAACATAAATAATAATAAATTATTCTTTTTGTTAGTAAATATATATATCAATGTTGAAATGAGATGAAATAAATTAATGTAATACAAGCAAGTCAAAATAATGTGTTGTTCACATAAGAAGAGAATTTGTATTTCATAGTAATATAATCAAATTGAAGTGAAGGATATGAAGAAATAGGAAAACTTTTATGAGAAAGTTGAATGTAAGTATGCCAAGGAGATTAAGTTTACATCTTTTATCATAAAACTTGGTAAAAATCAAAAAGTCAGACAAAATGGTTCAAATTTCTAAAAAATAAAATATGTAACAACATCAAAATAATTATTAAAATGTAGAGGCTACATGATGAGTTTGAAGTCATTTGCTTCATGTGAATCAAACCTATTTTCGAATCACTATAAATTTATAAAGTAAATAAGTACAACTTATGATAAATTTTTATTATATTACAAAAAAAATTTACATTAAAATAAAAATAAGAATAATTTAAATAATGTAATATGATAAAATCAATGTGATGTACATGTCACAAAAGAATAAATTTAGCGTTATATAGAAATATAACCAATTGCAAGAAAATAGTTAAAAAATTTTAAAAATTTAATAGAAAAGTTTCTCTCCAAGATACTAATCATATTAAGTTTAATATCCATGATAGTCAATTTAGGTATGAATTGAAATTCCAAATAAATATTCCAATACTAAAGAAATTAAAGCATTTAAAGAAATAAAATTAAATACTTAATTAGATAGAGCAAATATGGGCAAGTCTGCTAATGTTTGTTTCATCTTTATGAGAAATCCTTTAAAAATATTGGTTAACAAACTTAATTTGACATAAACAATAATATTTTTTCTATATTAAGTAATTATTAGTTATAAAAGATAGTTTGACATAAATTATATTACATTTTTAATATTATGTAATTATTTCTTCAAATCTAAAATGAAATTAATAAAAGCAATGTAATATAAACAAATCAAAAAGATGTAAAGGTCACACAAGTGTAGAATAATTTTATAAGGCATTTTGAGATTAGTACAATGATTTTGTTTCATCTTAACTGGACTTTATTAGGAATTTTTGCGAATTATATAAAATAATAGCACAAATAATAATAAAATATCATATTGATAATATGTTACTTTATATTTTACTTAAAATAACATAAATTATTGTAATGTAATATAGGAAAAAAAAGTGATATAAAATTCTCATAATTAAAAATAAAGTGTAACTTGTAATATAACGTAATAAAAGAAAAAAGTTAAATAAATGTGTTAAAATTTATGGAAATGTTACTTTTCAAGATACTAAGAAGGTTGAGCATAAAATCAATAATTATTGTATTGTTTACAAAATTAAATGTTTCAAAAATAGCACCAAAGTTTTAAAATATAAAATATTTAATAGAATAAAAAAGTGAATATTCATTCTGTTAATGTTTATTGAGTTTAGTCCAATGACTCTTGTTTTATTTTTATCTGGCCTTGTTTTAAGTTACTATGAATTACTAAAGTAAATAGAATAAATAATAATACAGTATTATTTAAATATTATGTTTTTATATATTGAAAGAGAAATAAAATAAATTGAATAAATGTAATTTAACCATATCATGGCAAAGTAGCGATCACACAAGAGAAAATTTAGAGTTACCTAATACATATAACAAAATAAAACTAAACAAACAAAGAAGATAAGTTAAATTATAGTGGAAAGTTGTATTCAAAGGCTCTAAAGATATCTATTATAGTATCCTTGATCCTTAAATTTCATAAGAATTGAAAAGTCTCCCATAGCATGTAAAAACCATAAAACTAAAACTTCTAAAAATATAAAAAATGAAAAATTAATAAAATAGAGCTCATTGAGATGATGTTGTTGACGATAGTTTCATCTTTGTCACACCTCCTTTAGAATTTTCACTAATTATGAATGAATGTAAGTACAAATAATCGTGAAGTATTACTTTAATAGTAAGTATTTATCTACTAAAACTTAAATGACATAAATTGTGGCAATAAAAAATCATAGTAATGAAGATGTTACAAGAGAAGCAAAATAGAATTTCATAGTAATATAACCAAATCAAAAAAATTTTGAACAAATGATAGAAATTACATAAATTACATTCCAAGATGGTGAGGAGATTTAGTGACAAACTTAAGCCTTTAATATGTTGCAAATCAATATATCTCTTAAATTGTGCCTTGTCAATAAAAGTAAAATATTTTAAAAAAACAAAAATGAACATTTAATTGTAAAGTGCTAATTGTGATGAGATCAATGACAACTATTTCATCTAAATCAACTCTCACTTGGTATTATTACCAAATAAAATTTTGTATAAGCAAAAACATTTACACATTTTTTTAATATTTAGTAAATATATTTTATAGCTGAATGAGAGAAATTCATGTGAAATATTAGAACAAAATTAAAGCGATATAAACATCACAGAGGTGGATATTCAGAATTACAAAGTAACGTTAACAAATCAAATAAAAAAATTCAAGCAAATGTGAAATATTTTATGGGAAAGTTATATTCCAGGATACTAAGGAGACTGAGCATAACATCCTTGATCATCAAAATTGATATGAACGAAAAAATTTTATGAAGCATACTAAAATACTAAAAAAAAATTTAAAAGATTAAAATGAATATCTAATTGGATAAAGCTCATTAAAGCTAGTGTAATAAGGTTAGTTTCTACTTGATTGAATAATTATTGTAATTTCAAAGAATTGAAAAGGAAAATATGCTTAAATAATAATAAAATATTATCTCAATGTTATGCCATTTAATATAATAATTAAATGACATAAATTTAATAATGTAAAAAAATAAATCAAATTAATGTGAATCTTAAAAGGGAGAAGATTTAGGGTGAAATAGTTATATAACAAAATCAATGTAAACTGTTTGAAGAGAAAGGTAAATTATGTGAGGTTTCTTTCCAAAATACAAAGGGCTTTGTGTAACATTGCTTGTAACAATATCAGGTAAAAATTGAATTGCCGCATAAAGGCTTGTGACATTTGCTTCATGCAGATCAGACTTATCTTGGAACTAATGCAAATTAGAATGTTTAAATAAACATAAATAATAACGAATGATGACATATATATTAATTCTAAAATAGGATAATCTATTACAATGTAATTTAATGAATTCAAGGGTACATAAGAAGAGGAGAACTAGAGTTTCATAATAATTTAAAGAAATTAAGGAGAAAAAATTGAATGAATTAGATAAATTGTATAGAAAAGTTGCAATCCAAAAAAATGAAGTGATCAAGTGTAACATTCTCGATAACAAAATAAAGAAAAAAAAAATCTTGTAAAGCACACAAAAATAATAATAAATAAAATATATAAATTTGTAAAATTAAATAATAAAATTTAATAGAGCTCCTTAGGATGAGCTTGTAACCTTTATTTTAGCTTGATTGAATGTCATTTATAATTACTACAAATTACTAAACTATTTATGCATAAATAAAACTAATAAATTACTATTTTAATGTTAAAGTCAATATTAAACTAGTTATGAGAAAAATTTAAGCAATCTAATATAGCCAAATCAAAGTGATGTGAAAAAGATGAGAGGAGATTAAGAGTGAAATAGTAATATAAGCAAAAAAAATTAAAAATTAGACAAATAAGATAAATTGTATAAAAAAAGTTGCATTCCAAGATGCTAAAAAGTTTCAATGTAACATATTATAAAAATAGGTATGAATCATTATTCCTTTTAAAACATGAAAAAATTAAATAAATTATAATATTTAAAATTACAAATATTAACATTTAATTAGTTAGACCTCATTGTTATGAGTCTCATTTTTTTATTTTGTCTTGATGAAATTTTTAATGGAATTATTGTGAATTACAAAAATAAATAAACATAAATAATAATAAACTATTATTTGAAAATGATGCTACATTTATCATCAATAACAAGAAAAAAATAGAAGCAATGCAAGGTAAATAAATCAAGGAATTCTAATAGTGAGAAGTGAGGTAAATTACACATTCATCATGACATAACTAAATCAAATTGAAAAGGCTGGATAAATAAGTTAAATTGCTTTATAACATTACATTCGAAGGTCTCAAGAGATTCAATGTAACATTCTTGACCAATAAATTAGGTGCAAGTTTAAAAATCACATGAAACATAAAAGTATCCTATAAATTAAAAAAGGAAAAAATTAAAAAATTATTGCTTAAAATAGTGTGTCTTGACAAATGAGTCAAATAAAATTTTTTCATCTTGATTAGACCTTATTAGAAATTATTATTAACAAACAAAGTTAGTAAGTTAAATTAATAATAAAGCATTATTATTTCAATGTTGAGAAAATATGTATTAAAGCTAAAATAAGATAATTTGAAACAATGTAATATAATTAAACAAAAATGAATTAAATGTAATAAGGTAAGAAATTTAGAACTACAAAGTTGTTTACAAAATTAAAAAAAAGAAAAATTTAAATAAATGTGAAAAATAGTTAGCCAAATCTTCAATGACTAAATCAAGTTTGATTCTAACTGCTCATAAAAATTTAAGATCTTACAAAATATAACCATAAAAATATAAATATGAATTTATCGTTCGATAAAGCCTCTCAAGGGGAGTCCGGCAATCCTTGTCTTGTGTTAATTAGATCTTGATTGGAATTATTATGAATTGCCAAAATATGTAAGAACAAATAATAACAAATTATTACTCTAATGTCAAAAAAATATGTATTAAGAATAAAATGGGAAAAACTAAAGCGATAATCCACAATGAATTCAAAAAGACGTAAAAAGAAAATGAGAGTAATAACCTCAATAATCAAATAAGGTACGAGACAAAATTATTTAAATAATGTTCAAATCCTGTAAATAGTAAAATATTTAAATATAGAAGTGATCATTTAAATAGATAGATCTTATCGAAACAAATTTGACTAGTTATTTTCAACTTTATCAAACATCATTTGGAATTATGGTGAATTTTTAAATTAATAAATATAAATAATTATAAATCATTATTTTAATATCAATCAAATATATATATATATTAAAACTAAAATAAGATAAACATAATCAATTAATATGACATTATCAGGTGATGTAAAGCTCACATGAAAAGAGAAATTGAATTTCATAATTATATAATCTCATTGAAATAAAATATTTGTAGAAATGAGATAATTGTTATAGGAAAGATTTATCCAAAGGTATCTAGGAGATTTAGTTTAACATCCTAAGTCATTAAATGAGGTACGAATAGAAACTTCTTATAAAGAGTTCCAGAATGTCATACATTAATTATTTAAAAAGAATATTCAATTTAATTGAGCTCATCAAGGTTAGTTTGAGGATTTTTGTTGCATCTTTATCAGAGAATATTTTGAAGTACTATGAATTGTTCAATTAAATTAGTATTAATAATAAGAAATTTATTTAATAATTAATAAACATATAATAAAGTTGGATTGAGATAAATTAAAGGTCTATAATAATAGAAAATAAAAAAATGATGCAATTGCTAATGAGAGGAGAACTAGAGTTTCATAGTAATAAACTAAATCAAAGAAAAAGCTTTTAGCAAATTAAATAAATTATATTACTAAGTTGTATTTACGAAAATACTGAGCTCTAATGTAAAGTCTTCACTTCTAAAATCAGGTACAAGTGCTTATTTCTCATTGAATGTGCCAAAACCCTTCAAAGAAAAATACTTTAGAGTGTATCAAAAAAGTATTAATTAGAGAGAGCTCATTATGGTGAGTTGAAAAATGTTTGTTTGATCTTAATCAAATATTAACTATAATTAATGGAGAATTGTAAAAGAATTAGGATTAAATTATAAGTTATTTTAATTTGATGTAAAATCTTATTAAAGTTGAAATAAAAAATTGAAGACAAGTAATAGAACAACATCAAAGAGATTTTATGGTCACATATGAGAGGATTTAGCCATAAATAGTAATATTTCAAAGTCAAAGTGAAATGTTTGAAGAAAAAAGATAAAATGTGTGAAAACATTTATTTCCAAAATACAAAAAAGTTTGAGTGTAACATTCTTTTTCATTAAATTAGGTAAAAATTGAAATGAATCAAGAGGCCTCATGGTATTTGGTTCATCTTGGTTAGTCTTATCTTAGAATTAATACAAATTACAAAATTAAATGAATATAAGTAATAATAAATTATTATTTTAATAATGATGAGATGAATATCTATTCTAAAATGTGATAAACTATACGAATTTATTATAACAATTTCAAGGGTATGTAAAGGTTAGATAAGAGGAGAAATATTCTCAAAAAAACATTAAAAGTTGCAATCTAAGATACTAAAATGATTGAGTAAAATATTCACAGTAATAAAATTAAATACATATTGAAATACCTCTTAAAGCACATAAAATCTGAGGAAATAAAGTAGTTAAATTTATAAAAATAAATATCTTATTTCATAGAGTGCATTTGGATGAGTCTATGAGCTTAGTTTCATTATGATTGGACTTCATTTGCAATTACTAGAAATTAATAAAGTACATAGGCACAAATAATAATAAATTACCATTTTGTTATAAAAAATATTTATCCAGGAATATATGAGAAAAATGGAAGCAACTTAAAGTAACTAAATAAAAGTTATGTGAAACCCACATGATAGGACATTTAGAGCGAAATAGTAATATAACAAAAATAAAATTAAAAATTAGAGAAGTAAGATAAATTCTATGTAAACATAGCATTCTAAGATGTTAAGAAGTTCGAGTGTGGCTTCCTTAATTATTTAAATAGGTACGAATTATTATAAATCATAAAACATGAAAAAATAGAATAAAATTAAATATTTAAAATTTTAAATATTAACATTTAATTAGTTAGACCTACCATGGCTAGTTCTATTTTGTTTGTTTTGTCTGCATTAGACATTGATTAGAATTACTTTAATTGCAAAAATAAATAAACACTAGTACTAATAAATTAGTATTTCAAAATAATGCTATATATATTTTCATTATTTGAAATGAATTGAATCACTGTAATATAAATAAATAAAAGTGTTGTAATAGTCACTAGAATGAAAATTACAATTTCATAGTGATATAGCTTAATCAAATTCAAAAGTTTCGATAAATGAGTTAAATTCTTTTGGAACATTACGTTCAAAGAGACTAAAGAGATTCAATGTAACATCCTTGACTATCACATCAGTTATGAGTTTATCCATTTTGTAAAACATATAAATATTATAGAAATTAAAATATTTAAAAAATAACGTAAATGTTTAATTTGATAAGGCTTGACAAATGAGTCCAATGATTTTGTTAGATCATGATCGAACCTCACTTAAAATTATTGTTAATAATTAAAGTAAATAAGTACAATGAAAACAAATTATTTTTTAATGTTAATAAAATATGTATTAAAGGTAAATTGAGATAATTTGAAGCAATGTAATATAACAAAATAAATGTGAAGTAAATTTTGCATGATAAGAGGTTTAGAGTATGAAAATATCATTTGATAAAGCCCCTTAAGATGAGTTCAACAACCTTTGTCTTGTCTTAATCAGATCTTGATTGGAACTACTATGAAGTACCAAAATATATAGGAATAAATTATAATAAACTATTATTTTAATGTCAATGAACTATATATCACTGGTAAAATAAGATAAATTTAATCAACAAATATAACCAAATCAAAGCAATGTAAATCTCACGTGTGACGAGAATTGGAACATGATAGTAATACAATCTCATCAAAATAAAATATTTGAAGAAATGAGACATTTGTTATTGGAAAGATTTATTCAAAGATATTAAACAGATTGAGTGTAACACCCTTAGTCACAAATTGAAGTATGTATAGAAATTTCTTATAAAGAGTTCAAAAACCTTAAATAAATTACTTAAACATATAGAATTGAAAATTCAATTTAATTGAGGTCATATAGATTTTTTTGAGGATGTTCATGTACTATGAATTATTCAATTTAATTAGAATAAACAATATAAAATTTATTTAGTATTTAATAAATGCAAAATAAAAGCTAAATTGACATAAATTAAGGAACTATAAGAACACCAAATAAAAATGATGCAAATGTTAAATTCAATGAAAAAGTATGGACAAATTTGATAAATTGTATTACAAAGTAGTATTCTAAGAAAATATAGAGATCTAATGCAATGTCTTCAACTATCAATAAGCTGCAATTACTAATTTCTCATAATTTTTACCAAACCTCTCCAAAGAAATACTTCATAATGTGTTAAAAAAGTTTTAATTGAAGAGATCTCATTGTCATGTGTTTAATGAAGCTTTTTTTCATATCTATCAAACCTCATTTGAAATTATTTGAAATTTTTAAACTATATAAGTATAAATTAAAATAAATTATTATTTTAAAGTAATATAACCAATTTAAAATGATTTGAGGGTCATATAAGAGAGCATTTAGACATACATGGTAATGTAACCAAAAAAAAGCAAAACATTAGAACAAATAAGATTTGTCTAGAATGTTGAGTTCCAAGATTTTAACAAGATCAAGAGTAACATCCTTGATCATCCAAATAGATATAAATTAAAATTAAAATGTATTGTAAAGTATAGTAAAATACTAGAAAATAAATAATTAAAAGCTCATATAAGAATATTTAATTGGTAGAGGTAGTCATCACTAATCTGAGATCATTACATTTTTCTATATAAGAAATCATTTGGAACTATGAGAAATACAAAATTAAATAAGAAAAAATAATTGTTAATAATTTCTTCAATATTTACAAAATATTTATAAAAAAAATTTGATATATTGAAAAATTTTAATCTACCTAAATCAAAGCTATATAGAGGTTACACTAGTGGAAAATTATAGTTTTAAAAAAAAATCTAACCAAAATACGCGAGAATAGTGTAACATCTTCGACAATCAAATTTGCTGCAAATTAAAATGTCTTATAAATTATGAAAAACCATAGAAAATAAATATTTTTAAATATTCAAAAAAATATTTAACTTTTTAGAGCTGGTCAAAACGAATCCAATGACAATTGTTTTATTTTGATTGGACCTAGTTTAATTACCCTATATTACAAAAGTAAATAAGTATAAGTAATAAAAAATTATTATTTTAAAATTAAGTAAATATATATATAAGGTGAAATCTAATAAGTTTAAAAAAGTATTTTATTATATGAAATGAGAAGATAATGTGAAGCTAATACAACAATAGAAAAAGAATTCATAGTAATATAACCAAATCAACGTGAAAGATTTTAAAAATAAGACAAATTGGGTGAGAAAGCCACATTATTAGATGATTAGGAGATCGAGTACAACATTTTAGATCATCAAATAAAGTAATAACAATAATATTTGATAAAGCTTACAAAATCCTTAAAAACTTAAATATTTAAAAAGAATTAAAAAAGATTTAATTATTTGAAGCACAATTAGATCAATTAATAGTTGTTCTTTTATATTAATTGGGCCCCATCAAAAATTACAATGAATTATAAAAATAGTAAGTATAAATTATTATTTTAATATTTATTAATTGTCTAACTTAGTTGAACTAGGATTAATTGAAGCAAAATAATATAACGAGAACAAAGAAATGAAATGGTCACAACAGAGGTGAATTAACATAAATATTAATAACTTAATAATTTTATTTTTGTGATATATGAAATGTGATAAATTGATGTAATGTGTTATAACAAAGTCATAACATTGAAATTATTAAATAGCAGGAGAATTAAAGATTCATAATGATATGACTAAATCAAATCTTAAATTTTGTAAAAATGAGATAAATTATATAGCCAAGTTGTATTCCATGATACTAAGAAGGTCGAGTGTACGTTCCTCTATGGTTAAATAAGGAATGAATGAAAATGACTTATAAATAATGCAAAACATAACATAAATAAAAATATAAAATATTAAAAATAACATTTAATTAGATGAAGCCCTTATACATGAGCCTAATAGCATTAGTTTCCTATCGACTGAACCTCGTTTTTACTATTTTGAATGATTAAAATAAATAGGCATAAATATTACAGCTTTTTTTTCTGAATAAAGTATATTTTAAGGATAAAATTAGAAAAAATGATGTAATGTAATATAACCAGATAAATGGGATGTAGAGGTTATAAGAAAAATGATTTAAAAGTTAGCTAATATTGTAATAAAAATGTTAAAAGTTTCAAAAATCATACAATTTGTATGACAAAATTATATTCTGTGAGACAAAGGAGATTAAGTGTATTTTTCTCATTCATGAAATCAGGTATGAATAAAAATGTCTCGTAAAACATAACAATATTGTAGAAAAAATACATTTAGAATAATAAAAGGAAATATTAAGTTAAATAGAGATTTTTGAGGCAAGTTCAATGACATTTATTCTGTACCCATCGGACTGCATTCAAAATTTTTATGAATTGCCAAAATAACTAAAATAATGTAACACACTACAATCTAATGAATTTAAAAGTGAAACAAGTGTAGAATTAAATTTCATAAAAATATAATCAAATCAAAGATAAAAATATGGAAACTATATGATATAATTTCAACGTACATATCAAAACACTTAGGAGATCGATTGCAACATCCTCAATAGTCAAATTATGTATTAATCAAAATATCTTGTAAGGCTTATCATAAAATTTGAAAATAAAACGTTTATAAAAATTATTACTAGGATAGTGATCATGAAGTTTAGTCCAATGATGCAAATTTCATCTCAATCCGATCTCATTTGGATAAAACTTTATGAAACAAACTGAATGATGCTTAAAGCTAAAGTCATCTAAATTAAAACAATATAATCTATATAGAAATAATAAAATTAAAGTGAAAATTTTGAATATATAAGAAAAATTATGCAAGAAAATTATGCTCTAATAAACAATGTACATTTAGTGCAGCATTTTTCAACATCAAATCAAGTGGAAATCAATATGTCTCTTAATGGATGCAAAATCCCAAGAAAATGAAAAGTCTAAAATATACAATTGAATAATTAATTGAATTGAGTTTTTCATTACAAGTTTGATGATGTTTGTTTCCTCCGAATCAAATCTTATTTAAAATTTTTAGGAATTTTATATTTTAATCAATCTAAATAATTATAATTTAACATTTTAGTGTGTAGTAAATTTATTTCAAAGCTACATTGAGATGAAATAAATCAATATAATGTTACTAATTTAAAGTAATCTAAATATTCTATGAGAGTACGTCAAGGGTGACAAAGTAATATTGTGAAAGAAAAGGAAATTATGAGAAGAAATGTGGTAAATTATATTGAGGAGTTGTGTTCCAAGATTTTAAGAATGTTAAAACATCATTAATTACAAAAAATAATGTGAATGGAAATAACTCATAAACCATTCTAAAATAGTAGAAAAAATATTTAAATATTTTGATATGAATATTTATTTGCATAGAGCTAGAAGAGATGAGTTCAATGAGGTTCGTTTGTCTTGCTCAAACCATGCTCGAAATTATAATGAATTAGCAAATTGAAAAACATAATTAATAAGAATTCTTATGTTATTATTAAGTAAATATATTTGTTAATTCTAAAATAAAATGTACTTATGACATGTAAAATAATAAAAGTAATGCAATGTACTTGTCACACTATAGGAGATTTAGAATCAAATAGCAGCATAGTCAAATAAGAGTAAATTTTTTTAAGAAATAAGATAAATTTTATGATAATGTTGTCTTCTAAACTACTGAGTTTTAGTGTAACAACCTAATTAGTCAAATTGTGCACCAATCAAAATATCTCATAAACCATGCCAAAACATCACAAAATAAATGATTAAAAAATATAAATGAGTATCTAATTAGATAGCACTCAACATGACAAGTCTAATGACATTGTTTTGTCCCAATTTTGCATCATTTGGAATTACTAGTAAATAACCATAAATAATGACAAGATATTTTTTAATGGTAAGAAAAAATTTTTAATGCTAAAATAGATATATCTATGACATATAAGATAAGAAAACCAAATCAATTAATATTTGAAGGAGAGGAGCATTAAAGTTTCATAGTAATATAAAAAGCTAAGGAAAAAAATTTAAAGAAATGAGATAATTTATATTGGCAGTTGCATTCAAGAATTATCAAGAAGAAATGCAAAATCCTCAGTAATAATGCCAGCTACAAATTAGAATGTCTTGTAAAGCATGCAAAAAAATAAGAAAATAAAGTACCAAAAATTGCAAATTTGAATATTTAATTTTTTAAAGGTCATTAAAAAAGTTCAATGTGCTTTTTTTGCTCAATCAAATCTTGATTAGACCGAATATAAATTACTAAAGTAAATAGGATTAAATAAAAAAATATTTCAATACGAAGAAAATATATTAATGATGAGATAAGACAAGGAAAGATAATGTAATATAAATAAAGAATGGTGTTGTAATGGTGAAATGTGATGAAAATTGAAGTTCCAAAATAGAAAAACCAAATGAAATGAAAAAATTTGAAAAAACGAGCTATACTATACAAGAAATTGGCATTCCAATTTTTTTAAAAATTAAGAGTTTTGTGCTTAGTTGTCAAATCAATTAACAATTTAATGTATTGTAAAAAACTCTAGAAACTAAAATATTTACAAAATATTAAAAATTTATTTATTTGATTGTTCTCGTTAGGATGAGCCCAGTGTTTATTTCATTTAGATTGATCCTCATTTGTAACTATTAAGAATTAAAACATTTCAAAATTATACATAATAACAAGTTATTCTTTAAAACAAAAGCGATGTCGTTGTAACATTAGAGGACATTTTGAGTTTCGTAGTAATATAACCAAACGAAAAAAGAAGTTTGAAAAAATGCGAAAAATTGTAAATGTTTGTCGCATTACATGGAATTAACACGATTGAGTGTAAAATTCTCAGTAATGAAATGAACTATGAATCAAAATTGCTTTTGAAATATTCTAAAATAAAAAGACATGTTCTAAAAATATAAAAATGAATACAATATTGGATAGAGCTCGTCAAGTTTTGTTTATTGACCTTTTCTTTTCTCAAATGACATCATTTGGACTAATTGTGAATTACTAATATAAAAACTAATGAACAACAACAAATTATCATTTTAATATTAAAAAATACTCATTATCACTAAAATAAGACAAAGAAAAATAATGTAATAAACTAAATTACATAGATATGAAAGTCACATTAAAAGAGAATGAGACTTTGGTAGCAATATAACAAAATTTGAACAAAAATTTTAAAAAATCAAATAAACTATACATAAAAGTTCCATTCCATGATATTGGAAGATTAAGTTAATCATTCTAGAGCATCAAAGTAGGTCTAAATAGAAAGGCTCTTAAAAATGCTAAATGATAGAATTTTAAAATTATTGAAATTATTAGATTAAATATTTAATTTTATGTCACCTATTTAAGATAGTCCAATGATAATTGTCTCATGTCGATTAGAGCTCACATAGTATTACTTCAAATTACAAAATATAACATGAAAACATAATAAAAATTATTAAAAAAATATAATCTGATTATATATTAATGTTAAATGAGATAAACTAAACAAATGCAATAAAACATAATCAAAGTGATGTAAATGTTACACGAGGGGCAATTAAGGTTTATAGAAATATAAAAAAATAATTTCAAAATAATTTGATGAAATGAGATAAGTTTAGCTAGAAAGCTGAAATCTAAGATTTTGAGAAGATCTAGTATAGTATCTTCAATTATGAAAGAGTTACAAAATGAAATGACTTATGGTACATGACATATCTCTTAAAAAAATTATTTTAAAAATTTTAAAATAAATATATTATTTATTAGAGTAATCGATGCAAGTCTCTGAAGTTATTTTAATATTTTTTGAATATGCCATTAGTTTAAATAAGATTAAATGATAAAATAAGATATAACTAAATAAAAATAATCTAATGGTCATACAACCTAATAAATGTAAATGGAAAAATGAGATAAATTGTTTTATAAAATTACATTAAAAGATACATAATAGAGTAAAAGTAACAATTTTAATCATCGAAATTGGTGCAAATCAAAATGTTTTATCAAACGTGCTAAATACCATTAGTATCAAATAACCAAAATTTTATAATTAAATTTTGAATTACAGAGAGCTCATTATGACTAGTTTAATAACTTTTATTTTCATTCAATGAGGCCTCTTTTATAATTACTTGGAATTTCAAAACTAAATAAAATAAAATAAATAAAAATAATTATTTAAATAACTCAAAATTTATAAATAAAATTTAAATTAAATAAAGCTTATATAGACTTCTCTAAAGCCTATATTTTATCTTAATCAGACCTCATTTGTAATTACTAGGAATTTTAAAAACATAACATAAATAAATATAATGCTTTATTTAAATATTTAGTAAATGTAATTAAAGTCAAATTAAAAAAAATGAAGATATGCGAACATAAACACAGCATGGTAATAGTTGAACGATAAGGGAATAATACTTACGTAGTAATATAATAGAATTAAATGAAAATTTTAAATGAAAGAGACAATTCATATAAGAATGTTGCTTTAAATTGTACAGAGACGATCAATTGTAACATAAAAAATCTTCAAATCAGCAGCAAACTAAATTGCCTCAATAACTACACCAAAATACCATAATATAAAATATTTAAAAATATAAATTTAATTATTTCATATGATAAAGCTCATCAAAATGATCCCAATATACTTGGTGTTTTCCAAGTTAAACATTGATTAGAATTACTACAAATTTCCAAAGCAAATAAGCATTGTTATTGATAAATAATTATTCTAATTTTGAGCAAAATATACTATCACTAAAATGAGAAAATTTTAAGCAACATTTTATAAATAAATAGAAAAGAAGTAAAAGTTGAATAAGCATAAATATAATGTGAAATTTTGAGTAATTTCAAACAGGGTCTTATCTAAAGGAAACAAAAGTCATGGAATTCTCAATGAGATCAATCTAATTAAATATTTAATTTCACACTTTAAGCACATATTTTTATTTTTTTATACTTTTGAGTAATTTTGATTCCTTTATTATTTAATGTCTGAGGATATTGCAATTGATTCCCTTAATATCATTAAATGTATTTTTTATAAAAATTTAACTCATTATTTTAAATTTTTTTATTCAATTTTGGTTCTTTTACATTTTACCAAAATATCTCGTTTGAGCTTTGTTATATATGTGCCTATTACTAAAATAATAATTTATTATGTTTTGTTTTTAATAAAGTTTTTAATTCATAGTAATTCTAAATAATTCAATATGATTAAATACTTTTTTTGATATTTTTAAAAAAGTTTTTCTAGATTTTTGGCATTTCTTAAATGTATTTTTCTTTCCATATTTGGTATGATAATTAAGGATGTTACACTTGATCTCTTAGGTACCTTGAAATTCATCATTCTTGTATGACCTGTATCATTTCTTATAATATTTTTCTATGATTTTAATAAAAAACTACGTAGCTCCAAATCACCTCCCTTGTGACCTTTACATCCGTCTTATTTAGTAACATAAATTTTTTCAATTTATCTCATTTCAATTTTAATATATATTTGCTTAATAAAAATTTTTTTTAACTATGTTTATTTACAATAATAATTCATAGTAATACCAAATAATGTCTAATTGTTATGAACTGATAGATTATTAGACTCATGTAGGTGAGCTCTATCGTAATAATTATTAATTTTTTATTTTCAAAATTTTTATCTTTCTAGTATTTCAACATGCTAAATGATATATTTTGTATCACACCTAATTTAATGATCAGGGATGTTACATTTGTTCTCGACATTATCATAGAGTGAAACTTTCTCACATAATTTCTCATTTCTTCAAATTTTTTATTTTGATTTAGTTATATTATAATATAACTCTAAATATCTTATTGAATCACCTTTACATTTTTTTCACTAAATTTTATTACATTGCGTCAATTTATTTCAAATAGAGTTTAATATCAATTTTTTTAAGGTTTAAGTACCAATTTTTTACTATTCGTTCTTATTTTCATTAGAAAGTTGAAATTCCAATCGATGTCCAATTGGGATGAAACAAGTGACATTGGACTTGTCTTGATAAGATCTACATAATTAAATATTATTGAGTAAATATTAATGAGCTTTATATAACTAATTATTTATTGCAATATTATTAAATATTATTTCAATGATTTTCACATTTCGCAAGTAAATTTGTTTAGTACATAATTCATTATCGATGATGTTATGCTTGATTTACTTAGTACCTTAGAATGTAAATTTCTTGTATAATTTAATTCATCCATTCATATTTTTTTATTTGATTTCTTTATACAATTATATCTCTTAAAAAATTCCTCTAGTCAATCTTTTATATTATTTTTATTTTGTTATATTACATCACCATTAATTATCTCATTTCAACATTAATATATATGGGGTTAATATTAAAAAAATAAATTATTATTTTTTATTTTTTTGCATCTTTAAAATTAGCTGGAACTCTAAGTATGGTTTGATGGAGACTAAATATACATGATTGGACTCGACTTGATGAGCTTTATCTATTGATTATTTATTTCTATAAATAAAATTTTTTTGCATTCTAAGGATTTGGTTTGCCTTAAAAGGCTTTTCAATTTCTACACGATTTGTCGATCAAAAATGTTACATTTGATCACTTTTATATCTTTTGATATAAATTACCAATAAAACGTATCTCTTTTCATTATATTTTTTTGACTTGGTTGTCTTATTATGATAACTAATTCTCCACAAACCATTATAGAGCTTTGATTTTGATAGGTTAAATTATTTCAAATTATCCAATTTCAACTTTATTATTATACTAGCTTAGTATTAAATCTATAATTTATTACTATTGAAGCTTATTTAATCTTTATTTCATAGAAATTCTAAAAATGGTTTCCCCAAGATGAAACATATGTCATTAGACACATCTTAAGGAGCTTTTGAATTTGATAAGTTTTTAAAGAAAAGTATTTTTTAACTTATTTAAAGATTAAGGACATTAAACATAATCTCTTTAGTATCTTTGAAATCAATTGTCTCATCAAATGTATCTCATTTCACTAAATTATTTACTTTGATTTTGTAATATTCTTATAAATCTCTAATTCTCTTCTCCTGTAACAAATATTTATTTAATTTGTTAACATATGATTATTTCAACTCATCTTATTTTAGCTTTAATATATTTTTAGTTAACATTAAAATAATGTTTTATTATTATTTATGCTTATTTATTTTTGTAATACATAATAATTCATGATGAGGACTGATGAATAAACCGAAAATGTTGTTGGAGCTCTCACAATAATCTCTATAAAACTAAATAGTCATTTTTATTAAATATTTTATATCACATGGTTTTATAATGCCTAATAAGACCTTTTGATTTATGCTTGATTTGATAATTGAAGACGATAAATCTATTTCTTTTGATGTCATGGAAGACAACTTTCTTGTATAATTTGTATTACTTCATTAAGTATTTTGTTTTGATTAGGTAGGAATGTAATGTTTATATGGAGTTCGTCTCATTTGATTTAAATTTTCACATTGATTTGCATAAGTTACTATGAAGCTTGAATTTTCCACTCATTTGTCGTTTACATCACAATGATTTAATTATATTGTGCTATGACAAATTATCTCATATTAGCTTTGTTATATTTCTTATTTCACATGAAAATAATAATTTTTTGTTATTTTATGTTCACTTAATTTGCCAAATCATTATATTCCAAATGATGTGTGATGAATATGAAGCAAACATTGTTGGAATCATCTTAAATAGTTCTATCCAATTAAATCTGAAATGGTATATTACTAAAGATTTTATTTACTAGGTATTTGCACAGTATACTATTTTTTTTTTTTGTACTTTATTTCATAAGTGATGATGATAGGTATATTCTCCTTGGAATTTTTATTGTAGCTGCCTAATTAATTTATCCCTTTTTTGGAATTTTTCATTTGATTTTTTATATTACTATGCAATTATAAAAATCCTCCAGTAAGACCCTTATATCATTTTGATCTTCTTTTGTAACAATGGATGAATTTTTCTTATTTTAGCCTTATCATATATTTGCTTTTTTTTCAAAAGATTATTTTTTATTATTTACGCTTTTTTACTTCAGCAATTCAAAGTTATTCTTAACAAGATCTGATCGAGATGATACAAACGTAGTTTGTCTCATCTCAAGGATGCTCAAGCCAATTAAATATTTTATTTTATATTTTATATATATTCGTTTCTACGATTTTAGCATTTTTGTGACATTTTAATTCTTAAGTAAATTAAAAATTAAGTTTCACATAAAACTTCCTTTATTCTTTAAAATTTTTAACTTATTTAGGATGCCTTACTATGAAACTCTACTTCTACTCTCATTTTTCCATTATGTCATTTTCATTTAGTTATATTACATTACCTCAATATATCTTATTTCAACTATAATATATATTTACTTAATATTACAGTGATTTATGTTATTATTTGCATTTATTCATTTGGCAATTTGTAGAACAATCAAACAAGATTCAATGGATGCAAAAAAACACTATCGAAGAAACCCAAGATGCCCCAGAAAACTAAATATTTATTCAATATTTTTATATTAATTTATTTTTTATGATCTTGGCATGACTTACTAGATATTTTAGCTTGTAGCACTTTTGATGACTGACGATGTTAAGGTCTATTGCTTTAGTATCTTGGAAAGCAACTTTCTCACACTATTTATGTCATTTCTTGAATTTATTTTAAGTTTGTTTATATTACTATAAACCTCTAAATCTCCTCTCATGTTATTTTTAGATTAGTTCTATTTGGGTATACTACTTTGTTTCAATTTATCTTATTTTGTCTTAAAATATTTATAGTGTTAATATTAAAATAATAATTATTACTATTTTTTGAATATTTAATTTTCTAATTTATAGAAATTTTAAATATGGTGTGATAGAGATGAAAAAACATCATTAGATTTATTACAATTGGTTTTTTCAATTTAAATAATATTTTTTATTTTTTTTAATATTTTAATCTAAACATTTTTACATTAATATATATATTTTTAGTTTTTAAATATTATTTTATTACAATTTTTTATTATTTAAATTTCTAATTCTCAATAATTTCAAGTAAGGTCTGATCCAAGTAATAAATTTTAGACAATCACATGTAAGGTCTAATCATAACATTAATTATAGCTTATAATAAAGCAAGAAAACGTGAATGGAAAGTGGAAAGATGTTTTGCTATCAAAGAAAAACATCTTATGTTCTCTAGGAAAATTACAAGTAGATGCAATTTTTTATTCTACCTTTCAATCTCTTTTCTTCATGTGAACTTGCTTATTGATGCATTTTTCCACTTAACTAAGGAACCATACATGCTAACTATATTTTTGTTTAGTTACAATAGAAACCTCATTTATTGATTTATTTTATTGTATTCTCATGACCAATCATGCTTAGTTTTGATTTTTGTTTATATACATATCTTTTTAGTAAATCTCAATAGTATGGCAAACATTGCTAGTTGCAACCTAAAGGTGATAATATCTTAATCTTTGTGATCATAGAGGCCACTAGCAACCTCACTATACTAATGTCTCAATCGTGTGCCTCATATTGTAACTAGCCACCTCGCCATGACAATATGCCCATATTGTGACCCATATATTGACTAGCCACCTCTCGGTGGTAATCTCTTGTGTCCTCCATGGCCACTAACAACAAGCAACAACATATATAAATATGTTGTTTAATATATACAATCAAATATTATTTCTTTAATTTACTTTCACATATAAGTTGTCATTTTTCAAATTATTTATGTTTTTGTTTACCAAATGTCATTCTTATGCAATTAATCATGCTAGACAATTTCACACAACCATTTATTCATAATAAGAAGGAATACATCTAATGTAAGTACATATATTAATCTAGATAGAAATATTAGCTAGACATCAATAGAATAAAATCTCACATGCTAGATCTTACTTTTAACAAATCTATACTACATGAAATAGATGTATAAGTTATTCATACTAGAAAGCCTACTTCTCATTTAAGATCTTAATTTTAACAAATAAGAACTATATCAAAAATATGCATCAATAGTACATCAGAGTACCTACCTCATAAGTTTTCTCAATGTTTAGGGTAGTTTTATTGCTAATCTACTTCTTTTCTATCAATTTGAGCAATCAATAGAAATTTTCTCAACTAAATTGACAAATTTTTGTGGAAATAAAAATTGTGAAAGTATTAAAGTAAAATTGCTTGACTCACTTCTAGATTACAAAAATGACTTCTTTCTTTCCGACTTTCTTGATTTTCTTTTTTTCTTGCAACCAAAACTTGTAAATAACATCCTAATTATAGTTAAGATTTGGTAATGTTGCCAAAATTTAAAGATATTGTGACTAAATAAAAGCATAATCAATAGTTAAAGGAACTGATGGGACCTAACCATTACAAGTTTTTCTTAAAATCATTAAATAGCATAAACTTTAATTTGGTCTCATATAATAAATCTTTCTTGGAATCTCTTGAATTTTCAAGTTGAAAATTGTAACATAATAATTAAATTTAGGTTCTTGTCCATTTGACCACATGCGAGGTCCTCTGTGGTCGACCAGTCCCCAAATCCTTGATTACCTTGAAAGGATGATGGAAATCAAAGCCTTCGTTATCATCGAAGTGGCTCTCAAACAAAATTTGACATGTTGTAAGAAAATCCTCTTCTAAAGGTTTTTTGGGCACAATGATAGAGAGAGAAAATCTTATTTTTGATAAAAAAAGATTTATGATATATATATATATATTTATGCTTATAAACATTGATAACTAAGATAAATCATAAATGAACTCTAATTGAGATTAAACAAGTATCGTTAGACTTAACTCATAAAGCTCTACACATTTTTATACTTTTTTTTTTTTGACATCATTATTTTCTTGGATTTTTGAGTGCTTTATGAGACATGTCGATTCACAACTAATTTAATAATCGAGGATATCACAATTTCTTTCATTCCCTCGAAGGACTTTTCATTGAATTGGTTATATTATTTTGAAGCTCTAATTGTCCTCTATTGTGGCCACTACAATGGCTTAATTTGCCATTATTCCATCACTTTAATTTATATAATGTTGCTTTTAATACATATTTACTTAAAACTAAAATAATAATTTATAATTATTTGTGCTTATTTACTTTGGTAATTCATAGAAGTTTCAAATCAGGTAGAATGGTGACAAAATAAAGTTCATTAGATAAATCTTGATGATTTCTATAAAATTAAATGTTTATTTTAATAATTCTGTATTATTTTATGAAATTGTTTGGTACATGTTATGCCACATTTTTTATTTCTACCTGATATAATGATCAAGAATATTATACTCTATCTCCCTAGTATTTTCGAATACATCTTTACCACATAATTTTTCTAATTTCTTGAAACTTATCACTTGGAATTTATATATTATTATGTTACTCTAAATTTCCTTTTTTGTAGCCAACAATTTTCTTTGATTTGGTGAAATTACATTACAAAAATTTAACTTATTTTATTTTTATAATTTATCTATTATAAAAAATAATATTTCTTTTTGTTACTTATAATTTTTTCAATGATATAATATGTGGTCCAATTAAGAGGAAATAAACAACATTAAAAGATTGTCGACAAGTAAAAGGTTATTAAATTTTTATCTTTTTATATTTTTAAATTTTTTATTTTTGGTAGATTTGGCATGTTTATGTGGCATTTTAATACTTTTCTCATTTTATGATAAATGGTGCCATATCTAAAATTCTTAGAATTTGGAATTTAACATTGCTTTATAAATTATCATTTTGCTTCAAATGTGTTGAATTTTGGCTAGTTTACCATGAGCCTTTAACTAAGCTCTAATGTGACCTTTACTTTTACATTGATTTGGTAGTATTATGTTACTTTAATTTATCATATTTTAACTTCAATATATATTTGCTTAATAATTAAAAAGCAATTATTTTTACTAGTTTTGGGTTTTTTCTTGCAATTATTAGTAATTTTAATCGAGTTCCATTCGTGATGAAAAAATATCATAAGACCTTTTTGAAAGTCCCTAATTAAATTAGATTTTTTTAATTATTCGAAGCAGTTTATTTTCAACAATATTTCAATATATTACATGAAATTTTGATTATTACCTAATTTGATAATCAAGGATGTTACACTTGATCTTATTTGGAGCTTTGAATGCAAGTTTGTCATATACCTTCTCTAATTTATTCCATTTTTTTTGGATTAGGGTATGTTGCTATGGAACTATAATTATTCATTCCTAAGTACTTTACATTACTTTAATTTGGTTATATTTCTTTTCTTAAATTTTTCTCATATTTGCTTTATTAGTGTTTTACTTATTAAAAAAATTAATTTGTTATTATGCATGTTTATTTAATAAGATAATCCATTGTAATTTTAGAAGAGAATTAATCGAGATCATACAAATATCGAATTACTCAACTTGATAAGCTCTATCTAATTAAATCTCATCTTTTATATTAATAAACACTTTTAAATTTCTTCTCTTTCTTTGTGATTTACACCAATTTTTATGTCATTTGATGATCGATGGTGTCACACTTAAATCTCCTTAGAATTGTAGGATTAAAATTTATCCTAAAATTTATACCATTTCATAAAATGTTTCACTTGGATTTTATTATATTACTATATAACTCTAAATCATCTCTCACAACACTTATACATTGCATTAATATGGTTAAGTTATAATCCATTACTTCATTATTTTCTTTGAAATCTCACAGTCATTTGAAATGAGGTCAGATAGAAATGAAACTAACGTAATTAGAGTCACCACTAGTTCCTCCATCCAATTGAATATTCATTTTTTAAAAATAATTTTAAATATTTTATTTTCTTAGTTTGTGGAATGTTTTATGAGACATTTAAAACTCATTACTTATTTAAGTATCATGAATGACACAATGTTCTCCCTACCAACAAAACAAACTTTCCAAAATAACTATCACAATTTTTCAAATTTTTTTCATAGATTTAGTTAAATTTATGTGAAACTCTAATTCTTTTCTCGTTTGACCTTTACATCATTTTAATTTGGTTATTTTATATTTCTTCAATTTGTCATATTATAGATTTTACATTTGTATACTTAATATTAAAATAATATTTTATTATTATTTAAACTTTTTTAGTTTGGTAATTATATAAATTTGAAACAAGGTGTGATGAAGTAAAACAATTTCTTTGGACTCGTCTCAGTGACCTCTACAAAATTAAATATTCATCATTTTATTTTTTAAACAATTCATTTTCTAATATTTTGAAACACTTTATAATTCATTTTTATTCGTACATGATTTTTCAATCATAAAAGTCAAATTCTATCTAGTTAGTATGTTGGAATGCCACTTTCTTGTGCAACTTATCTCATTTTTAAAATTTTTTCTTTGATTTGGTTATATTAGTAAGAAACTCAAAATCTTCTATCATATGACCTTTTTAATTTTTTTATTTGGTTAAATTACATTACCTGAAGTTATCTCTTTTTAGCTTTAATATTTATTTACTTTTTTAAGTAAAAACATGTTATTTTTGTAGATTTAATTTTGTAACTCATAATAACTCAAAAAAAGGTTTGATCGAGTTTCAGTAAAGGTTTGTGGACTCGACTAAATAAGCTTTATCCTAATAAATATTCATTTCAATATTTGTCTGTATTTTATTTTCAATTACTATTCAATGTTTTAAGGGATATTTCAATTTTTAATCAATATAATAGTAGAACATGTTAAATATAATAAACTTATAATCTTTGAATTTATCTTTCCTAAAAAATTTAACTCATTTCCTCTAACTTTTTGCTTCAAATTCTTTATGTCACTATAAGCTCTAATTCTTCCTTTATTTGACCTTTTCATTACTTTTGTTTGGCTTTATTACAATTCTTAGTTTATTTTATTTTTTAATTGAATTTATGTATATATTATAATAATAATTTATTTATTATTTATGCTCATTTTCTTTTACAATTTGCAAAATGTTCAAATGTGGTTCGATATAAATAAAATACATTGTTGGATTTTTGTCAATGAGTTCTATTTAATTAAATAATCATTTTATATTTAAATGTTTTATTTATTTTATTATTTGGCATACATATGTGACATTAATTTTGACATTATTTGATAATGTAGGATATTACACTCTATCTTCTTATTTCCTTGGAATGTAAATTTCTTATATATTTTCTCATTTTTTGAAATTGTTCAATTTGAATATGTTATATTACTCCATAACTCCATATCTCTACTTGTGTGACCTTTAAATGGCTTTGAAATTGAGATATTACATTTCTTCAATTTCTTTTATTTTTATGTTTAACATATTTTTTCTCAATATTAAAATAATATGTTATTTTATTATTGTTATTACATAATTTTGTAATTCAATGTAATTTGAAATGAGGATCGATGGAGATGAAATAAATGATGTTAAACTATTCTAAATTAGCACAATCTAGTTAAATCTTCTTTTTTATTTTTTTTAAAATATTTTATTTTATAGTGTTTAAGCATACATTAAGTGGAATTTGAATTTGTACTTTATTTTAGGATGGAGGACATTTCATTAAAACTTTTACCATCTGGAATGTGACCTTCTCTTATAATTCATCACATTTCTTAAAGGTTTTGTATTGATTTATTTTTGTAACTATAGAACTCTAATTCTTCCCTTATGTGAACCCTTACATAAAATTGATTTTATCATATCATAATGCTTTGATTTATCATAATTTAGCTTTACTGTATATGTTCTTAATAGTAAAAAAATATATGAGTAGTCTCTTTTTTATTTTTTACTTTGATGATTCTCAATAATTTCAAAACTCATGTGATCGAGATGAAACAAATATTGTTAGACTCATATCTACTACCTCAATCAAATTTAATGTTCATTTTAATTATTTTAAAATTTTTTTTTTCAGCTATTTTGTTATGCTTTACATGATATTTTGATTCATACTTAATTTGATGATTAAGGTTGTTTAATTAGATCTCCTTAACATCTCGGAATGTTCAACAATTTTTTTCTTAGATTTATCTTATTTTAAGTTAAAAAAATTTACTTAATACTAAAATGTTTATTTGTAGTTATTTATACATATTTATTTTTGTAATTTACAAAATTTCAAATATGATTTGACAAGGAAGAAAAGCTTCATTTGAGTCATCTGAAAAGGTTTTATGAAACAAAATATTTTTTTGAATAACTTTTTTTGTAGATTCAACACAATTTATGAGTTATTCACATTCATTTCTAATTTGATGATCAAGGACGTTATAGTCTATCTCATTGGTATCTAAGGATGCATCTTTCATGAACAATTCGTCTAACTTTTTTCTTGTAGTTGCTTATATTACTTTCTAAGTATAAGTCTCATCTATGTTTACCTTCAAGCTATTTTTGATTTGTCAAATTTCATTTCTTCAATTTACATTATTTTTGCTTGAATGTATATTTTCTTAATGTTAAAATAATTTATGATTGCTATTTTTTCTTATTTAATTTCTTAATTTTATATACTTAAAAATAATATTTGATTTAGTTAAAACAAATATTATTTCTCTAGATTTGGTGAGCATAATCCAATTAAATGTTTACATTTATGCTTTTTAAGTTTTTTTAATGGTGTTTAGCACTACTTTGTTTGTCATTTTTATTCATACCATATTTTATGGTAGAGTATGTTACCCTCAAACTTCTTAGTATCTCAGAATGCTAATTTCTTTCATATTTTATCACTTTGCAAAACTTTATCACAATTTTTTTGTTTTGTAATGACGAAACTCTAATTCTCCATTCTTGTGTTCTTTACATTACATTAAGTTTTCTTATCATTAAAAAAATTTTATTATTTATTTTATATTTTTATTTTGTTAAACCATTGTAATTTCAAATGAGGTTAAATCGAGAAAGAACAATAATCATTGGGCTCTTGTAGATAATCTAATAAAAATTAAATTTCCATTTCTATTATTCTAAATATTTTTTTAAAAGGTTTTTGCAAATTTTCCTAGACATTTAGATTTGTACCTAACTTAGCAGTCAAGAATATCACACTTAATCAACTTAGTATTTTGTAATGTAACATTTTTTTATAATTTATTTCATTTCTAAAAACTTTTTTCTTAGATTTGGGTGTTTCTATGAAGCTCTAATTCTCCACTAATATTAGCTTCATTATCTTTTTACTTAAATTAATAACTATTATTATAATATAATTATTTTTACATTAGTAATTTATATAATACAAACACATTCGACTAGCTCTATCCAACAAAATATTCCTTTTTATGTATTAAAATATTCTCTTTTCTTTTGTTTGGGCATGTTTTGTGAGAAATTTTGATATTTATATTAAGATTTCTTAGTATCTTCGAATAAAATTTTTCTCATAATATTTTACTCATTTTTAACATTTTTCACTTTGATTTTGTTATATTACTATTTAACTCTAAACCTTATCTCATGAGATGTTTACATCACTTTGATTTTGTTTTATAGATTATTTTAATTATCTTACTTTAGCTTTAAAATTTATTTTCATAATTTCAAATTTCATAATTTATCACTATTTGTTTTTGTTAACTTTAACAATTCATAGAAACTCAAACCAATCCCTGTTAGAGGCAAAACAAATATAGTTGGATTCACATTTCATATGATTATTTATATTTAAAATTATTTCTTTTATAGTTTTGGCATTTTTTTCAAGTAATTTTTATTCTTTAATAATTTAAAGATCAAGGATCCTGCAAATGATCTCATTCATATCATAGCAATCAAATTTTGTACATAATTTATCTCATTTTACCAAATATTTTGCCTTTATTTGGCTATATTGATGTGAAAGTCTAATCCTCGTCACATTTGAAAAGGACAATGCCTTAATTTGGTCAAATTATGTATATCTCTTTGTGATTTAATTTAGCTTATATATATTTTTACTTCATACTAAAAAAAATAATTTATTATTATTTTTAATTTAGTTTGCAAATTAATAGAATTCAAAATTAGGCTTCATCATGGAAATAATTTGGACTCATCTCAAAGAACTCTATCCAATTAAATATTCATCTCTATACTATTAAATGTTCCATCTTTTTTACTTTTGGCATGCTTTACATGCCAATTTTATTTGTACTTGATTTGACATTAAAAAATGTTAAACTCTATCTCTTTCAAATATTTAAATGCAAATTTATCAAAGAATTTATTATGTTTCTTTAATTTTTATCTCCTTTATATGGTTGCAAAGCTACGAAACTCTAATTCTCCTTTTGTTTAACATTTATATAACTTTCCTTCATATTAATTCCTAATGAGGTCTGATGAAGATGAAACAAGTATGATTAATTTTCATATTTCTTAATATCTCATGAGTAAATTTTAATAATTAATAATGTTAAATACTGTCAAGGTATGATCTTTGAACTAAACTTTTCTATGCAATTAATTACATTTCTTGAATTGTTTTGCGATGATTTTGTTACACAATTACGAAAATCTAATTTTCCCCTCATGTTACCATTACATCACCATACTTTTATTTTAATTGATTGCATATATTACTCCAATTTCATTTTTAAAAAATTTACTTAAAATTAAAATATTAATTTATAATTATTTTTTTATGTTTACAAAAACTCAAATGTTATTTTATAAAGATGAAAAGATTAATTCAACTTATCTCTGAGAGTTTTATCATACAAAATATTTTTCTTTTTCTTAAAATATTTTTTCTTAATTTGGCACACTTTATCAATTATTCTATTCATTTCATAAACAATTTATTTGATTTCGTTAATGTTTTTCTTTGATTCATTATATTGCTCGGTATCTCTAACTCATGTCTACAATGGCCATTAAATTACATGGTATTTTCAAATTTCATTACTTCAATTTATGGTATTTCTTATTTAATATAGTTTTTTTTAATATTTAAATACCTTTTTATTATTATTATTATGCTTATTTAATTTCTTAATTATTAGAAATTTCAGATAATGTCTAATTTAGTTCAAACAATTGTTATTTTCCTAGTGTTGATGAGCATAATCAAATAAAAAAATCACATTTATGCTTTTTTTATATTTTATTTTATGGTGTTCTAGATTGATTTACATGAAATTTGGATTCATACCTTATTTTTAGAGCAAGGATATTATGCAAAAGCTTCTTAATATCTTAGGATGCAATATTTCCTTTAGAATTTATCACTTTTACTAAAATTCATTGCAATATTTTTTTTATAATCAAGAAACTCTTATTCACCATTCTTTTGAGATTTACATTGCATTTGTTTGATCAGATTACTTTGCTTCAATCTATTTTATTTCAACTTTATCATATATTTTCTTATTATTAAAAAATACTTCATTAATATTTTTACATTTTTATTTTGGTAAACCATTGTAATTTCAAAAGTGGTTCAATGGAGAAAAAACAACCGTCATTTGGTTCTGATAAACAACCAAAAAAAAATTAAACTTACATTTTTGTTATTTTAAATACTATTTTTTCAAAGGTTTTGCCACAATTTATGATATATTTTAATTTCTAAATAGTTTAATGATCGAGAATATTACACTAAATCTACTAAGTATCTTGGAATACAACTTTGCCATATAATTTATCTCATTTCGAGAAATCTTTTGCTTTTATTTGGGTGTCTCTCTATGAAGCTCTAAATCTCTATTGATGTGAAGTTCAACACATACTTTTTTGGTTATATTGCTTTTCATTAATCTATCTCTCATTGACTTTATTATATTTCTTATTAATAAAAAAATGTTATTAATATTTATATTTGCTTATTTTACCAGAAAATATTTATTATATTTTTTCCCTTTATTCAGCTCTTCTTGATGGGAACTATCTAATTAATTTTTTGTTATGTTAATAAAAATTTTATTTGCTACAATTTCACAATGCTTGATGATTCATTTCCATTTCAACAAATTTAACGATCTAGGTGTCACACCCAATCGCTCAATCGCCTAAGTGCCCTAGAATGTAACTCTCCAATAGATTTTATTTTAATTTTAACTTTAATATTGTTATAGTACTATACTACTTCACGTCTCATGAAGTGAGACATTTCAATCATTTTCATGAGATATGTTACATCAATTCATCTAAGTTTGATTGTAACATATAATTTCTTTATTTCAAAGTAGTAATTAACTATTATTTTTTATGCATTTGGAAATATGTAGTAATTCTCGATGTGCTTTGATCGAGATGAAACAAATGTAGTTGGATGCAACTCAATGAGATCTATTGAATTAAATATTCTTTTTTATATTCCTTTTATGTATTTTATTTATAAAGGTTTTATTATGCTTTGCAGGCCATTTCAAATTTTAATTAATTTATAGTGAAAAGATTACAGATGATCTCCTAAGTGCTATAAAAGTCCATTTTTTTCTAAAATTTAGATAATGTTTTCAAACATTTTGCAAAATTTTTTTATATTACCAAGAAACTTTGATTATGCTCTCATTAAAGCTTTATATTTTTTTAATTTATGGTATTGCATTGCCTCATTTGATCTCATTTTAGCCTAAGTATACACTTCTTTAACTTTTAAAAATTAATTAATCGTTATTTATACTTATTTAATTTTATATTTTAAGGAAATTCCAAATGAGGTCAAATGGAGGCAAAAAAATATCTTTGGGCTTGTCTCGATGAGCTAAATCAATTTGAAAGTTAATCATTATATTCTTTAAATATTTTATTTTCTATGATTTTTGTATATTTTATGAGATATTTTAATTTATACATGATTTGACTATCCAGGATCTTACTCTTTATCAACATAGTATCGTTGAATTAACTTTCCCAAAAAATTAATCACTTTTCTTTTATTTCATAATTTAATTTTGTTATATGATAATATGACTATAAATATTCCCTATTGTGACTTTTATATTACTTTAATTTAGTTATATTACATTACCTAAATTTATTTCATTTAAGTTTTAATATATAATTAATTAATATTAGAATAATAATTTTTTAATATATTGCAATTTACTAACATAACTGATAGTTATTTCAATCGATATCCTAATAAGATGAAACAAACCTCATCTAAAATGTCTCAACTTGCTTTATTTCGTTAAATAGTAATTTTTTGTTTTCAATTTTTTTTAGTTTATACTCCCTTTAATGAGAGTTTGTTTTGTATAATAGTAAATTATTGATATCCTCTTACATGACCATTACATTTGTATGATTTGAATATATTATGTTACTTCAAATTTTCTTATTTCAACTTTTATATATTTTTATTTAGTTTTGAAATATAATTTTTTATGACATATATATATTAATTTTGCACCTTATAGTAAGAGTTATAAACAAGTTAAAATAAGTACTGGTTGGCTCATCTCGATGAGCTTTATCAAATTTAATATTTTATTTTACGTTATTATCTAATTTTTTTTATACTTTCAGCATGTTGTAAGACACATTTTAAATCTTAATTTTTCAAGGTCAAGTATGTTATGCTCTATCCCTTTAATATCTTAAAATAAAATTTTCTCATATAATTCTTACTATTTCTACAAAAGTTTTACTTTTACTTGGTTATATTACAATTTAACAATAAATCTCTTCTTATGTAACCTTTAAATATCTTTTATTTTTTACTATTATATTCGTTCTATACTCTTCATTTTAACCTTAGACTCTCCTGACACAACAAAAGCCATTGGAATCTTCTTGACAAACTCTTACTAATTAAAAATTCATTTTTCTTTCTTAGGAATTTCATTCCATTTTTTACTAATCATTATATAAACTTTTTATTCGTACCACATTTGGAGTATTCCAATAAAATTTTGCAAATTATAATAACTTTTTCATCAATTTTGTTACATTATTTTGGAACCCTAAATCTCTTCTTGTGTGATGTTTACTTGTTTTTTATTAGGTTGTATAATTTGAATAATCATTTTAATTTTATTCAAAATTAATTAATTTTAAAATAATAAAATTTTCTTATTAATGATTTTTATTTTGATAATTTAATCGAGTTAAAACTGTAGTCGTTCAACTCATCTCGATAAGCTCTACCCAATTAAAAATAATTTATTTTTACAATTTTCCAATATGTTATGAGACATTTGAATAAGTTAATGTTTTGGTGATTGATGGTATTACACTTGATCTAAATATCTTAGAATACAAGTTTTCCATATAATTTGTCATTTTTCTTACAAGTGTTACTCTAATTAGGTTATATTACTTTAAACTCTAATTCTCATCTCAAGTGAACTTTACCTCATTCTGACTTGGTCATATTATACTTCTTCAGTTCATCTCATCTTAGGTTTAATATATTTAATTCATTAATATTACAGTGATATTTTATAATTATTTATTTTTTGCAATTTACAGTAATTTATAATATTGTTTAATCAAA
Source organism: Vanilla planifolia (assembly GCA_023846275.1). Lineage (NCBI taxonomy): Eukaryota > Viridiplantae > Streptophyta > Magnoliopsida > Asparagales > Orchidaceae > Vanilla > Vanilla planifolia. The sequence continues at coordinate 1,481,430 of JAIUJO010000096.1, forward strand.
AGAAACAAACATCATTAGGCTTATCTTAATGAGCTCTATCTAATTAAATATTTATTTTTTAAAATCATAAATATTTTATTTTCCAAGGTTTTAACATGCTTTATGAGACATTCAATTCATAGTTGATTTCACAGTCAATTGTGTTATACTCTATCTCTTCAGTATTTTATAATTCTACTTTCTAGTACAACATAACTCTTTTGTTAAAATGTGTCGCTTTCATTTCTATATTAGTATGTTACTCTAGTTATCCTGTTGAGCGACAATTGGATCATTTTTATATGGTTATATTATATTATATCAATTTATCACTTTTTTGCTTTAATATATATTTACTTAATATTATAGTTATGTTTGTCAATATTTATGCTTATTAAATTTGCTAATGTGCCATATTTCTAATTGAGTCCAAATCAAAATGTAACAAACCTAATGTGATTAGCCCTTAAATAAAAATTTCTTATATAATTTATCTTATTTTTATAAAAGTTTTTATTTCATTTGCATATATTACTATATAACTTTATGTCTCCTCTCATGAGACCACTAAATCACCTTGATTTGTGCATATTATATTATTTCAAATTAATTCGTGTCAAGTTTAATAAATACTAACTTATTATTGTAATAACTTATTATTATTTAAGCTTATTTACTCTAATAAATCACGATGATTCTAAACAAGGTAGGGTGGAGCTAAAAAAATACTTGTGTTCATCTTGTTGAGATCTTTTAAATTTAATGTTCCTTTTTATATATTTTATTTTCTTATATTTTTTCATCCTTTACAAGGCATTTTTATTCTTATCAAATTATATGATTGAGGATTTAAAATTTGATCTCCATAGTATCTTTGAATGCAAGTTTCTTATATGTTTTGTATCATTACTTCAATGTTTTCACTTTGAGTTCGATATATTATAGTGTAACCCAAAGGATCCTATCATGTAATGTTTTAACTGCATTGATTTGGTTATAGTGCTTTACATCAATTTATCTCTTTTGTATGGCCTTAGCATATTTTACATGCTATTTCTATTTAAACTAATTTTGATTATTGAGGATGTTACTCTTGATATGCTTAATATCATGGAATTAAAATTTTCAATATAAGTTATCTCATATTTTCTAAAGGTTTACTTGTTGTTGGTATGTTACTTCGAAACTATAGTCTTCCACTCATGTGACATTTACGTAGCATTTTTTAGTTATACTGTGCTGCTTCAATTTATCTTACATGAGCTTTATTATTTTTTAACTTGTTAAAAAATAATGATTGGGTATTATTTATTTTTAATTTCTTTGGTAATGGTTAGTAATTCTATTCAATGTCCATTCAAGACAAAACACATGACATTGGACTTGTCTTCATTATCCAATTAAAATTTAATTATTCTATTTTTTAACTTTTTTGTTTCCTAGGATTTGGTCTTGTTTACATGGAATCTTGGTTTATAATAGATTTAAAAATTGATGATGTCTCACTCCAATTCCTTTGTTTCTTAAAATGCAGCCTTACCCTTATAGTTTATCTTATTTCTTAACTTTTTTCGCTTTTATTTAGTTACTTTACTTTATAAGTTTAAATAGCATCATGTGTTACCCTTACATTACTTTGATTATTTTATATTATATTACATAATTTACAAAATTTCAACGTTTATATATATTTACTAAATGTTGAAATAATTGCTTGTTATTATTTATGATCATTTATCATGCCAATTCACAACAATTCCAAATAAGGTCTGGACAAGATGAAGCTAAAATCATCGGACTAATCTCAATGTGCACTATCTAATAAATATTCTTTTGATGTTTTTTAATATTTTATTTTTTAAACATGCTTTATGAGACTTTTCTATTTCTAATATATTTGTAAGTTCCCTTTATTATACTTTTCTCCTTGGTATCTAGCAACGAATATTTACCACAAAATAAATGTCATTTATTCAAATTTTTTTATTTTATTTCATTATATTATTATGGAACTTTAGTTCTCCTCTTGTGTGAAATCCATGTCACTTTGATTTTATTGCATTACATTACTTCAATTTTTCTCACTCGATCTTTATTATATATTTACATCATCTTTGAATAATAAATAAATATAATCTAAGGTTATTTATTTTATATTTTTGCAATAATTCTATGTGAGACCTAATAAAATGAAATCAAACAATGATGACTCATCTCCATGAACTGCATCAAGTTAAATATTAATTATTATATTTTAAATTTTTTTCTTAAATATTATCCTACTTTATAAGATGTTTATGTCATCTATTCAACTTTATTTAATTTTGTTATTTTACTATTGGAATCTAAATCTCCTCCCCTATGACCATTAAATGTCTTTCATTTGATTATATTACTTTGTTTTAATTTGTCTCTTTTTAGCTTTAATATATATTTATCAAGTAATAAAAAATAAATTTATTATTATTAATTCTTATTTATATTATTAATTAACAATAAATCAATTGAGTTATGATAGGGCCAAAATAAATGCCTTTGGACTCGACTCATTGAGCTCTATAAAATTAATTTTTCAATTCTTATGTATTTAAAAATTTTATTTTCTTTGACTTGTGATGCCTTACTACAAATTCAATTTGTAAATAATTATATTGTTGAGGACGTTAAACATGGTCTCATATGCATTTTGGAACAAAAATTTCTCACACAAATTATCACATTTCATCAACTTTGTTTCTTTAATTTAGTCATACTAACATGCAACTCTAAATGTCCCCTAGTTACACCCCTGCATAATTTTGATTTCATTGTGCTAGATGATTTAAATTAATCTCACATAAACTAAAATAGCTTCAATTTGTCCAACCTTAGATTTCATTTTTATTTATATAATATAAAAATAATAATTTCTTATTCTTTTTTTTAAAAATTAACACTAATCAAAATGGGGTATAATCAAGATTAAATAAACATTGCTCAACTCATCTTGAAAACCTTATCCCATTAAATATCAATTTTTATATTTTTAAACTTTTATTTAACATGGTTTTGTGATATTTTATAAGAAATTTTTATTTGCATCTGATTTGATGATCGAGGATATTATAGAATATCTCCTTAGTATCTCAAAATGTGACTTTCAAATATATGTTATCTAATTTTTCCAATTTTTTTAATTTTTATATTGTTATATTATCTCATGTGAACTTTACATCTCTTCAATTTTGTTATATTATATTTTTTGAACTCATTCATTTCAATTTTTATAAAAAAATACTAAATATTAAAATAGAAATTTTTTAATTTTTTTACTATAAATTTTATAATTCACAGTAATTGTTATTGTTGTTTGCTTAAGACAAAAATGACATTTTACACATCTCAACAAGCTCTATCCAATTACATATTTATTTTTATGTTTAAAAATGCACTATTTCATTTGTATTTTTGCATACTTATGCATTATTTTTATTTTACACATGATTGGAACTTTAATGATTTTAAAGTAGAACTTATTAATATTTTAGAATACAATTTACTCATATAATTTATTTAATTTTCTAAAAGATTTCACTTAGAATTTTTTATATTACTATAAAAATATTGATATTAAAATATTAGTATAATATTTTAGCATTATTTTTTCTTGTTTACTTGGTCATTCTTTAGTGATTTCAAATGAACTCTGATTAGGATTAAACAAATATCATCAGAATCAACTAAATGAGCTCCATCCAGTAAACTATTCATTTTGATATTTTTAAATAATATATTTTATTAGTAATTTGTTTTTTTATGAGATATTTTTATTTGTGACTAATTATATGATAAGATGACACACATTGATCATTTTGCAATATTGTAATGCATATTTCTTGTACTTTATTTCTCATTTTTTAAAATGTTTTACTTTGATGCTCTCATTTAACCTTTCACACCAATATGAATTTTTTATATTCAATTCTAAAATTTACGTTATTTTAACTTTAACATATATTTAATAAAAATTAAAAAAAATTTATTACTATTTATGTTTATTTAGTTTTGTAACTCAAAGAAACTACAAATGAGGTTTGATCAAGCAAGACAAATGACATTAGAATCATCTTATGGATTTATATCTAATTAAGTATTTATTTTTTAAATTTTTAAATATTTAATTTTGTATGGTTTTGGAATGTGTTGCAAAATATTTCTATGCTTACCTAATTTAGACAACAATAATGCTACAATTTATTTTTCATAGTCTCATCGAATGTAGTTTTCTTGTACAATTTCTCTCTTCTATTCAAATGTTTTCATTGATTTTTTTATATTATTATGTAACTCTTATCTCCTCTTGTTTGACCTTCACATGTAGTTAGTTTTGTTTTCTTATGTTTACTTAATATACAAATAGTAGTTATTATTATCTATTCTTATTTATTTATCTAATTCAAAGTAATTCCAACTACTTTCTATTAAGACAAAATAGAATTTATCTATCTAACTAAATATTTATTTTAATATATCTATTTTTTTGTTAGATTTTGTAATTCTTTGTGTGACATATTAATTCATGCCTAATTTGATTATCGAGATTGTTTAGCTCGTTTCTTTAGTACCTTGGAATGTAATTTTTTTATAATGTATTTGATTTCCTTAAATTTTTTGCTTTGATTTTGTTATATTATAATCTTAATTAAAATCTCATCTTTTGCAAGCTTTATATCATGTTGATTTTAATATATTATAGAGCTTCAATTTATCTCATTTAAATTTTATTCTATATTTACTTAATTTTAAAACAAAAAGTTATAATACTTATGCTTTTTAAATTTCTAAGTCAGTATTAATTCTAATGGATGTTTGATAGAGATGAAGCCAACATCATTGAACTCAATTCAATCTACACAATCCAACAAAATATTTATTGTTATTTTTTAAAATATTTTACCTAGAGATTTGTTATGCTTTAAGCTATTTTAATTTGTGGTTGATTTTGTGATCATAGATGCTATGCTTGATCACTTTAGTACGTTGGAATGCTCATTTATTAAAATTTTTTGCTTCTATGTAACTTCTTGCAAAGCTATTGGTGTGAGTTGATTCATTAAAATTAACCATGGATTCATTCTAAGACTGTGGATATGCTAAGTGGATGTAATTGAATAAGGTAGGCTGGGTGCTTCCAAGTTCTTAGAAGTAAGATTCTAGCAAAATGAAATGGAAGAAGATGAGAATAGTAACTACAAGAATTGGTATGAGAAAGATTGACAATGATGTACCTTAATTTTGTGATTTTATTAGGTCTAGTAGAAGGTGTTAAGGTAGTTGCACTTTAGTATTCGAAGTATAGGTAATTGTCTTGGTAGTAATACAAAGAATAAGATCAATGAAGGCATTGATTGTCTTTTGTAGATACAAAGATTGTTTATGTAGACAATGGACAAACTATATTGGCTTGTAAGAGAAGAAAGCTTTTTGAAAATTCTTATGTGCAAACTCCATGAGCAATGACTGTAGGTGGTAACCCCCTATACCTATGTCTAGGAAAGGTTTGACACAAATATCAAGCATATTTGCTGATGGTATGTAGAGAACCATAGCTAAGCTAAATTCAACATACACTTATTTTTAGAACACAGTTCTCCCACAAAAGAGAGACCATGAATGCATCATAAAGGTTGCCTTTGTGCATCAAACAAGCATCTTGTCCACTGTTGAGGATCCTGATCAATGTTTTAACATCCGATCTATCAGAGAATGTCCAAAGCAATTTATTAATTTTCCTTAATTCCTTTGACCAACATCATTGATTAAATTATCCATATCAAGCAAGATCCAATCATTATGTTGGTTATAGTTGGTCCATTAAATAGATGATGTCTAGCTCATGAATCCTCCGTGAAGGAGTAGCCTATCATAAAGATAATGAACAAAACAATTCTATCATCCTTTATTTATGTCGATTATGAACATCAAATTTTTTATGTAGTGAATTCTTGCTCAAATAAAGTGTCTTTTTTTGTTAAACAATTATTGAACCTTATCACTATCTAATTGAAGGGTCTCAAACATTTATAATGATTCTTTTAGATGTTTTAACCAATAAAACATTCCTTTACTAACACAAGTTTGTATGAGGGTGCATAGGTTGTAACACCTACTTTTAAGCTATTTAATGAATGAAAGGAATCAATATGTTCCCGCTCTAGAAGAACAAGTGAATTTTCTTCATAGTGGTCATTTGGACGTTGACCAAAATGGACTTGTGATACATGGCATTGATAGGGAGAGAGGTCAACACATAATTTATGGGAACAACTTGTCCAACAAGTGAGAGAGCTCAAACGCCTCATTAAGAGATTCTATACTAAACCATCTTAGTGTTCTGGTTGAAATCTATAGCAAACATTAGACTAAACAAAGGTTGAATCCCCAAGTATCTAAAAGGTGATAGAGCTATAACATGCTATGAACAGATTCTATCCATAATGATCTTGTGATTTGGCTAAAATCTACAGCAACAAACTAACTAAACAATAGTAGAATACCCTGTTATCTACTTAAAATCAATGAAACATTCCAAGAACCATCTATTGGTCATGCATTGAAATTGATCTACTAAAGAAGATTGAGAACTTAGCACTATCTATGTATTGCTTATAGGTAAGGTAATAAGTAGCAAGAATAGAAGAAATCTCTTCAACTTGATTGATAATAGTTACGATTTATAGTATTACATCATCCATACAATAGATAAGCATCTAGATGATCCATAGGTGACATTTTTATGCTGAGCAACATCTAGTCCATTTTATTGTCTTTTATGAATAAGAAGAGACAACAACATCCAGTGGAGGATAAAATGATATGGAGATAGGGGACTACCTTGACATAAGTTGTACAGGGATTGGATCGAATAGAATTGTCTCTCGTTTATGAGAAGAGGAAATTATAGCTAATAAGTCAAATCCATTCAAGCAAATTGGCTTGCTACACGTGGTTTGCAACACTATTATAGTTATTTATTGCTTGTGTTTGACATCAGATGCCTTAGTAATTTATAAAGATATAGCTTGTTTTCTTATCCACATTAAACTTTCTTTGCCCATACAAAAAGAAAACATGCAACTTGTATTGAGTAAAGGGGGACCATCAACTCTCTTCTTAAAGTGTAAATTATAGCCCACACATAGCAAGTGCATGTGTATATATGTGCGTGAAGGAGCTAAAGTTTTGGGGTTGATTTAATAAATGGGCACAAATTCTTGCTGGAATGCTCATGAAACTTTCCAAAGATCTCTTTGGTAAGATCCAAACAGGCACAATCACACTCATGAAAGAATCAAATCCTTTTTTCCACCCGTTTGGTAGTAGCAATTTGGTGAAAGTAAGCCTTGTTTTGGTTGCTTTGAAATTACCACTAAAATTTGGTGTGTTACCAACACCAAAACACCATATAAATAAGGTAAGTATTGTAAATAGTTACGAACTATGTATCCATAAATGCTCCATCTTTATTGAATACCTCTCTAATCCGCTAGTCCATAGAAATTTTGAAATCCATATCACACTATTTATAGTCATAAAAAAGTTATACAATTACTAGTTACTCTAAGGACTAAGTGCACTAAAAGAACAAATGCACTCTCGATTGAGCATAGTTCTAGGGAACTAAATTCATCTCTCATGTTCATAAGTAAGAACCAAGTGGATTTTTTCCAAAGTTAACTAGATATCCTCAAAAGTTATGTTGTTTCATTGAATCCTAAACTCTGATAATTAAACTAAAGTAGTAGTGGACAATGATTTCAATTGATGCTAAAAAACCGAAGCAGGGCATTCCCCAAAAATTCCATGAATCATTCAAAGTTCTTTTGGATTATATTACATCTTACAAAAAATATAGCACTCACCTCTTTGTCTTACACCAATTTCGTGGAAAGCCCTTGAACACAAAATCCTACGAATCTGTATTGGAAGAAAATGTTGAAAAGTCAACAAACAAAGGCCTATAATAAAATGTCTTACCCCTCTCTACTAATCTTAACATAAAATATGATTGAAGGCAAAGATTGTTAGAAGACATTAACTAATAAAAATAAATAAATTCAATGATTTTACCTAATAATGTCACTTCTAATATGGTGTGCTCATTTTAATGTTTTTGCTCCATTTATTAGTTTCTTGTTATATATAATTACTTGCTCATCTATTTAATTTAAGAAGATAGCACTTAAAATATTTAATATGATAAAAAAGCTTTGTGTTCAAGCTTTAATTAGGGAGAAGTATAATTATTTATCATAACACTATTATTTTCTTAAGTATATTTTGACATAAAGAATTTGTAATACACCTCCAATCATTATAATTAAGAAGAAGATGTTTGTATCTAGAAGCTATGTAGTATATGTTCTTAATCTTTTTTTCCATTTTTGCTAAGTCTTTGTAATTGTTTCTCCAATTCGATAGGTTAAGATATATTTATTTCAAAAAGTAAAAATGTTAAAATTTTTGTAGCCTAAGGAATTTTACACAAATTATTTGGTTGATATAAAATCCTTTGTTTAAAAACAAAGATATATAATCTAGTCATTAATCAATAAGTACATAAATTAGTTTTTCATAAAGCATAATTCAAGGGTATTTTTCTATATGAACACATTATTGAGGCACAGCCACCTTTTTTGCTCAAGCTTTCATTCAGTGTTTAAAGATTTCAATAGTTTAGCAATATTGTAGTTGTTGTCTACTAGATATTTTATACATGGTTTCTATAGTTATTTTTATTGTAACAAAGTTAAAACAACTAGGATGTCAGAAAATGCACATGGATTGAGAGGAAAAAATGTAATATTCCAAGATATTAAGAATGACAAGTGTAACATCATCAATCATCAAATTAGGTATAAATCTAAATTTCACAGCAAAATATACTAATGACATTTATTTTTTCTCTGTCAACCTCATTTGGAATTACTTTGAATTGCAAAAGAAAATAAGCATAAATAATAATAAATGAATAATTTAATATTAATTAAAAATATATTAAAGTTTAAAAAAAATAAATTAAAGAAATATAATATAACCAAATCAAAGTGATGTAATGGTCACGCAAGAGAAGATATGAATTCATAAAGTCGTATATCTAAATAAAACAAACTCAAAGAAATGAGATAACTTTTATGGTTAAGTCGCATTTGAAGATATAAGAAAATATAGTATAACATCTATGAATAAAAAAGTGTCATCAAGATGTAAACATCCTAAAAAATAAAAAAATAAAATAATTAAAAAAATATTTTCTTGGATAGAGCTTGTCGAGACAAGTCCACCAATATTAGTTTCAATTTGATTATGGCTTGTTCAAAATTACTACAAATTACCAAATTATAGATAATAAGAAACTTTTTTTATAATATTAAGAAAAATATAATTGAAAGTTGAAATAAGAAAACTTCAAGTAATGTAATATAACCAAATCAAAGTGATCTAAATTTAATGTGAATAAAGATTTTGAGTTTTATAGTAATATAACCATTGAAGAAATAAAATAAATTGTTTGTTAAATTTGTATTCCAAGATGCTATTGAAATTGAGATTAACGACCTCGATCATTAAATCAAGTAGAAATTAAAATGTCTCATAAAGCACACCTAAAGTTTAAAAAATAATTAATTTGAAAACATAATAATTGATATTTAATTGGATAGAGTTTTTGAAGATGAGCCTAACCTGTTTCATTTTAATCAAACAATGATTAGAATTTATATGAATTATCATGTTAAGTACAAAAAATAACTAAAATAGTATTTTAATATTAAGTAAAAATATAACAAAGTGGAAATGATATAAATTTAAGTAATGCCATATGATTGAGTCCAAGTTATGCAAAGCTCACATGAAATGAGGAATAGAGTTTTATGGTAATACAACAAATTAAATTCAAAAAATTTTATGAAATGATTTAAATTGTAAAGAAAATATGTTTTTTGAAGATACTAAAGAATTTGTTCATAGCATTCTCGATCATCAAATTAGCTCCAAATTAAAATATCTCATGAACAATACTAAAAGCACTGAAACTATTATTTTTTAAAAAAATAAAAAATGAATTTTTAACTAATAGAGCTAATTGACAAGTGTCTAACAATATTTCTTCTCCATTAGAACTTATTTAAAATTACTTCGAGTTGCAAAAGCTATTAAAAACTATTTTTAAGGTTTTTGCAAGTTCTATAAATATTTTGATTCATACTTGATTTGATGATAAAGGATGTTGCACTCGACCTACTTAGAGTCTTAGAAATGAATCATTTTCACAAAATTTATCTCATCCCTAATTTTTCATTTTCATTTAGTTTTATTAATAATTAACTTCAAATGTCCACTCATGTGACTTTTACATTACTTTAGTTTTAATTATATTATATTACTTAAATTGATCTCATTATAACTTCAATACATATTTAGTTAACATTAAAAAAAAGTTTTTATAATATTTATTGTTGTTTACTTTGATAATTAGTGGTAGTTTCATGCAAGGTTCAATTGAGAGGAAACAAACGTCATTTGAGTCATCTCCAATAAATTTATCCAATGAAATATTTATTTTTTTAATATTTAATCTTTTTAAGTTTTTGACATGCTTTGTGTGATATTTTTTTGTATCTAATTTGTTGATCAAGGATATCAACTCTACCTTTAATATTTTGCACTGCAATCTTGTCATAATTTTTTCTCATTTTATCAAAAGAATTTCTTTTATTTAGATATATTATATTATTTCAATATATAATATATCAACATTTAATATGGTTAATTAATATAAAAATTTTATTTTTTAAAATAAATTATTCCTTTATTATTTGTAATTTGAAGTAATTTCTAATGAGGTCTAACTGAGATGAAACAACATCATCAGATTTATCTTAAAGAGCATTATCCAATTAAATGATTATTTTTTATTTTAAGATATTTTTTCTCAGATTTTAACATTTTTAAGGAGATATTTTGATTTATACCTAATTTGAGAATCATGAATGTTATGTTAAATTTTATTAGAAACTTAGAATAAAATTTTCCCATACAACTTATTTCGTTATTTCAAATTTTACTCGTTCATTTAGCTACATTATTATGTAAAGCTAAACTCCTCTCTTGTGATGTTTATATTAGTTTGGTTTGAATATGTTACATTATTTTAGTTTATCCTATTTAAGCATTATTATATATTTCTTTAATATTAAAATAATAATTTGTTATTGTTAATCTATATTTCATTTAATTATAAAAGTAATTCCAAATGACATCAAATCAAGAACAAACAAATGTCATCGGACTCATCTAGATAAGCTTTACCCAATTACATATTAATTTATAATTTTAAATATACTATGTTATTATGGTTTAAGGATTCTTTATGAGACATTTCAATTTGCACATGATTTATTTGTTGAGGATATTACACTCAACTCCTTAATATGTTCGAATGCCAATGTTATATACCAATTATTTCATTTGTTCAATGGTTTTGCTTTGATTGGTTATATTATTATGAAAATCTATTTTTCCACTAATATGACATTCATTTCAATTTTATTTGGTCATGTTATAATGTTATAATTATCTAATTTTATTTTTAATATATATTTACTTAATATTGAAAATTAATTTAACATAATTTATGCTTATTTACTTTGAAAATTCTTAGCAACAACTAACAACATCTGGTTGAGATGAAGCAAATATCACCAAACTTTTTTCTATGAGCTCTATGAAATTAAAAGTTTATTTTTATATTTTTAAATATTTTATTTCTTAGGATTGTGGTATGCTATGGTAATTCTTAATTTTAGGATTTATGAAGTTTCACTTCATGTCCAACTTTTCATTCATTACTTTTGTTAAATTACTAAGAAACTCAAATTCTCATCTCATGTTGTCATTACATTACTTTGATTTATTTATGTTATAATACTTTAATTTATCTTAATTTAGCTTTGGTATATATTTACTTATTATTAAAATTGTAATTATTATTATTAAATCCTATTTATTTAGATAATTTATAGTAACTCGAATAGAGGATTGACCATAATGAAATAAATGATATAAGAGTCATCCAGATGTCTTCCTTCAAATTTATCTCATTTCTTAATATTGTTTCTTTGATTTTCTTATATTACTCTGTAACATTAAATCTCATGTCATGTGACAATTTGATATCTTTTATATAGTCATATTAATTTGCATGAGTTTATCTCAATTCAATTTATATATATATATCTAATTAATGAAAATTAATAATTTATTGTTTTTTTTATTTACATTTTGATAATTCTAAATAATTCCAAACATAATATAATTTATTGCTTCAATTAATCTCATTTCAACTTTATTATATCTTTCCTTCATATTGAAGAAAACATTTATTATTATTTTTGTTTATCTGCTTCTACAATTCATAATAAAGTAAACATTGTTAGATGCAATTTTTAAAAGAAACATTATTGCTCTATTAGATTAAATAATCATTTTCATATTTTAAACGTTTTATTTACTAAGTTTTAGGTAGTTTTAAAATGCATTTACATTCATAGCTAAGTTTGTATGGATGTTACACATAATCTACTTTGAATTTTGTAAGACAAATTTTCCTAACAATTTATGTTATTTCTTCAAATTGTTTTCTATATGCCTATATTATTATATATCTTTAAATCTCTCACCTAGTGCCATTTCATGTCTTCTATTTAGCTGTATTAGAATTCTTAAATTTGTATAATTTCTAATTTATATTTTTTTACCTATCATGTTCATATTTTTTTTATTATTTATGATTTTTTTACCTTGATAATTTGTATTAATTCAAAATGAGTTCCAATGAGACGAAACAAACATCATTAGGGTTCTCCTGATTAATTCTATATAACAAAATATTTTTCTTCATAATTGAACTTATTTAGTTTAGAAGAGTTTCTACCTATTTTATGGGAATGTTTTATTAGTACATGATTTTGTTGATCGTGGAAGTCACACACTACGTTGCTAGTAACTTTGAGTGTAACTTCATACACAATATATCTTATTTTTCTCATATTACGTAACCTTTACATGACATAATTTGATTACATTACATTACTTTTACTTATCACATTTCAACTCTATTACATATTTATGTTATGTTAAAGAAAAAATTTATTATTATTTATCCTCATTCAATTTTGTAATAAGCAATAATTCCAACCAAGATATGATCTAAATAAAAAAAACATAACTAGACTCATTTTAAGGAGCTCTATCTAAAAAATATTATTCTTAAATATTTAGTTTTGTTAGGTTTTAATGTGTTTTGATGGTATTATGATGTTGTACTTAATTTGATGATTAATGATGTTGCACTAAATCCCCTTAATAACTTGGAATGCAATATTCGCAAGTAATTTCTATCATCTATTCAAGTTTTTCACTTTGATTTGGCATTATTACTACATAACTCTAATTCCCCTCTTGTGTGACCTTTGCATCACTTTAATTTAGTTATTTTGTATTACTTTTGTTTTTTTAATGTTAGAACTACAATATATTTACCTTATATTAATGTGATAATTTTTTAATGAATATGCTAGTTTATCTTAACAAGTAGTAGTAATTCCATAAAAGATGCAATAATGACCAAAAAAATGTCATTATCCTTATCTCAATGAGCTTTATTAAAATAAATAGTCATTTTTATATTTTAAAAATTTTTCTTCGGATTTCAAAAACTCCGTGACTTTGTGATCAAGGTTGTTTGAATTTAAACTCCATAGAAACTTGGAAGGTAACTTTCTTGTATAATTTAAATCATTTCAAAAAATTTTACTCTTTTATTTAGACATATAACTTTGTAATTATAAATCTACTCTCCTTTTTCATTTAGAACACTTTTGATTAATCATATACATTGCTTTAATTTATCTTATTTTAGAATTACTATATACTCATTTGGAACTGAAACAATAATTTTTTAAAATTATGTTCATTAACTTTTCTAATCCATTGAATTCCAAAAAAGGGTCTTATTATGATAAAAAAAAGGTTGTACAAAACTTCGTAATGAACTCTATCCATTTAAATTTTCATTTATATATTTTAAAATAATTTATCAGATCAAAGTTCTAACATAGTTTATGAGACCTTGGAATTGCTACCTAAATTGATAATCGAGGATATCAGAGTTGTCTTAAGTATGTTAGAATGCAAGTCTTCTATATAATTTATCTCCTTTATTCAAATTGTTTTTTTATTTGGCTATATATTATCAAAGTCTAATTCCACTCTTGTGACTTTAACATCAATTTTAATTTGTTATATCATTTATCTTTGAATATCTAATTCTAAAATTATTATCTATTTTCATAATATTAAAGAGTTAATTTACTACATATTAAACTTATAAACTTTGGTAATGTTTTATAGCTCCTAACAATATTCATATACTTCTTTTGACTAGATCTAAGAAATTAAAACTTCCTTTTTATTCATAGAAAATTTGATAATGTTGGGGTTTTGACTTGATCTCCTTAGTATCTTCTATTTATAATTTCTTATGAAATTGTTCTCTTTTGTTCAATTTTTTCTTGATTTTGCAATACAATGATGAAACTTTAGTTTTGCTCTATTGTCACTTGTATGTAATTTGGATTTTGTAATATTACATTATTCTTATTATTATTATTTAAAATTTAGTATATATTACTTAATATTAAGAAGATAATTTATTATTTTTTAAGCTCATTTACTTTGCTAATTGATATTAGATCTAAACCTAGTCTGATCATAACAAAATAAATTTAATTGGATTGGTCATTATGAGGTCTTTTTTATTATATATTGATTTTATATTTTTATATATTTCATTCTCTTGGTCTTAACATATTTTATGAGTCATTTTGATTCATATCTGATTTGATGATCAAAAATGTTACACTCAATCTTTTAAGGTCTTACAACGTAGCTTTCTATTGCAATTAGTCTTAATTTATCAAAATGTTTACTTTGATTTTGCTATATTCCTATGTAGTCCAAAATCTTCTCTCATTTGGCATAACAATGTCTTTGATTTAGTTATATTATATTACTTCAATTTACGTTATTTTAATTATGACATATATTTACACAACATAAAAAATGATAATTTTTTATTATGGATGGTTACTATTTAAGTAATTCATAGTAAATTAAATTTAGATGCAATTGACATGAAACAAATTTGATGAACTAATACCTATAAGATCTACCTAATAAATATTAATGTGTTATTTTTAAAATATTTTTCTATGATTTTGTCACTCTTTTTACTCATAGAGAATGGCACTTATTTTAATGATAGAGGATGTTTTGCACAATCTTTTAAGTATCTATTGGTACAACTTATCTGATTTCAGTAAATTTTCAACTATGATTTTGTTATATTTCAATGAAAATCTAAACTTATCTTGTGAAACTCATGTAGCTTTTATTTGGTTATATTTCGTTGATTAAATTTTTCTCATTTTACCTTTATTATATATTTGCATAAAAGTGTTATAATGCTTTATTATTATTTATTCTTATTTCCTTTTTTACTCATAATGACTTCAACAAAAGTTTGATTGATGTCAAACAAATGTCGTTTCACTTGTGTCGACCTACTCTATAAAATTAAATATAGATTGTCATATTTTTAAATGTTATATTATCTAAAGATTTGATGTCTTTCAAGAGATATTTTAATTCATATATGATTTCATGATTGAGGATATCACACTCGACCTCCATAGAGACTTGGAATGTAATTTTATCTCACAATTTATCTCATTGTTTCCAATTTTTATTCTTTTTGATATATTTCTCAATAACTTAAAGATTCACTAAAGTCACGTTTACATGTCCTTTATCTGGTTATACTGCAAAGCTTAAATTTATCTCATTTCATATTTAATACATATTTACTTAATATTAAAATAATAAATTGTTATTGTTAATATTTATTTATTTTTCCAATTCATAGTAATTCCGAACCACGTTTAATCAAGATTAAACAAATATCATTAGACTCATCTTGATAAGTGATATCTAATTAAATATTTATATATATATATTTTTTAAAAGTTTTATTTTTTAAGTATTTTAGCATGTTCGACAATGCATTTAAATTAATTCATCATCTTGAATGTCAAAAATGTAACACTTCATCTTATTAGTGCCTTGGAATTAAATTTTTTCTAATACAATGTTTTTAGTTCTATAAATGTTTTAGTTTGATTTTGTTATATTGTAATTAAACTTCATTTTTCATGTCATTTGACCTCATATTGTTTTAATTTATCATAATTCAAATTCATTGCATAATTATTTCATATTAAAATAATAATTTATATTTATTTAATCTTATTTATTATTATTTAAATTAGTACTTTGTAATAATTCCAAATAAAGTATGATTAAGATAAAAAAGTCATTAGACTCTTCTTGGCCAGCTCTATTTAATTAAACATTCATTTATTATGTTTTTAAATATTTTATTTTTAGAGTTTTAAGATGTTTTAGGAGTCAATCTAATCCATACATAATTTGGTGATCAAGAAATTTACACTGAATCTCTTTATTACATTGTAATGCAATGTCTCCATCCAATTTGTCTCATTTGTCCAAAAATTTTGATATTTTACTACAAAATTCAAATTATCCTCTTGTGTTACCTTTATGTTGATATGATTTAGTTATATTATAACCATTTAATTTAGCATATTTTATCTTTGTTATTTATTTATTTAATATTACTTAATGATTTATTTTTGATTGAGCAATGTTTATTTCGATAATTTATAAGAACTCTAAACAAGGTTCAATCATGATGAAAAAAGTGAATGTTGGACGAATCTTAGGGCCCTCTTTTTAATTAAACAATTAATTTTATATTTTCAAAACATTTTATTTTCTATGTTATGTCACGCTTTATGAGTCATTTAAATTTAAATATATATTTTCTTAATACTAAAATAAAATTTTATTATTTTATATGATTTTTTACTTCAATAATTCTTAGTAATTCCAACTAATGTTCAAAAGAGATGACATAAATGTCATCAGACCAATCTCGATGGACTCTATCTAATTAAATATTATTTTTCATATTTTTAAATACTTTGTACTTGCTTTGCTCATCACTTGGGATGTTATGATTTATACATCTATTAACGATTGAGGGTGTTGCATTCTAATTTCTTTTAGCCTTTATTTTGCTGGATTTAATTAAATAGTATATTACTTTAGTTTATCTCATTTTAGTTTTTTTATATATTTGCTAAATAATGATGTAGTAATTTATTATTATTTATACTTATTTACATTTGTAACTCATAATAAGTTCAATAGAAGCCCAATTGACATGACATTAATGTCATTCGACTACTCTCAACCAGCTCTATCTATAACATTATATTTTTTGAGGTTTTTTTATATTTTAAAAGAGATATTTTCCTTCATATATGATTTCATGATCATGGATGTTACCCTCAATCCTCCTAAGTATTTTGGAATGAATTTTTTCATCATAATTTATTTAAGCTTTTAAATTTTTTTATTGGATATATTACTAAGAATTTTAAATCTCCACTCAAATTACCTTTACAAGTCTTTTATTTGGTTATATTACAAGGCATCAATTTATCTTTTTTTATTTAATACATGTTCATTTAATATTAAAATAAAAAATTTAAATTAATTATATTTAATTTTTTTGAAAGTTATGATAATTTAAAACTATGTTTGATCAAAATAAAACAAATATCATTAGACTTGATGTGATAAGTTTTATCTAATTAAATATTTATTTTTTATAATGTTTTTTTCAAGGAATTTATAATGTTTGGCAGGGCATTAAAATTTGTTCATCATTTTGATGATAGAGGATGTCATAGTTGATCTCATTAGAGTATTGGAATGAAACTTTCTAGCAATTTTTTAAAAATTTTTAAATATTTGAGCTTAATTTATTTATATTACAATTAAAACATTATTTTTTGGCTATTGTGACCTTTATATTTCTTTGATTTTGTTATGTTATATTATTTCATTTTATCTCAATTCATCTTTGTTGTATTTTCACTTTATATTAGAATAAAAATTTATTATTATTATTTATGGTTACTTAATTTTGTAATTTATAATAATTAAAAAATAAAGTGTAAATATTTTATTAAATAATTTAATTTTCTTAAATATTTTATTTTGAAAGTTTTTGATGCTTTAAGGGTCATTTCAATATATAATAATTTGATAATTAAGAATATCTTACACAATCTCCACAGTATCTTGTGATGTAATGTCCCCATAAAATTTACCTCATTTGTTCAAATGTTTACTTTGATTTGGATATATTACTATTAAACTAAAATTCACCTCTTTGTTACCTTTACTTTATTTCAATTTGGTTCCATAACAATTGTTTAATTTATCCTATTTTATTTTGTAATATATATTTATTAATTATTAAAATAATAATTTATTATTATTTTAGAATTTTTTCATTGATAATTTATAGGAACACCAAACATGGTTGAATCATGATGAAATAAGTGATGTTGGACTCGTCTTAATTGTATCTTTCTTATTCCATAGACAAATTTATATCATAAATATAATAATTTTACGCTTGATTTCTTAGAGAAGCTTTCTCTTATAATTTAATTTGTTTTCCCTAAAGTTCCACTTTGATTTTCTGGTACTACTACATAACATTTAAACTCTTATCATGTGATATAAGCACGTATTTGATATTGTTATGGTATATTACCTCGTTTTATTTCATTTCAGATTATATAGGTATATATCTACTTAAATTAAAAAAATAATTTGCCATTTATATGATTTTTTCATTGATAATTCATAGTAATTCCAACCTAGACATAATTAGATTGAAGTAAATGTCATTTAACACATCTCAATGAGTTCTACCAAATTTCCGTAATAATTAATTTTATTTTTAGAAGTTGTTCATTTTTAATTGACTATTTTATTATATAGCTCTAAATTTCTACCTAGGGTCCTTTTCATGTATTTTTTTGGTTATACTACAAATCTTAAATTTATCTCAGTTTTGTTTTATATTGTCAACTTAATATTAAAATATTATTTTCAATTTATTTACAGTTATTTACTTTGATAATTTGTTGTAATTCAAGATGAGTTACAATTGTGATGAAACAAAAGTCATTGAAGTTGACTCGATCAGCCCTATTTAATTAAATATTTAATTTCGTACATTTACATATTTCACTTTCTACAATTTTATGAGATATTTTCATTAGTACCTAATTCCGAATATTGAAGATGGCTTACTTGATCTTCCTTGTTTCTTTCAATATATTAGAAAAATTAATAAGTATAAATAATTAAAAATAACTGAAAATTATTATTTTTATTAAAAGAAAAGTTTTTAAAACTAAAATCAGATAAATTGAAGCAATCTAGTAATGCAAAATTAAGGTGTTGTAATGGTCACATGAGAGGAGAATTAATGCATCATAGTAACATATGCAAATCAAAGAACAAAGTTTGAAGAAATGAGGCAAATTACACGAGAAAGTTGAGTTCTCAATTATTAAACTAGTTATGAAGCAAAATACTTCATAAAACATAAAAATAAACATAAAAAAATTATTTAAAAATTGGAAAATTAATATTAATTTCCATAAAGCTTATCATGATGAGTCAAAAAAAATTTGTTTCATCTCAGTTGGACCTGATTTGGAATTATTGTGAATCACCAAAGTAAACAAGTACAAATGATAATAAATTATTATTTTAATACTAAGAAAATATATGTTAAAAAAATGAGATAAATTTAAACAATGTATTAAAACAAAATAAAAGAGATATAAAGGCTAAATAAGAGGATATTAAGAGTTTTTCAATAATATAACCAAATCAATGAAGAACAATTACAAAAATAATATAAATTGTGTGATAAAATTGCATTAGAAGATACTAAGGACATAAAGGTTAATAACCTCGATTATCAAACAAAATAGAAATGAAAATGGCTCATAATACATGTAAAAAAAATGAAGATTAACAATTCATAAAAATATAAAGATGAATATTTAATTTGATAAAGTTCATCTAGATTACTCTAATAATATTTTTTTACAATTGATCTTTTGTAGATTTACTACAAATTAAAAAATAAAATAATTATTAATGATAATAAAATATTATTTTAGTAATAACTAACAATATATATATATATATTGAAATGAGGTAAATATAAGTAATGTAATATAATAAAATTTACGTATTATGATTTGTCAACTATGTGGAAAATTATTATTTCATATCAATATAAAAGAAATCAAAGCAAAAAGTTATCAAAAATGAGATAAATTATATGAGTAAGTTGATTTCTGTGATATTGAGGAGATCTTTTATGAATCTAAAATTTTTAAAAACATTTTTAATATATAGAAATTAAAATATTTGAATATATAAATATAATAATAAAAAATGTTAGTCAAAATATGTTTTTTTCATCTTAATTATCCCTTGCTTTCAATTCCTATGAATTGTCAAAATAAAATTATACACTAAAGTTGAAATGAAATAATCAAAGTGATGTATATCTCCAATGAGATGAGAATTAGAGTTAAATAGTAGTATAAAAAAATAAAGATGAAAAGTTTGAAAAATGAGAAAAGGTGCAACAAAAAATTTCATTCTATGGCATTTAGGAGATTTAGTGTTGCATCATCGATCATTAAATAAAGTAGAAATCGAAATAACTCATAAAACATGTCAAAACGCTAGAAAATATAATATTTCAATAAATAAAAATTATTTTTTTTTATAGACCATCATCATTACTTGAACGATGTTTGTTTCTTCTCGATCAAAACCCTAGTATACAATTAACACAAACTACGAATGTAAAAACATAAATAGTAATTATTATTAACATTTAAGTATAAATATAATAAAGCTGACATATGATAAAATGAAGCAATACAACTTGATTAAGTAAATGCAATGTAAAGGTAACATGATTGTAAAATTAGAGTTTCATAGAATCATACCTAAATACAAAGTAATTATTTAATTTGATGTAACTCATCATCAAAAGCCCAACGATAATTTTTTCCCCTCCGTCAAATCTCATTTTAAATTATTACAACTTACAAAAGTAAATAAAAACAATTATTAATAACTTATTATTTCAACAATAAATAAAATCATGTTCAAATGAAAATTAAATTTTGTTAGCAATGTAATAAAGCCAAATTGAAGAGATGTAAAGATTACACAAGTGGAAAATTATAGTTTTGTGGTAATATAACCAAGTAAAGCAAAAAAGTTTCAAGAAATGGGTTAAATTGTTTAGGGATGTCAAGTTTTAGTTTACTAAAGAGATTAAGTTTAGCATACTTGATTATTAATTTGGTCACAAATAAAAATGTCTCTAAACCATACCAAAACCATAGAAAATTAAATACTAAGAAAGGTAAGAATGAATATTTATTGGGATAGTGCTCAATAAGTTGAGTCAATCAACCCTTATTCCATCTTGATCTGACCACTTTTGGAAGAAGTACGAATTACCAATATTAATCAACAAAAATAATAATTAATTTTTTTAAAATAAAAGGTAAACATTAAACCCAAAATGAGAAAAGTTGAGTGATTTTGATTTAATAAAATCAATGCGATATTAATGTCAGAAATTAAGGGATTTTGAGCCCTATATTAATATAATAGAATTATATGAAAAAGTTATATTCCTGTATACTAAAGATATAGAATTAAGAATCCTTCATCACTAAATCAAGTACAAATCAAAGGACCTCAAAAAGGGTGCCAAATCTAAAGAAATAAATTTTTTAGAAATTTAAAGATGAGAATTTAATTTTAGAGAGGTCATCGAGATGCATCCAATTATATTTTTTTGCCTCCACCAGACCTCGTTTCAAAATGATATAAATTATCAAATGAAAAAAGCATAAATAATTATAAATTATTATTTTTAATATTAAGTAAATATATACTAAAAAATTTAAAATACTATAAAAATATTGATTAAGATAAAAACTAATATGGAATTAGATAGAGTTGTCAAGTCACGTCTAACGACTAATGTTTTCTCTTAGTCGAATCTCCTTAAGAAGTAATATGGATTATGAATTTGATACATCTCTATTAGACCTTATTTAAAATTATTGACAAATGTAAGTTTAAATAAGCAAAAATACAAAAAAAAATATTTTTTAATAATAATGAAATATATATTTAACATGAAATAAGATAAATTAAGGCAATGTATTTTAACAAATCCAAGTCAATTAAAAGCCACATAAGACGATATCTAAAGTTACACATTAATATAACAAATTCAAAGTGACAAGTTTGAAGAAATGAGATAAATTATGTTATGAAGATATATTTCAAAATACTAAGGTGATAGAAATTAACATATTTGATCATCAAAAGAAGGTATGAACAAAAATATGGTGTCAAATGCTTCAAAATATTTTGCAAAAATTATTTATAAGTATAACAAATATTATAACCTTTGAGTTATAATATTTGCAAAAATCATTACTATTTTCCAAAATAGTAATGAGATATAGTGTGGCATCCACAATCATTAAATTTTGTAGGAATCAAAATGACTCGTATAGGGAAACAAATTGATCATCATGTAACCTTTGAGTTAACATGCATTATGAAGCATGAAAAAATAATTGTAAGTAAAATATTTAAAAAAATAAAAAACAAATATTTATTTATAATGAGCTTTTTGGGGGTAGTCCAATCACATTTTTTTAAATGTATCATACCACATTTAGAATTTCTTTAAATTACAAAATTAAATAAGTACAAATAATAGCAAATTATTAATTTAATATTAAAAATATATTTATTAAAGTTGAAATGGTTTAAATTGAAGCAATGTAATATAACAAAATCAAGGTAATGTAAAGCTCAATTGATGGTCAAATTTGAGTTTCAAAGCAATCTAACAAAATTAAGGTAAAATATTTAAAATAATGAGATTTATTGTGCAAGGAAATTTATTTCGAAGATACTATGGAGGTCGTGTTTAGCATCCTTTATTGCTAAATTAGTTAGGATAAAAATATCTCTTAAAGAATGCTAAAACTCTAAAAATATTATATAAAATATAAAAAAATATTTAACTCATTAGATCTCCTTTAGATGACTACAGGTATATTCATTTCATCTTTATCTGATCCTATTTAAAATAAGTATGAATTTCCAACGTAAATTAAAAATTAATAAAAACATATTTTGAAAATCAAGCAAACATATATGCTAAGGAAAAAAATAAGATAAATTGATGCAATAAAATCAAAGAAAATCAAAGCAATGTAAAGCTCTCAAAAGAGGAGATTTAGAATTATATAGTTTTATAACAAATTCGAAGTGAAAAATTGGAAGAAAAGAGATAAACCATTTGGAGAAGTTGAATTCCAAAACACTAAAAGAATGGGCCTAAGATTGCTGATCATAAATTCATGTACAAATAAAAATGACTAGTAAAACATTACCAAATCCTAGAGAATAAAATATTTCATAATATAAAAGTTAAAACTTAATAAGATAGACAAAGTTAAGATGAGAGCAACAATGATTGTTTGGTCTCTGTAATGTGTTATTTGGAACAATCATGACTTACAAAGTAAACAAACATGAATTGTAATTATTTTCATATAAAGAAAAAATATAATAAAGTTGATGTGAAATATGTTATAGCAATATTAAGGTCAAATGAATAGAAAATTAGAGTTTGAAATTAACAAAAGTTTCATTCACACATACTAAGTAGATCAAGTGCAACAACCTAAATTGTTAAATCAAGTTCAAATTAAAATATCACATAAAACATAACAAAACATAAGAATTAAAGTTTTTAAAATATTAAAAATGGGAATACCAAACCAAAGGAAATTAATAGAAAATATTTTAAAGTTGTGTAATTAATTATTAAAGTTAAAATATTATAAATTGATTTAATGTAACCAAACAAAATCAACGCGATGCAACAGAGTGGTGTAAGAGTTTTATAGTAAGATAACTAGACGATAGTGTAGAATATTTCGAAACATGATAAATTGTACAACATTGTTGTGTTCTCTGATATTAAGAAGTTTTAGTGCATCATCCATAATCAAAAAACGTGGAATGAGACAAAATGCTATGTAAAGTAAGGTAGAATTATATAAAATAAACTATTTAAAAATATCAAAATTGAAAATTTAATTGTGTTGTTCTCTTTGAGACTACTTAAATGATGTTTGTTAAATCTTAATCCAAACACATTCAAAATTATTAAAACTATTCAGAGAAAAAAATAAAAATTAAAATAAAACTTTTTTAAATATTAAGAAATATATATTAAAGCTAAAAAAGATAAATTAACATAATGTAATGTGAGCAAGCCAATGCAATTTTAAAGACATATGAAGGGAGATTTTGAGTTATATAGTAATATAACTCATTCAACATAACAATTCAAAGAAATAAGATGAATTATATGAGAAAGTCGCATTCAGCATTACGAAAGGGATAGAGTGCAACATTCTCAATCAACAAATAAGCTAGAAATCAAAATATCTCATAAGGTGTCACAAACTTTAAATAAAACAACTTTAAAAAATTAAATTTTTTATTTAATTTAAGAAACTATGTTGAGATAATACTTACATGAAGCAATGTATTTAACCAATTCAAAGCAATAAAATGGGAAAATTAAAGGAGAATTAAAATTTCATATTAAATTGAGGCCAACAAATTAAAGAAATTAGATAAAGTATAGAAAACAGTGACAATCTAGAATGCTAAAGAGGTAGAATTCAATATCCTTGATAGTCAAATCAACTACGAGTCAAAATATCTCATAAAGCATGATAAAACCATATTAAATAACATGCTTGTGGGGATGAGTTCAACAACCTTTTTTGCTTCTTCATCAGACCTAATTTCGAGTTTTAATTTATTAGCAAAGTAAAGGCGAATGCATAACAATAAATCATTATTTCAACATTAAGGAAGTATATATTAAAGTTAAAAAAAAATAAATTGACTCAATATAATGTTAACAAATTAAATACATCTATTGGTTACACGAATTGAGAATGAGAGTTTCATCGTAATATAAGAAAATCAAAGAAAAAAAATTAAAAAATGAGATAAAATGGATGGGAGAGTTAATATCTAGGATAATAAACATATTGTATGTAATATCCTCATTCTCTAAATTAGTTATGAAAAAAGTGCCTCATAGAACTTGCTCATAATTTCTAGAGGTGCATTAGATAACTTCAATGATATTTGATCATCTCGATCACACCATGTTTATAACATCTTTATTGTAAAACATTAAACTATCATAAATGATAATTTATAATTTTTGTTTTAGTAATTAATTGGTAATAGTAATATTATTACTTTACAATCAATTTTATATAATAATAAGTATGGCACATCATATATTATGATAAAATAATAGGTTTAATATTACTTGATTTTGAGTAAAATAACTTATATTAATTATAATAAATTTGAATTAATTTTAGTTTATAATAGTATATATATATATTGTATTAAATATTTTAAATAAATAATATCATCATATTGAATATTAAAAATCTAAAATTAAATAAATAATGTGAAATATTATTTATATTTATTATATATGTTAACTCATATAAAGAAAATTTATTAAAATAACTACATGTTTTACTATTTAATTAGTAATTTATTTATAACTATGAGTAAAATTATATTAAATTAAAGGTTAAAAGTTTTTAAAAATATTTGTAATATCATTAAATAATAATAAGCTTAAAATATTTTCCATATTTTATTAAAATTAAAGATTATTTAGTATTAAATTATTATGTTAAAAAATATTATAAATTTAACTTTTAAGATTTAAATTTTATTTTCTTTTTCTCTCATTTTTTTCTTTTCATCTCAATATCTTTGGCATTATCAAACCTCCTTCTCCCTTCTATTATAAATCTTCTATTCACATCTTCATTCTCCATCTTCCTATATTCTTGTTTGCCTCTTTTCTTTTCTATCATTTTTTATTTTCTTATTTCTTTCTCTCTTACACTTATTTGTCTATTCTTTATATCATCTCTATGCTCTTTCTATTCTTTTTCACTTCATTAAATTATCTCTCTTGATGATTATTTTTCTTTGTATTTTGCTCTTATATTTTGAAACTCATCAATTAACAAAATTTAAGATATCTCTCATGTTGCATAGTTTAATAAATAATATTTAAAATATATTTAATTATTTATATTTCTAATGTGAATTAATTGTTTTGAAAATAGTGGCATTATAATGAAGAAAATGTGATGTATTATTATCCTTGTTAAAAAAAATAATATTGTACATAATTTTTATTTTTTTATATAATTAAATAATTGAAAATATAATATATTATTTCATATATAATGAACATATATTTCTTTAAAGTGCATATGCTTGGTAACTTAGAAATTTTTAAAAATGCTAAATTATCTTTAAGGAAAAAATAACACAAGTTCGATTAGTTGTCTTTGGTATGAATGTGAGACCACATATGTAATGTCGCCTAAGATCTAATTAGAACTCCAAAGTTATGCAAGCTTGTGTAGGAGAAGCACGTGGATGGATGACCTCTTGAGAAGAAATTCTCATGTTGCACATATTTTTTAATAAGATATTTTTTTAAAGAAATAATAAATAATTTTTAACAAGTTAATGTTAGAAAATTAAATTATATTATTTATTATATAAGCTACATTGTTAATTATAAATATGAATAAAATAATATAAAATCGTTCCTTATTACTACATTTTTCATAAATATTGTACATTAAATTATTTAGCATGAGGGATTTGTTTAATATTTTTTAATTAACGGTCCAAAAAATTAATAATGGTGATTGAGATAAATATTTTTGAAGAGAGATAGAAAGAATTGTTAATTGTTCCTTATTACTATTTTCTATTCTGTTAATTTGTAGTTATAATAGCATATAAATGTTATATATATAATTTTTTAGATATAGTAATATAAAATTATAGAATATAAGAAATCTGAAATGATATCATTAATATTAAATACCTGTTATAATTGTTATATATATTTACACCATATAAAGTTAATATACTAGAGTAATTATATTATTTATTATTTAATAAACATTTTTAATTATAAGTTTGAATTAAAAGTAATTAAATTAATAAACATTAATGATAATAAACATGACACTTTAAAAGATATAATAAAATAATAGCATTAATACTATTTAATAATAAGTAAAATAACTTATATCAATTATAATAGTTTAGAATTAATTGATATTTATAATAGTAAATATATACTATGTGTAGAATTTATTAAATTTAGTAATATTATATTATAAAATAATAGATATTTAAAATTATATGATCAATGTTAAATAATATTTATATTTATCATCCAAAGCACATCATATATAGATTATATATTAGAATAATTATATTATATATTATTTAAATATAATATTCAATTATAAGTATCAATAATTGTAATTATTATAATATTCTAAACAAATAATGATCTTTAAATATTTTTTATATTTTATTATTATTAAATATTATACATGATTAATTTTTATATTTAATAAATATAATTAGTTTAATTTTTATAATTTGAATTTTATTTTATTATTTCTCTAATATTTTTCTCTTTATCAAAATATTTCATATTATCTCACTTCATTCTCCCTTACATTATCATTCTTTTATTTTTATCATTATTCTTTATCTTATAATATTCTTCCTAGCTTTTACTCACCTATAGACTAATTATCTCCTTCTCCATTACTTCTTTTATAGCTCATTAATTAATAATAATTAAGAACCACTCAAGTTGAATACTTCAATGAATAACATTTATGATAAAAATATATTTTTTTTTTTATTTTATATGTAATTAAATTTTTTATTTATAAGTACGATAATATACCAAAAGAAAATATTATATATTAATGTCTATATTATCAAAACTAATAGCATATATAATTTTTTTTATAATTTAATTTTTATTAAAATATTGAAATTAGAAAATATCATTGTACATATAATAATAAAAGAATTTCTTAATAGTGCATATACTTCATAATTTAGAAACCTTTAGAAATAATTCATTATTTTTAAGAAAATAATTACACAACTATTATTTTTTTTATTTTTTGTATGCATGCATAGCCACTCTAGCATTGTAGCATTCAATCTCATTAGAACTCTAAAGTTAGTTAAGCTAGGTTGGGCTAGAGTCATTTTAGGATCGATCACTTCTTAAGAAGTCAAGCCTTGCACATTGTTTCTTACAAAATTTCTTCTCATAATAAGTAGTAATTTATTTTTAATAATTATAAATATTTTAAAAAATAACATTGTTATAGATAATAATTTATAATTACAATTTTACTAATTAATTATTAATAATAATTTTATAACGTTATTGTAAATTTTATTTAATAACAAATGTGGTCTATCATAAGATATATTAAAATAATAACTTTAATAAAGTTAATATTTAGAAAAATAATTTATTTGAATAAAGATTAATTATGGTTAATTTAAATTCATAATATATATATATATATATATATATATATATATATGTTATGTATAAACTTTTTAAATCTTTTAAAACTATATTACAATGTATTAGAAATAAAAAATATATAGTTAATATTAAATATTATTTATGTTTATTGTCTATATTATGTCATATAAAGTTAATATATTATAATTATTTTATTATTTTATTAATTTTTTGCATATGGACGAATAAAAAAGAAAATGTTATAACAAAAAAGTTTTTAAATATTTTTGATAATATAAAATAATAATAAAAATAAGGAATTTTTTAATATTTTGTTACTATAAGATATTCTATATGATCAAATTATTATATTTAACAAATATTATAAACATAATAATTAATAATTTTTATTTTATTTTAATGTTTATTTAACTTTTGTGTATTTATCTCAATCTCTCATATGCTTAACTTTCGATTTCTAATGGAAACTAGCCTTATAATGTCAGTTTGGTTGTACAAGCATATAAAAGAAAAATAATAGTTGTTATCTGATTATTGTCTTTAAGATAATGAATAATTCCAAAATATTTTAAGTTAACAAAGATAAACATTTAAAAATATTTTATGCTTATTATATATGTCATGGTATATTTTACTACTAATATTTAATTTAAAACAAATTAAAAAAAAATTAAATAATTTTTTTATGAAGACATTAATTTATGATTTTATCCATTACATTATCATTATTATAAATATAAAATTATATTATGTAATAAGTAAAAATAATAAAATTATTTTTTATCATAAATAGTACATATTAAATTTTGTAATATGAGAGATTTCTTAAATATTATTAATTTATAGGCTTAAAAAATGATAATGGAGATAAAGGTAACTATTCTATAAGAGAGAAGGAAAGTCATAGATTGAAAGAGCAAAATAGGGAGAAACATATTAATAAAGAAAATATAAAAGAGATAAAGAAAATAAACAAGTTAGTGAAAGAGAGAAAAATTAGAAAATAAAAAAGCATAAAAGAACGTTGGAGGTAAAAATGAATCTAAGGATATAGCGAATAAAGAGAGTGAGAAAATGTAAATGATATTGAGTTAAAGAGAAGAAAATTAAGATAAATAATAAAAAATATTAAATCATACTAATTAAACTAATAATATTTATTAGGTATAATAAGATAATCATATATAATATTTTATATTAATAAAAAAAAATTAATTAAGTTTTTTTATGATTTTGTAATATTATAAAAATTTAATGATTTTTAATTATTAATATTTTTTTCTTTTCTTTTATACTTAAAATTAAAAAGTTAATAAAATAATAAATAATACAATTATGGTAATATATTCTCTTTTTATTTTACAATATAGATAATAAATATAAATAATATTTAATATTAATTATATTACTTTAAATTTCTAATAATTTATGACATAATTTTATTATATTTAAAAAATTTCTATGCATAATATATATACAATTATAATTATAAATTAATTCTAATTTATCATAATTGATGTAAGTTATTTTGCATAATATTATACTATATTAAAATTATTATTCATTATATCATGCCATGTAAGATATATATTATTAAGTAAAATTTTCCATAACGTTATAATGTTATTACTAACAATTAATTACCAAAAAGCTAATTATAAATAATAATTTATCTTTTTAACATTAATATGTCATCAAAATTAATTATGATTGATTAGAAAAGGAAATGCTGAGAAACTATGTGTGCAACAATAGGTCTTCTCAAGAGATCACCAATCCCAACACTATTCTATCTCAAGTGTACTTAACTCTAGAGTTTTAGTGATATGTTATGACATAATTTTTGTGTAGTAAAACATGCATAAATATCATAATTATGTGATAATTTTCATAAAAATAATTAATTATTTCTAAAATTTTATAAATTATAAAAATATGTACTTTTAAAAAAATCTACTCTTATTATATATATGTCATAATATATGATGATGTTAATATTTTATTTATATAAAATAAACAACACATTATAAAACTATTATCTTTTAAAATATAAATATTAATATAAAAGAATTGTTTCCATTATAGTACCATTCTCATAATAAAAAAATTAAATTACATGAGAAATATAAATAATAAAATAAATATTTATCATAAATCATACTAATTAAATAATACAATATTGGAGGTTTCTTAAATGTTATTATTTGATAGGTTAAAATAAAGATAATGGAGATAAAGGTAATTATTTGATAAGAGAAAAAGGTAGTCTCAAATTAATTAGAGAGAAAAAGAGAAAAAAATTAATGGAAAGAGGTAAGAGATGATATAATAAAAAGAAACAATTAAGAAAGGACATAGATGACATCAAGAGAATAAATAAATTGGTAAAAGATAGAAAAATAAGAAAGTATAGAGGCATAGAGGAGAGAGAGATGATAAAAAGAATATGAAGAGGTGGAGAATTAATAAACAAAAAAATAATAATAGGAGAGAGAATGTAGTGAGATAATGTGAGAGACATTAGGATAAAAAGAGAAAAGTGAGAAAAATATTTTAAAAAAAGTGTAATTTTAAAATTAAAACATATAATATTTTTAAAATATAAAACATATTAGACATTTATTATTATTTTAGATTTTTATTAATATTTAAAGAATATTTTGACTATTAATTTAATTATTTTTATTCAATCATAAAATTAAAATGATTAATTAGATAATAAATAATATAATTATTTTAATGTATTCTTTTTAATGAAATAATATATTTTAAAAATATAAATAATATTCAATATTAATTATAAATTTCATGTTTCTCATATAAATATTATAATATTATTATATTTAAAAAATTCTATTCACAACATATATATTTTACTTTAAACATAACTTAGGTTATTATTTTATTTTATCACATAGTGTGTCATATTTATTATTATATGAAATTAATAATAATATTATAAAGTTAATAATAATTATTTACTAAATTGGTAATTATAAACTTTTTTAAAAATAACATAATTTTTTAACATTAATAAGATATGAAAATCAAGCATCATTCATTAGAAAAAGAAATTCTATGAAAACAAAGGTAGAGCATGACGACATCTAAAGAAGACACCAAACCCAATACTAGAATCACCCAAGCATGCTTAAGTTTGGAGTTCTAATGAGATATGATGCCAAAATAATTGTGTGCTCACACATGCTTAGAAAAGAAAAAAATCATAATTAAGTGAGTATTTTCTAAAAGGAAATGAACCATTTCTAAAATTATCTAAAATTTTTTCAAACATAAGTGTTGGGTTACCGTTAGGTTAGATGATTAAATCTTAAATGTTTAGATTGCTTTTTTAATGGACTTGTTTGTTATGAAAGAAGTCTAAATTTTAAGAATAAGCTCTACACTTTAAATAAGGTAAATGGTCTTAAAAGCATCTTATAGTGTTCAATAAGTTTTAAGGATTGAAGAAATGTGCATAAACTTTGATAAGGTTCTATTTTACTATGAAATACAATGCTAGCTTATTTATTTTAAGACACTCTCCTTTCATATAAATTTCAAATCATATTTAGGCATCCAAATTGTTTAATCATCTCTGTGATTTAGGAAGTGATTAGGACTTAGTTTTCTAATCTCCTAATTGTTTTCCAACTTTAAAACACTTAAACCATTTTTTGATTTAAGTAATATAATTCTTTTTTTCATGCATTCCTTCAATGATTAAATCACTTTTATATTTTTTACGAAATTCTACGTTAGGTTGATTGTTAAAATCTGATTACATCAAAAAAATAAATTCTATTTAAATCTTAATAATTAAATAAATAAAAAAGTTATACCAAATCAAAGCTATGCTCGAATGAGATTAAGCTAGAGCATTAGATTTGGAAAAATAATCAAAACATGGTACATTCAACTCATTCTAGTTCATTATGAGTTCCTAAACTTGTTGGGGTAAGGCATTAGATCGAGGAGGGTAGAATTCAAAGCAAATATAGAAATGAGTCACTTAAACATGGATAGACTTGTATTTTTTAGGGCACACGAGGGGAGCCAGCCTCAATTAGGCTCGCACAATATATCCAGGTTAATGCTTATAAAGACTAATTAAGTTTCCCTTTTTATTATTAAGGTCTATGTTCTATGCGACTATCAATATCCAAAACCAATAGTGCTTAGCATCATCTGATAATGCATTTTTGTGATCACATAGTGGAGATTGCCTCCACCTTTAAACTTTGATGTTAATTGATACAACGTTCTATTTGATAAGCTGGTCAGACATTTGTTGCTTCATCGTTTATAATCAATTTTTCCTTCAGATAGTCATTATTTTTTTCTACTTCATCAAATGACCATATTTATTTCTATTATTTGAAATAATTGATCCTTAATCTGATGAACTAGATCTCTCTTATTTATATTATACTATCTAGATCTAATCCTTGTTTTATCAATAGTTAATCGAATGATCCAAATCTTATCTTACTTGATCGATTACCCCTGATCTAATCTATCTTCATCCAACCATCGAGAACTCATTGGCCTTTTTGACATTTGATTGTATGGTGCAGAACTCCTCTATGTCGATGTAGCGACACTAGTCCTAACGATAAAATAATTAGTCAATATTATGCCAGTATAGTAGCCATTTTGAAAGAATATTTTAAGATATTTTTAAGCATTTGGAAGGTACTTATATAACAGCATTTCATTCATTTTCTAATGACAATGAAAAAACTTTTTCTATAAATGCTTATCCATTATGAATGAAGTGATTATTAAATATGAACAAGATTATAACATCCCAAAGAAGGGACACATCATATTATACAACATGAATTTCCTCTGGAATCACCTACGTCGTACAATTACTTCAAATTTCAAATTTCTTCCAACGAGGCCAGATTCTTCTAAGATTTCATTTTCTTAATTCTCTTCATAATTTTGAGCTCTTCTAATCTTTTTACAGTCATTAATAAGCATGGAAAAAGTTCTATATTTTTATCAAAAAAACATTCTTGTTATATTTTTTTTCTTTTCCACTGAGTGGGCCATCATTTATGAAAGCAGAGTTTAGTTTGATATAAAAAAACCAAGTTATGGTTGAGCTCATAAAAGCTCTAGTTTTAGTTGAACCTATACATGCTAGTAGGTTGGAGGACAATCGTAATAAAAACCTTAAGTTATAATTGTTTTACAAGTGGAGCTTTTCTTTACCTTGTTTTGGAGTGTACATAGGTTCTAGTATTACGTGAATGACCTATAAATTGTAATGTATCATTTGAACTTTTACTTTCATTATAAAAATTATAAATTAATATATATGTAACAAAAATTTTTTATAAAAAAATATTTTTATAACAAATGATTGAAAAAATATACATTCAAATTTTTGTAAAAATAATTTTAAACCATATAACCATTCTTAAAATATGTAATGAATAAAAATAATAAAAGATATATATATATATATATTAAAAATATTATATATTAAAATTTATAGCATGATAGATTTCTTAAATATTATTAATTGATGGGATAAAAAAGAGATAATGGAAACAAAAATAATTGGAGTGAGAGAGTCACAGATTGATTAGAGCCAAATAGAGAGGAAAATATTTATTGTGGGAGATCAAAGATAATTTAATAAATAGAAAAAGAAAAGAGAGAGCATATAGGAGATAAACAGCATAAATAAACAAGTGAAAGAAAAAGAAATAAAAAAATAGAGAAAGATATTAAGAGAGACACTAAAAAGAATATAAAAAGATAGAGAATAAAGATGTAAATAAAAGGTTGACAATGAAAGAGATGAAATTAAGAGAATGATCTTAACAAATGCTTCATGTTAAAGAAATTAAACTATTACAAATATAATGCATCATAAAATTGTATAATTACTAGTTATTAATTAATTATTAATAATATCTTGAAAACATAATTGTTAATTATATTTAGTATTTATATAGTACATCATAAAATATAATAAAATAATAACTTCAACATAATTTAATATTAAGAAAAATAACTTATAGCCATTATGATAAATTAGGATTTATTTATGTTTATAATAGTGTATATATATGTTGTGTAAAGAATCTTTTAAATATTTATTATTATATTATAGAATATTAGAAATCTAATATTATATCATTAATGTTAAATATTATTTATATTTATTATATGTAATATACCAAATAAATATATTATATTGGAATAATTATATTATTTATTATTCTATTAATTTTTTTAATATTGACTATGAATAAAATCAAAGAATATTAATAGCACAAAATTTCTTTCAATATTTATAATATTTGAAAATTACAGTAAAAATAAAATATTTTTATATTTTATTATCATAAATTATTTAAATATGATTAACTTATTGTATTTAATAAATAGTATAATTTTAATTATTACAATTTAAATTTTATTTAATTATTTATCTCACTTTTTACATTTTATCTCAATATTTCTTATTGTCTTTACTTTCTTCTTTCTCCTATTATCATTTTCTTACTTGTCTTTTCATCTTATTATTCTCTTGGCATACAACACTCTTCTACAGTTCTTTATTTTCTCATTTCTTTCACTTTTTACTTATTTGTTTATTTTTTTCTATCTCCTTCTCTTTTATTTTTTTCATTATATAATCTCTCATCATTCTTTATAATTATTTTGCTCCAATCAACCTGTGATGTTCTCTTTCTCTTACAAAATAGTTTATAACTGATAATTTATAATCTCCATTTTAGTAATTTATAGCTAATAATAAATTTAGAACATTATTATAAATTTTATATTGTAATAAAAATTGCACTCCCCATAATATAATTTAATAATAATTTTAATATATTTTAATATTGAGAAAAAAAAATTAAATTTTTTATATGCATATACATATATATATATATATATATATATATATATATATATATATATATATATATATATATATGTATTATGTATAACATTTTTTAAATCTAATAATATTATATCACAAAATATCAAAAATCTAAAATTATATCATTAATATATAATATTTTTTATATTTATTATCTATATTATAGTAGATATTTATAATATATTAAATAATTATATTATTCATTATTTAATTAAATTTTTAATTATAAGTAAGAATTAAATAATATTCAACTAATAAGTAAAATAATCTTTAAATCTTATTAATATAATTAAATGATAATACACCTCAAATATATTTTTTATTTTGTTAATATTAAACATTATATATAATTAACTTTTTATATTTAATAAATATTATATGTTAAAGTTTTAAGATTTACCTTTTATTTAATTATTTTTCTTACTTTTTTCTCTTAATCTCAATGTCTCACACATTTTATTTTTTCTTATCTTGGTTGTTATCATTCCTTTAGATACTTCATTCTCTATCTCTATATACTTTTTTTATCTTTTTATCTCTTCAAACCCCTCATTGATCTTCCTTTTTTCTCTTCATTAAATCTTCTCTCATCTCGATTTACTATTTTTTTATTTATTTAGCGCTTATCTAGCCACATCTTTCTGTCTCACTTGTAGAATAATTATCTGTTTCATTATTATCTTTTATTAGCTCATCATTTAATAATATTTAAGAAATTTCTCATATTCTATAGTTTATTATATAATATTTTATGACAAATATATATTTTATAATTTATATTTGTTATGTTATTTAATTATTTTATAAGAATAATATGGGAGTAGAAGATAATCTTATACAATAAGTTTTACATTATTAAAAAACAAGTTCATTTAATCTTTTTAATAAATTTTGTATAATTCAAATATTTATATTAGAATATATTATTTTTTATATAATAAGTGTAAAGTTTTCTTAAATATGCATATTAATGTGAAAATGAGTGTGCAATTTGACAAGAAGGGGTGAATTATTGTTTAAAATAATTGTTTTGAGTTTTTGGGTTGTATTTATTTTTTAAAATTTTGTTATAAAAATAGTTTATGTCTATATATAACCCCTATTTTGAAATATATTAATTTAATATTTTTATAATAAAAATAAAAAGTTGAAATGGTAAAAATAAATTTGAGGTGGTTTGATCAATATTAAAACAAACATTCACACCAAATAGATGTTGAGTAAAACTTTACAAGTAAAAGAATTACAAGTTGAG
Source organism: Vanilla planifolia (assembly GCA_023846275.1). Lineage (NCBI taxonomy): Eukaryota > Viridiplantae > Streptophyta > Magnoliopsida > Asparagales > Orchidaceae > Vanilla > Vanilla planifolia. The sequence continues at coordinate 1,518,222 of JAIUJO010000096.1, forward strand.
GTTTTTCTTACGATTAGCCTCCAATATACAAGCTTTTGTCGGTTCAATCATAACCCATGCTTTTACAAGATGAACCATAACACACTTTTTTATGAGATGAAACCAAAATTAGGCTTTCAGAAAAGAGGATTACTTTTGGATGATTGGTTTAAATTGGAGTAGATAAGAGCCATTTCGACAAGACAAATATGATCATGATCATTTGATTAATCAATAATAAAATAGACTTGGATTGTAGTTTTCAAACAAAAGATGTCTGGGCCATCTGATCAAGGATAGATTATTTCAAAAAGTATAAATAAAAATAATATTTCAATGGTGTTAGACATGATCATGAACATCTGTTGGATCAATCAGTTCTAGAAGTTGGAGTAGTTGCCATCTTATTGGCTTATTAAACAGACGATTGTATCGATTAAAATCACTGTTTAAAGGCAAAGGAAATTTCTACCATGCGATCATGAAAATGCATGATGATCAACACTAAGCACTACCATTTTTTATGAAGATAATCACAAGGGACAAACTCCCATATTGTAAGAAGATAAAATTATTTGGTCTTTATAAGCATCCAACTGGATATATTCTACATGCTTAGTTGGGGTGGCTCCATCCTTGTGTGCTTCAAAAAAGTTTTGGTTTGAATGCGTCCTTATTTGATCTAATGCTTTGGCCGATTAAGTTCTCTAACTCGCCAAGAACCAAAACAGATCGACATGATCTAGTTTTGAATTTTTTTTCCTTGACATGATGCTGATGCCTTTAAGCTCGATCTGAGATCTTTGCATTCGAGCATAACTTGGGATGTGGCATAAAGTTTTTTTCTTTATTTAAATATGAAAATTTTAATAAAATTATTTTTTTGATGTAATAAAAATTTAATGATCAACTTGATATAGAATTTAGCAAAAATGAATAAAATATGATTTTACCAAGGAAATAATGATTCTAAAATAAAAGTATGTCACTTAAATTCAATGAATGGTTTAAAATAGATTTGAATCAAGAAAAGAATTGAGAGATTAAAAAATTGAATTTTATTCATTTGCTAAATTAATGAGATGATTAAATAATTAAAATTTTAGAATATGATATGAAATTGATACGAAAGGAGATTTCTTTAAAATATACAAGCTAACATTCTATTTCTTAGTAAAATGAAATATTTATCAAAGCTTATGCACATATCTTCAATCCATCAAGCTTGATGATCACTCAAAGGTGATTTGAATACTACTAGTTCACCATGTTTAAAATGCATAACTTATTATTTACATGTAAGCTTATTTCATATAAATAAACCCATTGGAATAAAAGGCCTAACATTTAAGGTTTGACTTATTAAATAGAAGGGTAACCCAACACATATGTTTGATAATTTAAAAAAATTTTGAAATGCTTTATTATCTCCAAGATAATGATGAGTGAACTATGATTTTTTTTCATTTGTATGCAAGTGTAACAAAATTTGTATATAGCACTAGATCTCATTGAAAGTTCGAAGTTAAGCAAGCTTGAGTGAGAGGAGTATTGGGATGGTTGATCCCTTGAGAAGTCCTCATGTTCTACTTATATTCTCATAACGTTAATGATAGTTTATAATTACAATTTTTATAATTAATTTTTATTCATAACTCTATAATATTATTATTAGTTTTATATAATTATAAATATGATATACCATATGATATAGTAAATCAATAAATTTAATATAGCTTAAGATTATACAAAAAAATTATATGAATAATATTAAATTATAACTAATTATGTTTATACTACTATATATATGTTGTGTATAGAATTATTTAAATATAATAACATTATATTATAAAATATTTCAAATCTAAAATTACATCATTAATGTTAAATATTATTTATATTTATTTCTATGTCACATCACATAAACATAATATGCTTTTAAAATTATATCATAAATAAAATAATATTTAATTGGAAAGAAAAATATTTGAAATATTTGTGACATTTTAAAATAATAATAAACCTTATCTTTTTAAAATATTTTATTATTATTCAATGTTATTTGTGATTAAATAATTATATTTAATAAATATTATAATTTTTTATTTTTAAATTTTTTAACTTTTATGAAATTATTTCTCTCACTTTTTTTCTTTTATCTTAATGTCTCTCAAATTCTCTCTCTTATTAATCTATGACTTTCTCTCTCTAATAGAATAGTTATCTCTATTTCTATTATCTCTTTTTTAGCTATCAATTAATAATATTTACAAAATCTCCTATGTTGCATAGCTTACTATATAATTTTTAAGACAAATATATATTTTATTATTTATATTGTTTTTGTAATTTAATTTTCTATTCTTAAGAATTGAAGAAAATATTTTGTATTAATGTCTATATTATAAAAAAATAATCGTTTATATAAGCTTTTATTAATTTTACATAAATAAAATATTGATATTAAAATACATTATAACATATATAATAAGGTAATAAAATTTCTAAAAGTGTAAGTGCAACAAAACTAGCGTTATAGCACTCAACCTAGTTAGAACTCAAATATTATGCATGTAAGGTTGAGACTGTTATTGAGATGGTGACCTCTTGACATGCCCTTATATTGCACATATGTTTTTAATAGTATCTTTTTTTCTAATGAATGACAACTAACTATAACATGTTAATATTAAAAAGTAAAGTATTATAAATGAGTTTATAATTAAGATTTTAATAATTAATTATTTATAATAATTTTACAACACTATTACTAATTTTAAGTAATAATAATAATTATCACACATCATGTGACATAATAAAATAATAACTGTAATATAATTTAATATTGAGGTAAATAACTTATATTAATTATAATAAATTAGAATTAATTAATGTTTATAATAATCTACATATTTTGGGTATATAATTTTTGAAATAAAATATTCATAAATTATTAATATTAGAAATTTAAAATTTCATAATTAATATTAAATATTATTGATATTTATTATCTATATTAAATCGTAAATAGATAATATAAAATAATAATTATTTTATTTATTATTTAATAAACTTTTTTTGTTTTAATAAAGTAACTTAATATTAATAAAAAAATCTCATATGTTTATAATATTTTAAAATAATAATAAACAACAATTAAGTTTTATTTTTTATTATTATAAAATATTTTGTAAAATTAAATTATTATATTTAAAAATAATTTAATTTTAATTATTTAGATTTAAGTTTTATGTAATTTTTTTTTTCACTTTTTTTATTACTCAATGTCTTCTAAAATCTCTCACTTCCTTTTCTCTATTATTACTATTCTCTCATTTTTCACTTAATTCTCTACCTTCTTTTATTCTTGTTACCTCTAACTCTCTTTTATTTTTGTTTACTTTCTAATTTCTTTATGAGGAGTTTGGTTAAAACTATAACCTACATCCACCTTAGCTGAGGTTAAAAAAAACCATTGGTAAGAGAATTGCAACTTGAGATTTTTTCTTATAGTTCATCGCCAACCTATAAGCTTTTGTGAGTTCAATTATAACATGGGCCTTTATGAGCTAAACCATAGCTTAATTTTTTATGAGGTGAAACTATTCTTAGGCTTTCATAAACATTGGGTTAACAAAACCTAAAAGAAAAAATATAATAAAATAAAGTTTAGATAAAATGTAAAGTATTTATTATGCTTGTTCATTACAACGTGAATTAAAAAAAATGAATGTTTAGAAAAATTAGGCTTAGCTTAAAGAATTTAGAATTTCAAGTAGTTGTATGTTGTAGGTGTTGTTTGTAATTTTCATTGTTCATTTTATTCATAATTGTTTGGTATTAATAGAAATAGTTTTGTCATAGTTATTAGAAAGTGAGTGAAAAGCTTTTACAAAAGCAACTATTAAATAGCTTAAAAAGATCTTACAATACTCTTACAAAATAGAAGCTACTACAACATAGTAATAGTTAGTGATTCAACCATTTTGTACGATTGATTGAAGCTTTTGGATCGACACAGAGGAGATCTCAATAATCTGATGAAACACTGTAAAGTAAGATATGTTCTAGACAGTTGGATCATGCTAGATTAGATCAAAGCCATTTGATCAAGTTAGATGAGTATGGACTATAGGATTTAAACAAGAGAGAACTAGGTAATCAGATAAAGGATAGATTATTTCAAAAAGTAGAAATAAAATTAGTTATCTAACGAAGTTAAATGAGATCATGATCATTAGATAGATTAATTTGTTATAATGGATGAAGTAATAACAGTCTGATGGGTTTATAAAATGGATGGTTGGATCATTTAGCATCATATTGTTTATATATTGAGGCAATCTCCACCATGAGATTGGAAAAATGCTTGATCAAATGGCTCTTAGTGCAACCATTTTTGGATGAAGGCAGTCACAAAGGACATAGTTGTACATTTATGAAGATAACTAATTTACTTTTTATAAGCATTCTACCAGATAGAACTTATGAGCACAATAAGTGGTGGCTCCCCCACTTTGTGCTCGAGACTTAATCATTTAGACATACTCGTAAAGATAATAAATGGTGGCTCCCCCACTTTGTGCTTCAGAAGTCCACATGCTACAAATATTTTTAAAAAATTATAGTATTATTGTTTAAATAAATGTTTTATATTTATTATCTATATTTCATCATGTAAAGATAATATAATAAATATTTTATTTATTATTTAATTAATTTTTTTAATCATAAGTGTGAATAAAATAATATTACATTAATTTTTAGAAATTTTTTTAAATAATATTTAAAATTATAATAAATCTAAAATATTTTTTATTATTTTTTGTAAATATTGTATATTAGTAACTTATTTCATTTAATAAATATTATAAGCTTAATTATGAATGTTTAACTTTTATTTAATTGTTCCTCTTATGTTTTCTTTTTCTTAATGTCTCTTATATTATCTAACATTCTTCTCTTTTATTATCTTTATTAATTTAAATTTTCCTTATTTACTTAATATTTTTTTGGTTTTCTTCACTCTCCGTTACCCTCTAAACTTTGTTATTTCTATCTCTCTTTTCCCTTATTCATTTATTTTCTTTAACTCCACTTTGTTCTCACTTTCTTTTTCTCTTTCTTAAATCATCTCCCATTTCTCTTTATTAGTATTTTCTTCTCCATTTTTCTCTTATCAATCATTGACTTTGTACCTCTAATATATAGTTATCTTGATCTCCATCATCTTTTTTAATTCATTAACTAATAATATTTTAGAAATTTTTTATTTTGCATAATTTAATAAATAGTTTTTTGATAAATATATATATTTTAATATATTTAGTAATTAATTAAATTAATTTTTTATTTATATGAATGATAATATAATGGAAATAATCATAATTATTAATATCAATATTATAAAAATAATATTTTACATACTTTTTTTTAATTTTATACAAATAAAATATTGATATTATGATATATTACGTCAAATATAATAGGAATAAATTCTTTTAAAAATTCATCTACATGATAACTTAAAAAATTTTACAATTTTTTCATTATCCTTAAGATAACAATCACATTAATAAAACTTTTTTCTTTTATATAAAGGTGTGACCACATTAGCATTTTAACATTGGATCTTCATTAAAAAATACTAAAGTTAAGCATGCTTTGGTTTGAGATTGGTGCCCTCTTGAGAAGCTCATGTGCTGCGCATATTTTTTCATAGCATTCTTGTTAATATTAAAAAAAATTAAAGTATCATAAATGATAACTAAAAATTTCTATTTTAAAAATAAATTTTTAATAAGAAAACTATAACATTATTATAAATTTTATATACTAATAAATATGGCATATCATATAATATAATAAATTAATAACTTTAATATAGCCTAATAATTAGTAAAATGGCTTATATTAATTATAAGAAATTAGAAATAATTTATCTTTATAATAGTATAATTTTGTTATATATAAAATTATTTAAATAAAATAATATTATATTATAGAATATTAAAAATCTAAAACGAAATCATTAATATAAAATATAATTTATATTTATTGTTAATAATAAATAATAAATTGAAAACAATTGTTATGTTTTATTATTATAAAATATTACATATCATTCATTTATTTTATTTAAATAATATTATAAGTTTAGTTTTTAAGATTTTTTATTTATTTAATTATTCTTTTCACTTTGTTTTACCTCAATGTCCTTCATAATCTCTTACTTTCTTCTTTCCTCTAACTCTCCTATATCCTTCTTTACTTTCTTATATCTCTATTTTTCACTTATTTATTTATTCTCTCAATCTTTTCTATGTTCTCTTTTGTTTTCTCTTTATTAAAATGTCTCTTATCTCTCTATTAATATTTTCCTCTTTGTTTTGCTTTTATAAATCCATGACTTTCGCCCTTATGTAGGATAATTATATTTATCTTTACTATCTTTTATTAATTGATCAACTAATAATATATAAGAAATCACTCATGTTGCATAGTTTCATGTATAATGTTTAAGTTAAATATATATTTTATTATTTATATTTTTTACGTAATTAAATTTTTTTATTTTTTAGGAGTTTAACATAATGGAGAAAAATATGATGTATTGATATCTATGTTATGAAAAATAATTACTTATGCAATTTTTTAATAATTTTACAGAAATATAACCTTGATATTAGAATAAATAATAACATATGTAATAAGAATAATTTTTTTAAAAGTTGTAACCCTTTAAAATTTTCAATATTTTTTGAAATGGTTCATTATTTTAAGGGCAACAATCACACCACTATAACTTTTTGTCTATTTTATTTATGTGTGACATCTTGAGAAGTGCTAATGTTTTAAATATTTTTTCATATTTTTTTCAAAAGAATGATTATTGATTTTAAAACATGTTAATGTCTAAAAATTAAATTATTATAAATGATTGATTATAATTACCATTGTTGTAATTAATTATTATTAATAACTTTATAACATTCTTGTTAATTTTATATAATAACTATAATATAGTTTGATATTAAAAAAAATAACTAATAATGATTATAATAAATAAAAATTATTTTATTTTTATATTAGTATATATATATTATATATAGAATTTATCAAGTATAGTAACATTATACTATAAAATACTCAAAAGATAGAATTATATCATTAATATCAAATATTATTTATATTTACATCCATATTATGTCATATAAAGATAATATATTTAAAAATTTATTTTAATTTTTTAATAATTTTTTATTTTAATGTATGAATAAAAAATATTAAAGTAATTGTAAGAATTTTCATTAAATATTTGAAAAATTATAAATAAATAATAAATCTTTAATATATTTTATATTTATTATTATTATTATTAAATATTATATGTAATTAACTTTTTTTAATTTAATAAATAATATAAGTTTAAAAATTAAGATTTAATTTTTATTTAATTATTTTTAAATTTTTCTCTTTATTTCATTGTCTCTTATATTCTTTCACATCCTTCTCTCTCCTATTAACATTTTTTATTTTTCTCTCTATTCTTTATCTCTTTATATTCTTCTAGGTATTTCTTTTTGTTCTATGCTTTTCAATTTTCTCTTTCCACTTCTATTTTTACTTATTTATTCTCTCTATCTCAATTATGTTCTCTCTTTTCTTTTCTTTTTGTTAAATCTTCTATCATCTCCTTTTATTGCTATTTTATTTATTTTTTTGCTAAAATTAAACCATGGCTTTGTCTCTCTCTTTTGGATAATTATCTCTATGTTCATTATCCTAGTTTTAGCAAATCAATTAATAATATTTAAAAATCTCTCATGTTCCATGCTTTAATGTATACATTATATGATACATATATATTTTATTACTTATATTTATGAGACAATTTTACTTTCTTTTAAAAGAATGATAATAAAAACGAAACAATCTCTTATTTTATAATACATATAATCAACATAATTTTCTTAAAAAGTCATTGAAATTAAAATTATTGTGTGAATCACACAAGATGGGTGGGGATAAATTCCTATTTTAAATAAATATTTCTAATTTTTTATAATATCTATTTTTGAAAAATTTTTTTGAAATTAAAAGTGAAAATGGTGCACTAAAATTTATAACTTGTTTACTTCAAACTAGAACTACCTTAAATCTCAAACTGTGCTTAGGAAGAACTATACTAGTAAAAGAATTACAAGTTGAGAATTTCTTTCTGATTTACATCTTATCTACTAGCTTTTGTAGGTTCAATTATAACCAAGTTGTTTATGAGAATTCTAACTAAGTTTTTTATGAGATCAAGAAAAACTTATGCTTTCATAAAAACTAGGCTGCCTAATCCAAATGAAAAGCAAAAATACAGCAAAAAATAAATTTTTAATAAAAAAGGGTTAACATTTTAGTATTTTTTATGAATTTAAAAACATATAAGAAGCTCAAAATTACTAAGAGATTGAGAAAATGAAAGCTCAAAAGAATTAGGTTTAGTAGAAAGAATTTAAAACTTCAAGTATCACAACTCATAGGGCTAAAGGAAGTCTACATCAATAGAATATGATGCAACCCTTTTTTGAGATGTTAAAATATTATTTATGTTAGATAGTAATTTCATTCCTAATGGTTAGGTATCTGTAAAAAATATTTCAGCATCATTGCTGGAAATTGAGTGAAAAGCTGTTAAAAAAGCAACTTCGAAACAACTTAAAAGTTCTCAATATATTCTTCCAAAATGGCTGTTGTAATAGCAACATAACGACTAGTTATTTAGCTATTAGGATGGATTAACTGGAGCAATTGTATTCGCACAGAGGGTATATCAAGCATCTGATCAAACACATCAAAGGTGAATGACTTCTCGATGAATAGATCAGGTTTAATTTAGATCAACGCCATTCAATTAATCAAAGATAAAATTGGGATTCAATCTAGACCATAGGATTCAAAAAAGAGAGATCTAGGCTCTTCCATATAAGGATGATTAAGGTCATTATTTAAAGGTCAATGAAATCTCCACTGTGTGATGACCATAATGCATGATCGAATGGTGCTGAGCATTACTAGTTTTGGATGAAAGTAGTCATGTGGGACATAGTCCCATATTGTATGAACATTAATTTATTTGGTTTTTATAAGCATTCACCTGAGTTTAATGTTCGAGCTTAATTGGGACTAGCTTCACACTTCTATGCTCTATAATTAATCACCTGGGAATACTCATAATATATAGCTTTATTTAGGTCCACCAAATGCATTTAAATATTGGTTCAAATACTATCTTGCTCGATCCAATGCCTTATCGTATATGGTTCCCAAATTCATAGTGTACAACAAAGGGTCAACTGTATCTGCTCTGAACTATTTTACTTGACTTGATGCTCATGCTTAAGCTCAGCCCGAGTTATTAAGGAGCATAACTTCGAAAGTGGAATAATTTTTTTTATTTAATTTTGAATATTTTAACAGAATTTTTTTAAATGTAACAAATATTTTACCATAAACTTACCATAAATTTAATAAAAATAAAAAAGGTTGACTTAACCAATGAAATCAAGATTAAAAAATAGAATTATGTTACATAACTGAATGAATGGTTTACATAGGATTTAAAAACGAAAAGAATTAAAACATTAGAAAATTGAATCATTTTCATTTACAAAATAAAATAAATGATTAAATAATTTATATGCCTTAAATGATCTTAAATTGATATGACAAGAAAATATTTATAAATAAACAAACTAAAATTCTATTTTACAGTAAAATAGAACCTTATCAAAGCTTATTTGCATGTCTTCAATCTTTTGAAGTTTGTTGAACACTCCATGGTACTTTGAGGACCACTAATTCACTAAGTTCAAACACTAGAGCTTGTTATTTTCATGTAAACCTATTTCATAATAAATAAGCTAATTAGAATAAAAAATTAATTTTTTATCACTTGACACATCAAACACAAGGCTGCTAAACACATGTTTGATAATTTAGAAAATTTTAGAAAAGATTCGTTATCTTCAAGCCAAAAATTACTAAATAATGATTCTGTCTTTTATATGCATGCGCGACTACCATAGCATTATAGCATTGGATATCATTAGAATTCCAAAATTAAGCATGATCAAGCAAGAGTAGTATTTGGATGGGTCACCCATTGAGAATTCCAAAATTAAGTATGATTCTTTTAATTTTTTCGTAACATTTATAATAGTATTTACTTTTTTGTGTATAAAAGTATTTAAATGTAATAATATTATATTATGAAATATTAAAAATATAAAAATTATCATTAATGTTAAAAATTTTTATATTTATCATCTATATTACATCAAATAAAGGTAATATTTTATAGTAATTATAAAATTTATAATTTAAAAATTATTTAAATTTTAAGTATGAATAATACATATTAAATTGATTGTAAAAATAATTTTTAAAATATTCTAAAATATGAATAAACTTAAAATATTTTGATATTTTATTACTATTAAATATTATATATGACTAACTTATTATATTTAATAAATATTATATTTTAATTATTAAAATTTTATTTTGAATTATATTTTTATCTCACTTTTTTTCTTTATCTCAATATCTCTCATATTTTCTTACTTTTTTCTCTTTCTTTTTATTATTATCTTATTTATCTCTTTATTCTTTATCTTTTATATTCTAATGACATCGATCTCTTCATCTATCTTTCTTTATTTTCTAATTTGTCTCTCTCTTTCACTTATTTATTTATTCTCTCTATTTTCTTTATATTTTTCTTTCTTTTTTCTCAACATTAAATCATCTCTTGTCTCTTTCTATTACTATTTTTCTCTTAATTTTGCTCCTATCCATATGTGACTTTCTCTCTCATAGTATAGTTATCTTCATCTCTATTATCAATTTTTAGCTAATCAATTCATAATATTTAATAAATCTATCATATTTCCTAGTTTAATATGTTATTTTTATGATAAATAAATGGTTTATTTTTTGTAATTATTAAGTAATTTATGTTTTTATTTATAAGAATAATAAAATAATAGAAAATAATCTTATGTATTAATATCTATGTTATCAATTATAATACTTTTTCTCATTTTTTGTTAACTTTATGGAAAAAAATGTTGACATTTGAATATTTTATAACATATAGAAACAGGGAATATTTATTAAATTAGCATACCCTTGATATTTTAGAAACTTTTAGAAAATAGTTTATTATCTTGAAAACAACAATTACATAACTTTTATTTTTAGGATGGGTGACCTTTTAAGAAGGTCATGCAATGTACTTATTTTTTTCATAAAATTCCTTTTTTTTTTTAAAGAATGATAATTTATTTTAATAACAAGTTAATGTTGAAAAATGAAATTGTCATGATCTATTATTTATAATTTTCTCTTTAGTATGTAATTCCTAATAATAATTTTATAACATTATTACTAGTTTAATATAATAATAAATTTTGTACTTCACATGATATAGTAAAATAATAATTTTTTTGGAGCTTAGTTTTAAGAAAAAGAACATATATTAGTTAAAATATATCAGATTTAATTTATTTTTATAACAACATTGATTTATTATGTACAAAATTTTTGTGATGTAGTAAAGTTATATTATAGAATTTTAGAAATCGAGAATAGTATAATGTTTAATATTGTTTATATCTATTACGTATTGTTTTCTAATATAAAGATAATAAATTAGTATACTTTCATTATTTATTATTTAATGAAATTTTTTAATTATAAATATTATTAAAAATATTTAGTTAATTATCAAAGTACTTTTTAAATATTTGTATTATTTCAAAATAATAATAAAAGTAAAATATCTTTTATAGTTTAGTGTTACTAAATATTTTATATGAATAACTTCTTATATTTAATTAATATTACAGGTTTAATTTTAAGATGTAAGATTCATATAATTATCTTTTTAACTATTTTCTAATTATCTTAATATCTCTCATGTTCTCTCACTTTCTTCTCTCTTTCATTATCATTCTTTTGTTAGTCTCTATTCTTTATCTCTTCATATTTTTCTTGGACATAAACTCTCTTCGATGCTTCTTTACTTTCTCATTTTATTCTATTTTTGCTTTTTTATTTATTCTCTCTATCTCTTCTATGTCTTCTCTTTTTTCTCTTCATTAAATCATATCTCACCTCAATTTATGAATATTTTTTCTTCATTTTACTCTAACAAATCCAAGACTTTCTCTTTTGATCTCTCTTACATAATAGTTATCTTTGTCTCCACTTTCTCTTTTTAGCCCACCATTTAACAATATTTAATAAATATCGAATGATACATAGTTTAATGTATAATATTTATATTAAATATATCTTTTCTTATTTTTATTCATTATGCAATTTAACTTCTTTTATAAGAATGGTAACATAATGGAGAAAATTCTTATATATTAATGTTTACATTATAAAAAATAATAGTACAAACTTTTTTATTATTTTTATATAAATAAAATAGTTAAATTAGAATAAATAATGTTATATATAATAAGCATAAATTTTTTAAATGTGCATGTGCACTATTATTTTTATAATTTAGAAAAGATTCATTATCTTTATGACAATAATCATATTACTATAATTTTGTGTCTATTATATGCATGTGCAACCATGCCAATATTATGACATTAAATCTCATAATAACTCCAAACATAAGTATGCTTGGAAAAGAGGTATCGAATATGTGACCTCATGAGAAGTTCCCTTGTTGTAAATATTTTTTTTAATATTCCTTTTTCTAATGAACATAATTGTTGTTTTAATATCATGTTAATGTTACAAAACTTTAATTATTATAAACGATATATTATAATTATAATTTTAGTGATTAATTCTTAATAAAAATTTTATAAAATTACTATCATTTTGATATAATAATAAATTTAAAAAATTATATGATATAACAAAATAATACTTTAATATAGTTTAATATTGACTAAAATAACTTATAGCATTTATAATAAAATAGAAATAATATATATTTATTATATTATATGTATATATTGTGTAATGAATTTTTTGAATATAATAACATTGGATAATAAAATATTAAAAATATAAAATTATATCATTAATATTAAATATTATTTATAATTTTTTCTGTAATACAAACTATAAAGATAATATATTAGTATATATTTTATTTATTATTTAGTTAACATTTTTGAATTATTATTTAAATATTCATAATATAAAAAATAGTAATAAACTTAACATTACTTTTTACTTATTACTATTAAGTATTTTATTTTATTAACCTCTTAAAAATATTATAAGTTTAATAATTAAGTTTTAATTTTATATAATTTTTTCTTTTATTTTTTCATATCAATTTCTCTCACTTTCTCTTACTTTGTTCTCTTTTATTATTTTTGTTTATTAGTCTCATCATTCTCCATCAACTCATACTTTTCTTGGCCCTTCGTCTCCTTTTTTCTTCTCTATTTTCTTTTTTCTCTCTCTTTTCCTTATTTAATTATTCTATGTATCTCCTCTTTACCCTCACTTTTGTTGTTTTTTTTTCATTATATCTTCTCTCATCTCTCTATATTTCTTATTTTTTTCAATTTTACTTTTATTAGCCCATGCCTTCCTCTCTTTTATAAAATAGCCATCTTCATCTCTATTATCACTTTTTTAGCATGTCAATTAATAATATTTTTAACATCTCTCATAACATATAGTAAAGCATAAAATAAATATGATAAATGTATACAAAAATGCATACATATACACATGCATACACACAAATAGGCACACACACCCACATCGACACAAGAACATACATGCACACACATGCACACAAACATAGCACAAACACACACACACACAAGTGTGAATGCACACATATACGGCAAATATAGATAGACACATCTATATAAACACACTAACGCACACACGCACACAAATGCACACACATATGTACATGTATGCTTACACAATAACAACACTCGCACTTCTATACACCCACACAGACATGCACACACACAAAAATACACATGCACACATGTACATGAATACATGTACACTGGAACACACACACATGGACAAATGAACACACATATGAACACACATAGACACGTACAAGCACACACAAACACAGGTGCTCTCACACACACATGTGTGTGTACAAACAAGCACACAGACACACAAATACACACACTCATGCATGCACACTTACACATGCACACATACATGATAACATGCAAATACAAAAGTAAACACACACACAAACACGTGTTCATGCCCACAAAGGCACACAAAATACACATAGACACAAGCACACAAACATGCACACACATACATACAAGCACAGACACACACACACACTCACTCACATGCATAACCCAACCATGTGTGCATACACACACATATGTAGGCACATAAATACAAAAGTACACAAATGCATCCATACACATACACCTGTATACATGCACATACATATATGCACACACACAACACATGCATGTGAGTGCATGAATTCATACGCTTATGTGTGCATACACACATGCCCACATCGACTTACACTCACACATACACATGCATAAGCATGCACACATGTAGATGCATGAACACACACAAGTACACATACACATATGTGCACATGCATACCCAAATACACACACACACACATGCACATGCATGTGCACAAATAAACATACAAACACGCACATGGATGCCTACACATATATAAAACCACTTATGCACACACACACATCCACTTATGCGCATGCAAGCACACATGCACACACATGCATACACATGCACAAGCAAGCACACACATACACATGTCCACATGTATCACAAGCATACACTTGCACATGGTCAAGTACATTCATACACCCATGTGCACATGCTTACAAACACACATATGCAAATATGCATGCACATGCATAAGACCCACACATGCATACTTGCACATACATACATATAAACACACAAATGCATGCATACAAGCATGCACATGTACACACACACACACACGCATGCACACATGCATAAGTGCATAGACATGGACATTCACAAACACACACACATGCATAAACATGCATTACCGCACACGCACACATGCATGCACCTATGTACATGCACTTACCTTACAGACTTGCATCATTTCACACACACATGCACATGCACACAACACACATATTGACATTCATGTGTAAGGACACTAAAATAGAAACACACAAGTACACACATGCATGTGCACATGTAGACACATACACATGCACCCAAGCTACCACCTGCATGCACACACACCCAAACTCTTGAACATACACACATGAACTAATGCACATAAGCACACATGCATAACCCAAAAGCACAAACTTGTAGACAAAGGCATAAACATGCACATGTAATCATAGACACATGCATGAAAATGCACAAATTAACACAAACACATAGGTACACACACATACATGCACTTAATCTTACACGTGCACCCATTTACAAACATGCACATGTACACACAAATTCACATGTGAAGAAGCACTCACATGGGTGCACACACATTAACACACATACACACAATAGTATACACACTCATGCATAGGCATGCCTACACACATATATGAGCACATAAACATGCACCTATGCATAAATGCACATATATATGCACTTGAACACACTTGGGCACATACACACACACACATGCTTGCATGAACTCATACATGCATGCACATAAACAAACATATGCTTACACGTCTACACTCATGCACGCACAAACACACCCACACACCTACACACACAAACACAGGCACACACAGACTCACATACTTACACACATGAGTAGACACCTACACCCATGTCGACACATGCAATCACACCCACACACATGCATAAGCACATAGACACATGCATGAGCACACATACACAAACACACATACACATAAACATATACATACAACCACATGGGTACACACACATGCACACACATACTTGCACACATACACACCCATCCACTCACTTGTACAAGCACACGAACACATGCATGTGCACACACACACACACAAACACGCACATGCACACACACTCACAAACACATCCAGGCACATGTACAATGCATTCACACGACCACTCACACATACACACAAGGGCACTCTCACACACACATGAACATGCACACCTATATACACACACAGACATAAACACACACAAATCTAAGAAGAAACACAACACACACACACACACACCTACATGCAATTGCATAAGTCGACACATGCACATGCACACACACATATGCATACAAACATTTACACAAACACACATGAGCACACACACACACCCATACACATACACATAGCTATGCACGCACACAAACATGCTCACCCACATACACGTACAAACTCGCACATATAACCACACACATGCATACACACATGTATGCATGCACACACACACAGACACATGCACACCTACCCACAAGTGCATGCATTAAAACTTGCATGCATACATGCATGTGCACAGCCACACACACACTAACATCATGCACACACACATGGGTATATGCATACACACTTACACATCCATGGACATGCATGCACACATCCACATACACATGTTTATATACATACACACACATAATTCCATGCACATGCACTTGTACACATACACATGTAGGCATAAACACACATACACACACACACACAAGTGTAATGAACACACCAACTCATGCTCATGCACACACACACATGCACACAAGCACACACAACCACACAAAAAGCATAAATGCATGCACACACACACATGGATACACACATAAGCATGCACAATACACCCATATACACATAAACAAACATGCTCACACATAGACAAATAGGCATCACACAAACACAAATACAGTAATAAGAATGCATGCACTCAACACTAACACACATGCATAGACACACTCACCCATACATACACATAAATGCATAACCATGCAAACACATATGCACACACACATGCAAACATGCACATGCACTCACAAGCACAAAAACATAAACATGAATGTATATGTGCATGAACACATTTTAGCCCTTTGATGCACACATATTGAGACAAACACACACATGTGTACCCACTCACACATGCACACACACAGATACATAGTCACATGAAGATATGCACACAGACATGTGCATGGACACACAAACATACACACACACACAACTACTCACATAGACAGACAAGCACATGCACATGCACACCGACTTGCACACACTCACAAGAACATACATAGGCGTATACACACACACACATACTTATACATACACACATACACATGCAAATGCATGCATACACACACACACACACAAATATGTATGCACACTTGAACAATCACACACATTCAAATCCTGATACATGCATATGCAAATGCATAAACACAGTCACACGTAGATAGGCTTGCATGCATACACGCACACATAATTGTATAAACACACCCTAAATGTTTCTAATAAATTGTTTTAAGTTCATTTTCAAATTTGAGGTAGTCGATGCTATTATTCATGAAAAAATTAAAAGGAAAAGTTAGCAAATGTCAAGTCCCATGAAGATCATCTTTGTTGGAGTGACAAAACACCAAGGGATATATTGTGGATATTATTTAGATAATTTAATATTAATTTGATTAGAATATTAAACTTGATTAAAATAATTATTAAAAGACAAATAAAATTAAAATTAATCATCTTTAAAAAAATATTTTGGATTTTAATATTTTTTATCTATCTTATCTTGATTATCATTTTAGCTTAATCATATATTTAAAAATTTTAATTTACCTATTGTAAAAAGTATGTTATAGTAGTATTAATTAATTGGTAAAAAGAATTTTTGATTGACCAAATTCATTAGCCCATTCACTGTTGTACCACTTTGGGTTATTGAATGTGTTAGTTATCAATGTCAATAATCAATCTTAAATAGATTATTACATTTTAGATTGGGTCATTAATCTTATATTTAGAAATTATAACTAATGCATCATTGGTCATAGAAGGTAAGGCATGATGAGTGAACCAGGAGATAGCTAACCCTAAAATGGTTTTCTTTATTAATTACATAAAGCTTTAAAAACAAAGTATCCCTACTCTCATTTATATTATGGGACTAAACCAAAGCCTTATTTTTTATGTAGTTTATTTTAAATTGTGAGAGTAACTAGAGCAATCTGATCGTGCAATTTTTCTATCAAACGATTTCAATCTCCTTTGCCTTTTTATAAAGCTTAATAATATCCTTTATTCGATCATGGCATTTTTTGAATTCATGGTCCATTTTTATCTAAAAATAATATCATGATCCAACCATCTAGTCAAGATTTAGATCTAATAGCCTTAATTAAATCTTAATTTTAAATAATTTCACTTAAATTCATTTGTTTGATTACACAATTTTTGTCTTATATAGTTTTGATCTGACAGTTGCGTGCAACAATGCTTTTAGCAATTATTTCTAGTTGGGATTTTTATGAAATAATAACAATTTTAATTAAAATATATGAATGTAGTAGAATAGTAATGACTATTTTTCCTATTAGACAACTAATTTTGGCCATTACAAAATGTCTATAAATAGGAGAAATTTTTTGCAAAAAGGATAGATGAATTTTTGTGTAATCTAAAGAAAAGTTTTAAGCCAAAATATTTAAGTCATTAATAGCCCATTATTATTATTACTTTTATATGCTGTTGCATCCTTTCATCATTAAATTCCTAAAATTCTACTTCTTCAAAAATTCGCTAAGTTATATTTTTCTCTATCCTAATTAATTTTAATAAAGGTACCTGTGAGTCTTTGGTCATTTCAGCAAGCATAGGATTTTGTTCATATTATTTTTTATTTTATGTCATTAAATGCTTTTGTTTTATTAGCATTTTATTGTAATGTCAATATAGCTTGTCATTGATTTCGTTGTAGCATCGTAGTCGCTATCTCATTTGTTTATTGTTTGTGAGGTTTAATGTGTCTGTCTTTTAGCTTAAAGGATATATTGAGTGTTTCCTTTTCTCTAGTTTTTGTTGGAGTAGATGTAGGCTTGATTTTTTAAGCTAAATCACTTAAAAAGCATTGGTTTATAATTTTAATTATCATTTATTTTTCTATTATAAAATTTTTTGAACATTAACATGTTTTAAAATGACTTTAAAATTTGCAAAAAATTATTTTTAGAGATTTGCTCAAGCCCTTAAAAATTATAAATTATATCTTTAAATATTTTTTAATAAAAAATTAAAATTTTTATTTCCAATAATTCATTTGCCTCTTACTGAACTACACTTCAATTTGTATCAAAGTAAGGTCCTTTTCTTGTGAAAACTTCTCTTAGTGATCCATCACTCAAATTAATGCTTCAGTGAGTTTTGGTGAAAGTTCTTCTTCCTATAGGCTATCATTCTTTTGTGGTTAGTACTATCTTTATTAGAAGACTAGCATGATTACTTATTTAAAATATTTTGATAGAGAAATGTGGAAATTATTACAAGCATCATTTGATTTTCTTACTAAGAAGAATGCATAAGGTGCTTTGGTACCCAAATCATTTTATGAAATGGATGAAATTAAAAACATAAAGTACAATTAAATGATAGGGCTATAAATATTTTACATTGTGCTTTAAATGTTATCAAATTTAATAGAATTAAAAATTTGTAAATAACTTATAAAAATTGGCATACATTAGAAGTAGAACATGAAGGTACCTCTTTTATTAAGAAAAATAATAAATATGATGACACGTGACTACGAGCTATTTAGGATGCTTTCAAATGATTCCTTAAAAAGTATATTTACAAGATTTACCAATATTACTAATGCACTTTCTAGTTTTGAAAAGCCAATTTCTATGAATAAATAGGTAAAGAAGATAGAATCTTGCCAAAATAATATGATCCATTGACCAAGACTAATAAGACATCAAAAATATTTCCACAATGACGATAGATGACTTAATGGATAATCATATGACAAATGAGCTAGAAGTAGAGAGGAGAAAAGAAGAATTAATTGAGAAAAATAAAACAAAGAAGAAGAAACAATCAATAACATTATGATGAAGGAAGGCACTCAAGAAGTGGATTCTACCAATGAAGATGATATTATTTTCATCTCTAGAGGTTTGTCTAAAATTTTCAATATTATAGATCGACAAAAAAATCAAAGGTATAATAAGAGAGCAAAAAAGAGGAACTCATTTGTCATAAATGTGATAAATTGGGACATATTAAAGCAACACGTGCTATTATGCAAGAAAGATTTGAAAAGAAAATGAATAAGAAAAAGAAGTAGAAGAAAGTATTGAAAGTAGCTGGAGTGATTCAAAAGCAACCAATGCATTTGAAGAAGAAGACAAAAATGGACTATTTTGCATGATTGTTAAACAAGAAGAGGAAGACGAAAAGAGTGCTACCTAAAGTAAGAATGTAAATTGCTCAACAAAGAATTTGTCTAAATAATTACTTTATGTTTTGCAAAAAGTTTGAAAAGTTGAATAAAAAATATAAGAAATTAAGAGAATAACATAATGAATATATAGGTCATTATGAACAAATTAGAGAAAAGGTTGACATTTATTTTATTGTTATGAAAAAGGCCAATGATGATTTAAAACAAAAATTAAATGAGATACATCCTTAGTTAAAGAATTTAGTGATTTTAAATCTTTGCACTATACTTGCATATTTTTTAAAAATAAAACCAATTAGTAGAGTTATTTTTGTTAACATGCTACAATATCTCATATCCACAGACATGTTGACATTTTACATGATCATAATCATAAGCTTAAATGTCATTATTGTATCCAACTCAGTCATTCTTTATATGCATGTAGGATTAGAGCTAATATTCATTGTAAATTTTTTATTTTTGTATGGGTTATGAAAGTAAATCGTAGCTTAGTTATACATAAATGTGTTAAACCTAAAATGACTAGGGTTCTTATATCTAATAATTAAAACCTAGTATTATGCACACACAATTTAATTAATAAATTTCAACAAAACATTATTTCAAATATAGATGAAAAATAAATAAGATTTAGGAAATTAAGTTTAAAAGATTCAAACAAAATAAATAAAAAATATTGTTGAAGAAAATTTTAAAAATGTAAAACTTATTTAGGATTATCTTAAAGAAAAATTTATATGTAAAATTATGATTATTTTTTAGAATTGACTTATCATTATAATTAATCTTTTGTAACAATTTTTGAATCAACAATAATACAATATGCCTTAAATAATGTGTTTTAGGTATTAGTTGTAGAAAAACTAATTAAATTAATTAAAAAGCGATTCAGTGAGTTGACCTTTAAAACAATTAGATAAAATTGTAATTAAAATAATTATTTGTTACAAAAATTAGGTGATCAATTGATTGATAATTTAATAAAATCTTTTGGTGGTAAACAATTTATAAAATTTAGATTATATCCCATAATTGATAACAAAAAGCTAAAAAGAATAGAAATTAAAAGAATATACATAAATTAAGGAGAAGCATTAATCTAACAATGCCATATGAGTAAGGAGTTTATTTTATTATTTTTTATAAATAGTTTATATTTTTATCAATATTATTAAGATTATCTTTATCGTTAAAAAAGAGACATTGTTTTATTGTTGAACCTTAATAGTAGTACTTTATTTGATGATAACAAATCACAAGTATTTCTAATTGTTCTTGTTTAAGTGAGTTTCAAATTTTTAGATAATCAATGCCTATTATTCGTGGGAGAACTAAAAAAGAAGATGAGCAAATGTCAAATCCAATGAAAATCACTTGGTGAGAGTGGCAAACTACCAAGAAGTATATTTTGAATTCAATTTTAGAAATTTTAGTTTTACTTTGATTTGATTATTAAGTTTGATAAAAATATTTATTAGAAGGTATAAAAATTAAATTAAAATTAATAATCATAATAAACATTAAAGTTCTTAATATGTTTTATCCATCTTATCTTCACTATCATTTTTTCTTAATGATATCATTAAAAGTCTCAATTAACCTACTATGAAAGTAAGTTATAGTAGTTTTAATAAATTAATAAAAAGAATTTTTTAACTTATCAAACCTGTTAATGTTTTTGTTATGGTACCTCTTTAGGTTAATGGGTGGTTCAATCATTGATGTCAATGATCAATTCCAAAAAAACTATTGCATTTTGCATGAGGTCAACAATCTCACATTTGCATGTTATCTAATGGATCACTGACCACATGAGTCCTGACCTCCTCAACAAACTCAAATGACAGCCAACCCCAAATTAGCTGCTTTTGGAGATCATATAAAGCATTTAAAAACAAAGTATTCCTATTCCCATTCATAATGTGGGACTAAACTAAAACCTTGTTTTCGTGCGATCTCCTTCAAGAGTAACCAGCTATCGGATTGCATAATATCACAATAAAATGTTTTTGATCTCCTCCATCTTTTTATAAAGCTTGATAATATCCTCTGTTCAATCATGCCATTTCACGATCACAATGTCCATCTTTTATCTGCATGTAACATCATGATCTAGTCATTAATAGGATTCAGATCTAATGGCTCCTGATCAAACCCAATTTCTTTATAGTACCACTAGAATCTAATATGTCCAATCATGTAGTTTTCGTGATCAATGACACGAATCGTTCTAACCTAATAGCTCCAACACAATTCTTTTATCCATTATTTCAAGCCATTGGGTTTTTCAATTAAATAATATAAAATTTGAATTATAATATACTAATATTTAGAGTAGTAACTACTATTTTTTGTATTTGGTAGTGTTTTTGCCCATTATAAAATGTCAATAAATAGGACAATTTTTGTATGAAAATGATAGATGAATTTTTATTCAATCTAAAGAAAAGTTTTAAGAAAAAATATTCAAATCATTATTAGCCTATTCTTATTATGCTTTCATGCATTATTATGACATTTACTTATCAAAATCCTAAAATTTTATTTCTTCTTAAGTTAGTTTAGTTATTAATTTACTCAATTCCTAATTCATTTAACCAAGATACTTGTGCCACTTAACCATTTCTTCAAGTAAAAGATTTTGTAATTTTGATCTCATGTTGGAGAATATTTTTTTTATTGCCATTTTGTTGTAAGGTAATTATAGCTTACCCCTTTGATTTTTTTATAACGTCATAGTAGCTTATTTAGTTTTCCTATTAGTTATGAGGGTTTAACCTACCCATATTTTGCCAATATATATATATATATATATATATATATATATATATTGAGTGTTTTTTGTCTAATTTTTTTCGTGGGTGAACGTTTGCACTCATGAATGCACACATGCACATGAACACATGCACAAGCATACACACAAACACACACACACACATGCATACATTCACTATTTCTCACTCACATGTACACATCGACAAACACATATGCACATACATACACACACATGAAACATGCACACATTGACACACACATACAAACAAGTACAAATGTGCATGCACATGACAGCACATGCACACCCACACACACACTCATAGGCACCAACATGCACACATAACCACACACGTGCATACATAGGCACATGCATGCACACACATAAACAGGAACATGCATGCATAGGCACACAAATGCACTCATCTATGAACACAAACACATGCACACATGCATGCACATGAGTTCACATGCACATGGACACACATGGAAAAACATCCACACATAAAGGTATACACATACATGCAAATACTTACATGCACATACATAAACACACATTTGTGCACACAGTAAGATGAACATTCGCACACAAAAGCACACCCACAGACACATACACACACACATACACATGCATACACTTGTGCACATGCACAAACACAAACACAAACATGCAAACACACCCATTCATGCACACTCGCAAACATACATGCATGTACATGCGCATCCAAACACACATACTTGCATACTTGCAAGCTTGTATGACACTTGCACATGCACACACCCACACAACTACACACACATACACATGAACAAACATGTACAAATATACAGACACATGCACCCATGCATTTACACCCAAGCACACACATGCATATGCATATTCATGCACATACACACACAAGCATACAAATAGACATACACACACTCTAGCTCATAAAGAAAGACAAACAAAGGCACACATAGATGTATAAAGACTTTTACAAGCACACATGCACATGCACTCTCACACAAATGAACACGCACTCTCTCTCTCTCTCACACAGATACACACACTTTCTCACACACAAATACACATGTACAAGCATGTACATAAACATGAACACACATACACACACATAAATACATAAATGTGCACACATATATGCACATATACTTACACACATGCACATGTGTTCCTACACACATGCACAAATGCATGTATGCACACACACATTAGCACAAACACATAAATAAAAACACACTAGCACAAATGCACCACACATACAAACACACAAATGTAAGCATATAATCATGCATGCACATACACTCTCATACACTCTCACACACTCACACACACACACAAACAAACATATACACACATGCATAGACACACATGTAGAAAGACACACTTCTATGCAAACACACACACACACCCATGCAACCATACACATGCATGGCACCAGCACACATAGGCGCACAAACACACACATACACCAACACACATATGGCACACAAACATGTGCATGCACACACATGCACACACACACACACATATATGCAAGTACCCATGCACAGACACTCAGGCACACATAATCGCACACACACATGTGCACATAATGACACATGCATTCACATGCACACAAACTTATTTACACATAAACACATATGCGCACAGTTACAAAAATTTTCACACATATACACATTCAAAAAAATCACTCATACAAATATACACGTGTTTGCACACATAGATATACATGCATACATGCACACACACACACATAAACATGTGTATACACAAACACACACACATGCACATGCATGCATGCATATGGACACGTAAATGCAATCACACACACAAGTTGACATGCATGCACACACTCACACACATGCACAAACATGTACATGCACAAACATCTACACACTCACACACACATATACACACATACATGGACACACACAAACATAAATGAACACACCCACACATGGGCACACATGTGCAACATACATGCACACCCATGCATACACTCAAGCACATGAATACACATACACAAACATGCACATGCTCAAATACTTACATCTACACACACATATGAACACATAAATGCACTCATGCATACACACATATGTACACACACACCCTTCACACACATGTATTCACACAAACATACATACATGCACATGCATACACACATGCATGAACACATACACATTCACACAAAACAATGCACACACATAGGTGCACAACCATGCCTAAGCAAACACATGCATGCAGTACTAATGCCCACACTTGCCCATAATAACACCTATGCACACACACATACACACATATGCAAGAACACACACATGCACACACACACACATGCATAAACACACTCGTACGTATTGATGCACACATGCACACACACACACACATGCACAAGCAACTAAACATATGCATACAGTCACAAAAACATATGCACACACATGCATGCGTATGCACATACATTCACAAATCACACATGCATGCACACATACATTAACATGTGCATGCACACACATGTACATGCACATGCACGTGCAAATACATACGCATGCACTAACCTACACAAACACATGTGCGCAAACATACACACATAAAAAGATGTGTACAAGCATATACACTTGCACTAACATGTGCACCTATAGATTCACACATAGACATATGCACACTCACATGCACACACACACACACATGCACACACTTATGAATGAAATCAAAAACACACATGACATGCATACACATGAATTACACATGCATACACATGCCTACACCCACACATACACATGCATATGTATGCATACACATAGACACACATAAACCCACATGCACATACATGTGCACACATACATCACACACACATAGACACAGAAAATACCCAAATGGACACACTTGCACACATGCATGTGCTTTGCCACACAATGCATGTGCACACATGCTCACACTTACACTTCATGCACATACACACATAGGCATAGGAACATGCATGCACACACACATGTACACACATGCACACACACACACACACAAGCACACCGACACACTTATGAATGCACATAAGCATGCACTCATGAATAGACACTTACACATTTTGGTGCACAAACTCATACACATACACACCCTCACACATGCACTCTAGCATATAGAGCACAAATACATAAATGCTCATATGCATATGCACACACATACAAAAATGCATGCAAACACAAATAAGCACCAATAAGTGCATGTATACACATACACACAAATGCAAACACCTAGACATATGCACATGCACACATGTGCAAACATATCGATACAAACACATACATGCACCTGAACACACACTTGCATACACACACGTGCAAATACATGCACACACACACATGCAAACACATGCACATATGCACACACTTGCATACACATGTAAAAATGCATGCACAAACATGCACAAGTATATGCATACACACACATATACATGCACATGTAAACACATACATATAAAAACACACAAACATGCATAGATGCACATAAACACACATGTAGGCACAACATATGTACACATACATGCATGCACACACATTAATATGCCTACACACATACACTTGCACGCACATAAACATGTGCACACAAGAACTCATGCACACACACACACACATACACATGTGCATGCATGCACATACAAACCAACACACTTGCACATGCAAACATGCATATATACATGCAAGCATGCATATGAACACATATACAAGAAAACATGCACACACACACATGTGCATGCAGACAAGCTTGTCTGCATGTCTGCATACATGCACTCACAAAAAAACGAACACACTCATGCAAACACACTCACGCATATGCACAAGAACGCCCACATGCAAACATAAAGGCATACAGAAAAGTGTATACACATGCACACACATGCATGCACCAACACACATGCAAGTGCATGTGCACACACACACATTCACACAAAAAAGTATAGACACATGCTTGCACACGAACTTGCACACACATACATATATGTGCATATAGACACACATACAAACACAAGAACAAATACACACAAGAGCTAAGGCATGTGTACATGTACACGTAGACCCTCATATATGCACAGACACAAACACACATGCACACAATCAAGCACAAATAGACATGCATGTATACAAATTGATGTAACAAATATTCACTCATAGATGCACACACACATTCTGACATACACACATGCATATGCATGCACACACACATGCACACGCTACCACTCACACTCATGCCTACACACATGCATCCCAACACACACACACATAACCACAAAAACATATAAATTCATACAAACATACACATACATATATACACACGAACACACGCACACACTCATGCATGCATATATATACATGCATGCACACACACATGCACAAGAACATGCACACAAACACACACATAAATAGACACACACAAATGAACACACATAAAAAATGTGTGCACATGTCAAAGCACCCACATAGACACACACACATGCACACACACACACACATACACACATTGACTCAAACATACAAGCACCTACAAACATATACACACACATGCACATGAACATACAAAGAGTACACATGCACATACACACAGATGTGTATAGAACCACACAAACATTCACATACTCCAACCCACACATATGCACACATACAGCCACATGAACTGACATAATCACACATACATGCATAACTATACTCAAACGCACACACATGCATAAGCACACACACTCATGTATGTACACATGCACATGCACATGCATATGCACACACATGCATGAACACAAGTAAGCATGCACACAGGCGCACACAAACATGCACATACATTGACCCATGCAAGCAGACACGTACCAACACGAACACACACAGATATGTTAAAACACATACATGCATAGACACACATACACATACACACACACGACTATGCAATTGCACACAAAATAATGCACACATAAATAGACACAAACACAAGCATAAGTTTATATACACATACACAGACATGCACACACAATCATTCATGTATGAGTGTATGCACACACACACACACATACATACACACATGCATACACCCACGCCCACATGTGCATGCACAAATGCACATATACAAATGCATACATCTCCACATGAACAGTCACATGCATGCACACACACATGCATGTGCACTCACCCATAAATGTGTATGTACATGCATGCACATATATAGACATAAGCATACACATGCATGCACAAATGTACATAGACATGCACACACACCCACACAAACACTCACACATGCATGTACATATACACACACATTCACTTGGACACATGCACACACATACATACTCACATAAACTCACATATATACA
This sequence comes from Vanilla planifolia, assembly GCA_023846275.1. Lineage (NCBI taxonomy): Eukaryota > Viridiplantae > Streptophyta > Magnoliopsida > Asparagales > Orchidaceae > Vanilla > Vanilla planifolia. The sequence continues at coordinate 1,546,751 of JAIUJO010000096.1, forward strand.
TAAATATGTACACACATGCACACTCATTCACACACATGCACACTCATTCACACTCATGCATGCACGCACACACACATGTACAAGTACAAACACACACATGTGTAGATATCTCATGCACACAAAAACATGCACAAACATAAGCACACACACTTGCACCCACACATAGACAAGCACACACATGGACAAACATGCATGCACACACACTCATGCACACTCACGAACACATAAATACATACACTCTTACACAAATACATGTACACACACGCATACAAGCAATTACACCTACACATGAATGCATGTAAACAAACACACATGCACAAATAGCCACACACATACAACTGAACATGCACACACTTACACATGCATGCACACATGCTCACACATGCACATTCACATACACATACATATGCACGCATAAAGCACACAAAAATAGACATGCACTTGTACTCATATACACATGAAAACTATGCCTATCCACCCATACTCACTCGTCGCCATGTGCACCCACATACTTGCACAAACACAAACACTTGCATGAAAGCTCCAATGCACACACACAAAAATCATACAAGCAGATGCACACACATGTAAATGAAACACTCACACACACATGAACAATGACACACATTAACCCAAACACATACACACAGACACATACATATTCATGCTTGTATGCATGCACGACATGCGCACACACATCCTCCTACAAACACACACAAAAAGAAACACATATTCACAAATGTACACGCACACATATACACACATGCACACACATCAACTTGCATGCACACACACATATGCATATGACAAAGGCTTACAAATATGTATGCTCATACACACACCCAAGCACACAGACAAGCATGCACATGCAAAATAATGTAAAACCATGCACATGCACACACATATGCACTCATGCACACACATTAATGCAAACACACATACACAAGCACAATCATATGCAAATGTGCATGCATGCACACCCACTCCCACACTCACACACAAAGGAATATGCACACACATACGTAGATGGTTGTCCACACATATAGAAACACATATATGCACAAAAAATATAGATATATGTAGGCAAACACATGCATGTATGCACGCACACACAAGCACATATACACACTCTTGTACAAAAAAACACATGCACATGCTCACACAAAACACGCACATATACATACATGGACAATCACATGCAAATGCACACAAATAAGATCACACACTCATGCACACAAACACATTCACACACACATAGACACATATGTGCACATGCAGGACACATAAACATATACAAGTACACAAGCATACACACATGCACAGCATACACACATAAACCAAAAAATACACATGTTCACAGTTAGACACACACACACACAAAAGCATGCATGCAAACACACACACACACACACACACACAAAACTCACAGACCGATGCACACAAACACACACTTGCATCCACACACGTACATGTGTGAATGTGCACACAAACACATTCACACACCTACACATATATGCATGCACACACACACACACATTTAGACACAAACACACATGCACACATGCACTGAAAAACTTGCACATGCATGCATGCACACACTCAATCACACACATACATAAATAAGTAGTCCCATAAACCAAGAAACACCTACACATATGCATAAGCATACATACACATGTGCACCCATATGCACATAGGTGGATGCATGCATGCACACATGTGCACACTTACATGCACAAAAGCACATATGCACAATTGCGAACACACACAACTATACACATATGTGCAACTACACACATGCACGAACACACACACACACACACACTCATTCACACACATGCATGGATATGCTCATGCAGCACACACACATACACAAACACACATGCATGTACACACATGCACAAACCAATGCTCACATGCACACACTCATATGCACCCACACACACTCACATACACATATGGACACACACACACATGCATAAACATGCATGCTTGCATGCACACACACACGCTAAGGCGTACAAAAATGCACACACGTATGTACCCACACACACACACATGTGCACATAAACACACCTACACACACACACTACTACACAAAATAGAAGGATAGACATATGCACACATACAAAAAGTCACGTGCACATGCACACACACATTCACACGCAAAAAACCAACACATAAACACACGCACAACTACACGCATACACATACATGCACATACACACCCAAAGATATGCACACACACACTTAGATGTACAGACGTGCACATATTGCATGCATACCACCACGCACACACATGCACATAAGCACACATATGCACACAAACATTTGCACATGCACTCAAGCATACATGCACACAGGGACAACACATGCACATATGCACACACAAAACACACAGATGCATGCTCTTACGTGACCACATACATACATATGCAACCACAAGAAAGCAAAAGGTCACACACACACCCATGCCCACACTTACACAAATACATAATCACACACAAAAACACATCACACCCATGTGCACACACGTGTACCCACAAAAATGCACACAAATGTAGACACACCCGCATGAACACATACACATACATGCACACAGACATGCACACACAAACTCGCACTAATGCACACATGAACACACGCATTACTGCATCCACAAATGCATGCACCAACATAGACCCAAGAACACATGAACACAAACCCTCTTGCTCGCACATACATTCATGCACATGTTGATCCATGTAGACATGTGCACCCATGCATGCATAGACATGCACATGCATGCACATGAACACACACATACACACACACTCAATGGAACACACACCAAAACAAAAGGAAACACATACAAAAACTTGCATGCACAACACGCATGCACACAGATAGGCTTATGCACTCACAGGCACACACACTCGCATGCAAATATATGCTCATGCATGCATACTCACACAAACCCATGCATACACAAAAGCACATACAGGTACATGCATGCACTGGCACCGACACATGAGTGCATGCATATACACACTCAAACACATGCACATGCACATAGATAGATAGATGCACAAGCACACACACACACACATATATATATATATATGAACATATACAATAACATGCATGCACGAACAAATGGATAAACAAAGAAACACACATTAATGCAAACACGCACAAATACACACATGCACATGCACACACATACACATGCATAGGCTCATGTACACACACACATGCACATGAACGAATGGACACACATGCGCATGCACACTCATGTCCATACACACATGCACACACACACATGCACAAACACATAAGTACACATGCACACGCATGCATGCATACACACACATGCATACACACATGTACACATGTACAGACATTGTCACAAACATGTGCACACACACACATACACATACACACATGCATACACACACGTTTGCACGATGCACAAGCCCATATGCACACCTAGACACACACTTACATAAACACACACAAATGCATGAATACACATGAACACATGCATGCATGCATGCAAACATGCACACACACACACCAACTCTCACACATATTCTCATAAACATAAACCTACTTGCACATACACACAAATATGCATAGGCATAGTCATGTAGAAATGTGCACTTGTACATGGACAAACATGCACACACGCATGCACATGCAAGCACATCCACCCATATACATGTAAAGGCACAAATAGAAACAAGCAAAGGGACATACACATGTACAAACTTATTCATATGCATCTGTATACATGCACAAGCAAATGCATTGGAACTCATACATGCATATGCACACAGCATACACACTTATATTTACACACATGCATGCTCATGCACAAACACGTATGCACACAGACATGCACAAACACAAACACACACATATACATGCACATGCATGCACACATACATTGACACAATCATCCACACATGCATACCTGCACCAATGCACACAGATGACCATCCACACACATACAAAACACATGCACAAGCACATGCATAAACATAGAAACACACACATATATACAACTACATGCATGCACACATGCACACACACACACACAAATACACATACTACACACATACATGCACACACACACACACAAATGTGCACAAGTACACTCGCACAAATGTACACACTCACACACACACACACATACACACACATACATGCACAGACATGCTCACACACACCACATATACTCTACACATGCACACACACCCACATGCACACACACATGCATATGTATATGCACACATGCACAAATATGTGCACAAACATACATGCACACATGCATACACTCAAGCACAAACACACCCTACATAAGTGCAAACACACACAAACATGAACACATAGACACAATCACACGAATAAACAAATAAGCATGCACACACACACATAAACATAAGTGCACACACACACAATCATGAACAAGTACATAAACATACACACGAACACACACACTTATATAGGTACACACATAGAAGCACACATAGGCTAACACATAAGCACACATATATTTATACACACATGAGCTCACACATTCACACACACACACACATGAATGTAGACACACATACACATGAATACACACACGCACATATACATTCACAAGCATGCATACATACACATGCACACACACAAATGCACACATACATACACACACACATAAAATTATATGCACACATGTACAAATGCACCAATATAAATGTATACGCATGCATGCATGTAAAAAAGCATTAAGGCACACATGCATGCACACCCACACACATACATAATCACATATGCACACATACACACCCACACACATCTATGCACATGTATATATATACCCACATGTGCAAATATAAACATCCATGCATACACACATGGACATGCACACACCAAGACACACATGTGCATGCACATGCAGACAACCTGCACACAAATACACAAACACATATAGACACAAGCACACACATGCACACACACCCACACAAGCATACACGTGCAAGATCGTATGCACACACATGCACACACAAAGGTACACACATGCACACCCCTTACACACATGCATAAACATGCACACATATGTGCACAAACACACACCCAACAACAACAAAACTCACACAAACAAATGAACAAATACACACATCCTCACACACACATAGGCATATTCCTGCACACACAGACACAGATAGATGCAAGCATGCATAGACATACACACCCACACTTGCACAAACATGTATAGACACACAATCATAGACGCATGCATATAGACATACACACACATGCATGCATGCATGTAGACATTTACACACATGCAGAATCACACAAACACATGCACAAATGCACACATACATACCCACACATATACATGCACAAATGCTCATACACAAACACACACACTTACACACAAAAATGCATCGAAACTTAAACACAAACACACACACATTCAATTGCATACACAGACATGCATGCATGCACAAATGCTTACTCAAATGCATGCAAACATGCATACACATATGTGCACAAATAGATGCATACACAAGCACACACACATACACAAGCACACATTGGCAAACACACATATGCACATGCCACACATATAGACACAAACATGCACATCTTCACACATACACACATGCACACACACACACAAAGAAGGAATTATATGTGGGTATGCATACACACACACACATGTTCGTGTCCACACACACACCAACAAACACCTGCACAAATGAACACATACATGTGTTCACACCCACACATACATGTGTTCACACCCACACCCACATGTGCACCAATGCATAGACAACACATGCACAAACACATATGTACATGAGCACTCACATGTTTGCATACACACATCACACACACAAACACTACACACACACAAACATAAACATACACATAGATGCACATACATACATATGCACTCACAAATGCACACATAAGCAGACACACACAAATACATTCATGTACATACATGCATGTGCATAGCCACACATATCCTTGCACACACTTGTTAACAAACACATGCATGCACATGCAACTACAAACAAACACATGCATGCATGCATGCACTCGCACAAAACACACATGAACATGTGTGCATATGCTCAAGTGTACACATGCATAGACACACACAAGCACACATGCACACTTTCACTCACACACATGCACACAATTATGAATCCAGATGTTAGAGTAGGCTCACACTTATACACAGACATTCATACAAATGCAACAATACATAAAACCAAGCACAAAAAAGTGTGTACACACAATCATACATATGCACACACACATATTCATGCACACAAGCACTTGCACAAACAAACAAGCACATATATAGGCATGCACACACACCATATGCACACATACAAATAAGATCCACATACATGCAAACATGCACAAACTCACATGCACACATATGCTGACATGCACACGCAAACTCTCATGCATACACACTTGCATATACACACATAGACATGCACGAACACACATGCATAATCATGTACACACACACACACACTAATGCTAATGCACACACACACACATAGATAGACACATGCATACAAAAAACACAAACACAAAACATACACCAACATACACACAAAGAAACATGAATATATGCACCAACCAATCATGCATGCAATCACACACATGTATGAATTCACATGCACACATTAACACATGTGCATGCACACACACTATGCTCATGCATTTATAAACACACACTCACATGCATATAGTCACATGCATACATATGCACACACACACACACCCATAAGCATGCACACATGCCCACACACACACATGCTTATAAACATGCATGCACACATACATGCACACACACAAAAGTGCACGTACCCCCACATACAAGTGCAAATGCACACACACAAGTACCTTCACACAGATGCATATGCTCATGAATGCACATGCACATGTATTGGTACACTCACATGTAAATACAAACTAACGTACACACACAAATGCACATATATGCACACCCATATGCACACACACACAATCACATTCGTGCATACACACACATTTGCATGCACACATGCATACGCACACACATGCACAAGAATGCAAACATACACACACACTCATATGCATAGTCTTGCACACAGACACAAATGGAAAAACACAAACATAGACATGCATATAAACATGTACACTCATGCATGCCTGCATACACACCCATGCAAATACATGTACAAATAGAAAGATAAATGCACACACGTGCTTGACACGCAACATGAACAATTATAGCCACACCTAAATGCATTTCTACATACACACACCCACACACACACCTACACCAATGCACATGAATATACACACATGTATATGAAAGCATAGACACATGCACACATGCACATGTAGACGCACCTGCCTAAACGCACATGCAAACACATGCACACCTATAAATTCACACTCACACATACACACACACTCAACTATGCATGCATGTGCCCTCATATAGTGCATAGACCTACATAAACTTGCACACACACATGCATACACTCACACACCACACAAACACATGCACATACACCTATGCATAGGCATACACACATGCCTAAGAATAAAAACACACATGCACTCATGCACATGTAGACACACCTGCCTAAACACAATGCACATGAATATACACTCATATGCATAGTCTTGCACACAGACACAAATGGAAAAACACAAACATAGACATGCATATAAACATGTACACTCATGCATGCATGCATACACACCCATGCAAATACATGCACAAATAGAAAGATAAATGCACACACATGCTTAACATGCAACATGCACAATTATAGCCACACCTAAATGCATTTCTACAAGCACACACCCACATACACACCCACACACACACCTACACCAATGCATATGAATATACACACATGTATATGCAAGCATAGACACATGCACACATGCACATGCAGACACACCTGCCTAAACGCACATGCAAACACATGCACACCTATAAATTCACACTCACACACACACACATACTCAACTATGCATGCATGTGCCCTCATATAGTGCATAGACCTACATAAACTTGCACACACACATGCATACACTCACACACCACACAAACACATGCACATACACCTATGCATAGGCATGCACACACCACACAATCACATGCATGCGTAATGCAGATGCACCCACTTACATGTGATCTTATGTGCACACACATGCACACCCACACACACACACATACACATTGACATATGCATGCACACAAGGCCACACATACATGCACATGTGCACAGACATACACACCATGAAGGCTTGCATAGAAGAATGCATGCAAGTAATTACACACACAAAAACACACACACATAATAATATACACTGATTCATAGACTCCCAAGCATACATTCACTCTTGCTACACACACATATGCACACACACTAACACACAAAAACGTAAACATGTCTGCATATACATGCACATACATAAAATATGCACATATATAAAAGCATGCATACACATAAATGCACACACTTGTAAATGGATACATAGACACACTTGAAGACATACACTTGAAGACACACACATGCAACTACACATGTACAGACAAGCACATGCATACATACAAAACACATATGCATACACATGAAGATAGATGCACACACATACAGACACACACAAAAAGACACTAACTCATGCACACAAGAACATACACACAAATGCACACACAAATACACATGCAAAAGGAGACATACATAAATTTGCACACACTCAGACACACACACACACTCTCACATGCAAACAAGCACACATACATACAGCCACAAACACACATTGCACATAAGCATGCACACATATGTGCATACACATATGGACATACTTACACAAATACATACACAAAATCATGAGTGCGTGCACCTAAACACACATACACAAGCAACGACCCACACACATGTAGCTTATGTAGCCAGTTGTACACATACATATAGGGGCACATACCTACATAAACACACACAAACACATGGTCACATGCAAACAAACTCTTATGCATGTGTACATACATACACACCCCCACACCTGCACACACACATGCTCTCACTTGAAAACATGCACACTCACAGACATACACAAATATATATGTAAAGACACATGCATACACATATACATATGCACACACACATACATGTACACATGCATGGACATGCACATAGGCATACAAAAACATGCACATGCATACAGAGATGTATGTCTTCATGCCCATGAACACACATGTGCACACAAACATATACACACACACAACTCAACACATGCACAAGCACACAACACACTTGGGCATACATATACACACATGCAAGCGTGCACATGCACACACACATATGCACCACCAGCACAGCCATGCACATGTGCATGAACACAAAAATGCATTCACACATACAAAAACATTTATGCATATAGATATGCACACATAAACACAAACACACATACATAGACACATGCATATGCTTATGCACACATACAAATGTTGACATGAACATAGAAAAAAACATGCATGCATGCACACATATGCACATGTATACACATGCATGCTTAAAAATACATAAGTATAAATGAACAAAAAAACAAACATCCACACACCAATAGGCATGCACACGTACACTCAGCTTGAACATGCACAAAAATATTCACAAACATATAGGTAAAGATACACATACACACATACATGCACATGCATAGGCACATGCACATATGCACATGCACATATGCACATGCACATATGCACATGCACATGCACATGCACACAGGGACACACACATACACATGCTCACAAAGGCACATGCACGCACAAGCATACATAGATACCCACATATAGAAATGTATAGATGCCTACAAGCACACAAACACACAAACATGTACATGTACACACACACATGCAAATGCACATAGATGCATGCACCTATAAACGAGCATGCGCACATGCAGGTACATGCATAGACAAGCACTTGCACACACACACACAACCTCACACGTACATCCACATGAACATACACACACATATGCATAAACTCTTGTAGACACACATGCACACACTCATACACACACACACACACTCAAGCACGTATGCACAAAAGCACACACCCATACAATCATGTGCACACATACACACATATGTAAGCATGCACATGTGCATGTCAACTCACAAACATTCTCGTAAAAACACACATGCATGTATATGCACATGCACACAAAGATAGATGCACATAGGGAAACATACACATGCATAAATGCACACACATACGCACACATAGAAATGCATAGATGCCCATAAGCACACAACACACAAATATGCACATGCACACACACACACGTTCACTCACACATGTGTACCCATGCCCACACACACATGCACATACATACATGTATCTATGAACAAACAACCACATGCACATGCATGAACATGCATATGTACATGTACAAACACACACCCTCACATGCAGACCCACATGAACACACATACACATATGCATGCATGCACACACTCATGCACACACCCTCACATGCAGACCCACATGAACACACAAACACATATGCATGCATGCACACACAACATGCACAAACTTAAGTAGACACACACACACACACTCAAACACACATGCACATACAAACACACATGTGTGTGTACAAGCACACACACTCATGAATGCTCTCTCTCACACACAAACATACACTTATACATGTGCACACACACACCCATACACGCATATGCTCACAAACACACACACCCATAGGTTCACACACACACACACGCCCATGCCAATACACTAACACACACACATGTAAGTGCACACATGCAAAATCCTACACATGTACACAAGTACAAAAATAAGGATATACATACATATGCACACATACTCAAATACGCACACATATGCCATGTGTTCACATACACACACACACATATACATGAACACAAACACATGACCCAATGGAGACATACACACACATGAACAAGAACTCACACATGCATCAAGAATGCATACACACATATAGAAACACACATATAGAGATAGAACACATGCACACATGTGCACAAACACACACACATGCACAAGCACTAACTTATAAACATTTACACATACATGCACACATGCCTATGAACATGCACACACACATGCACTCTCAAGGACACACACTTGCAAACATACTCACACACACATATACACACATGCATGCTAACCTATAAACACATATATGGGCACACACATGCACAAACACATGAATAATCACATACATGCACTTGCACATATGCATACACACACACACATGCTCCCACACACACATGTTCCTACATGCACAAACCTATGTAAATACACAACCATGCACTAACATACATATATGCACACACACGCACTCACAAAAACACCCACATACACCCACACAAATGAACACACACACACATATGCAAACACATGTACGTGAGTGCACACACACACACACACTCTCTCTCTCACACACACACACTGACACACAATCCTAGAGTCACACTTGCATATACACACAAGTATGCACATTCACATGCATAACCATAAACATAGATGTGCACACAGACACACACACAAGCATGCATGAATGTGCCAACACACACATAAAGGAACACATGCACACACATACACACACAAACAGCCACATGTACACACACAGGCACACAAGTACACTTATACGTAAGCACTCATGAACACACGTGCACACAACACACATAAACATGCACATAGAGGTGAGTGTACACACACATGCTCATACATGGACATACACACACTCACACATGCACAAACACATGCTTAGAAGCATGCATAGATATGTATGCATGCTCACACACACATGCTCACACACAAGCACACACACGTGCATGCAAAGAAACATCGACACACCCCATGCCCACACAAATACACACATTTACATGCACATTAATGCACACACATGCATATGAATGCATGCACACATGCACACAAAAGCATGAACACATGCACATGCCTATCTATACACAAAAGAGCACACAAACATGTACACACTTGCATGTGTGTAAACATCCACAAACATGCAACCACACACATATGCACACACCTACACACATTAGCACATGCATTATACACAAATGTACACACACATATACATAGACATAAAACATATGAATGCACCTATGCATAAGGATAGATTAACACACATACGCACATGCACACCCAACGCTCATTCACATGCACCCATATGCACACACATGCATACACAAACACAGAAACACACACATGCTCACATGCACACATATGTATACAAACTCAGACATGCATGCATAAGTATACATAGATGCATGCATATGCACACTTATGTACATGCACAAATATATGCACACATGCACACAGGTGTACACACGACACATACAAACATATAGTCACACATGCACATGCACATGCACCTACAAATGCACATGCATACACACATGCACACATGTGTGCTCATGTACACAAACACATGCATAGCCATAGCCACAAACACACACACAACCACACCTACAAAAGCACATACACTTAGAAACACACATCTACATAGACTCACACCGACACAAATAAACATTCAGAAGCATGCACAAATACACACCCATGGAAACATACACCCACTCACACATTAGCACACACACACACACACACACATTTGCACCTACCACAAACACATGCACACACACACACATGCACATGCACATGTACACTAAAACTCGCACATACATAAATACAAAAACACACACCTATGCAAGCATACATATATATTGAAACATGTGTGCATACACACAAAGCACACAAACACATAGATGCATATAACAACATAATAGACATGCACATAATAATGTACAAACACACATAAACACATATGAACATGCACACACACATGAATGCACATGCACATGTATACATACAGATGCTTGTGCACACGCATACATATATCCACACACATTTACACACACAAGTTCACACGTGCATAAGAACATAGACACACACAAACACATGCACACACATACAAACATGCATGCACACATAGGTGCACATACACATGCGCACACAGACACCCACACACAACACACACCTAAGTGCAAATGCATGCACACATGAATGCATGTGCACACACACACATACACACAACAAAACACACACACACCTATACACATGCACACATAAACAATCTCTCTCACACACATCCATAGACACACACATAGACATGTGAATGCACACACACAGACAACCCCACACACATGCATAGAACATATACATGCACACATATGCCCACCCACAGACATGTGTGCATGCATACACACACACACATTGGCATGCATGCACTCATTTGAACACACATGCATAGGTACCCATACACACATACACATGCACACCCACATGTTTATGCACACACACACTCTTACCCAGACACAAACATTTGCACATATGAACTCATGCTCACATGCATAGACACACAAGCACACAAACTCATGTGCACATGCACACACATATGCACAACTACACACATATACTGCATACACTCTGATGCCCACATACACACACACACACATACTCATGGCCATGCACACACACATCCACACACACCCACACCTACATGCATTTGCACATGTATATATGAAATGAAAAATATGAAAAAGTATAAGCATAAGTACATGCATGCACATATACAAATGCACACACAGTCACACATGCACACATGCATAGACTTGCATATGCACACACACTCACCCAAACACAGAAACAATTACATACATACACATAACCACACATACATGTGTACACGTATTAACACACACACACATGAACACAAGCATGCATGCACATGTGCATAAATGGCACACACATACAAATATATAAACACACATGCTACGTTGCACATTTATAATCACTTACACAAACACACATGCACACTCTCACACACACCATTACACATGCATACCCACTCACACACATGCACACTTGTACATTCTTGAATACACACACACACACACCAGCATGCATACATGCACATAGATGCATGCACACACTCATGCACTTATGCATACAAGAGAAGATACTCTCACACATGCTCATGCATAGCTACAAACACAAATGCAACCACACATATACCCACACATGCACCAATTAACACACACACACAAACGAACACATGAACACATATAAGAACATGTGCATACACACACATCCTTACAAAGGCATAGGCACTCACAAGCACAAAAAACAGACATGCACACATGCACATGCATGCACATAGTAATTCGCACACACGTAGACACACACACTTGCATGAACAACACTTACTCATGCATAAATATGCATACAAACACACTCACACTAGCAAACATTTATATACAAAAACATGAATACACACATAAATACAAAACACATATATAGGCATGCACATGCACACCCACATGCATTTACACAAAACATGCTCACACACATACATACAAAAATGCACACATGTGTACACAAATACACACACACACATCAGCACATACATGAACACAAATGCATGCTTACACACACACACAATGCACACATACCCACACACACTCATGAAATATATGTGCACACATTAACACAAATGCATCCACACATGTAGAAAAATGCACACTTTCACACATACATAGGCACACATGCTAATGCACACAAGCACATAAACGTACACACTCTCATGAACCTACACACAATGAGCGCACACATAAACATGCATACACACATGCACGCACACAAAAATTATTACACACATACAGATACATGTATGTACAAATACATACACACACATGTACACATGTAGGAACATGCACATGTATGCTCCTTTAAACACACAAACATACATTCATGCACACCTACCCACATGCCTTAACAATTAGAAACATATATGCACATGCATAGGCATGCACACATGTGCACCCATGCACATACAACACAAATGCACACACATATGCATACCAATGGACACACAAAAATATTCACATGCATATGCACATGCACATGCATAGGCACATATGCATAACCACACATGTGCACAAATTAACATGCAAATACACATGTACACACACACAAGCATGAACAGCCACATGCACAATGCAAACTCAAGCACACACACACAGACATACTCATGAATAAACACTCAGACAGTCAGTCACATGCATGTACACGCATATACACATACAAGCACACAATTACACACATGCACATGCACATACAAGGACACATGCATAAACACATGCACACATATACACACACCTAAGCAGATAGACACACACACAGACCTACACACATAAATATGCAAATACACACATGCATGCACACATAGACACACAAGTACACACACACACATGCACACATGCACCCCCAGATATGCACGTGCATGCACAAACATGCACAGACATGCACACACACACAAACACATGCATGCAGGTGTACACACACACTCTCTCTCCTCCCACACACACACACACACACCAACACATGCATGCAAACACATAAACACACATACACACACACAAAAACATACACAAGAACATGTATGCAAACACACATGCACTAATGTACATACACATGTGCATAGCCACACCCAAACCAACATACTCCAATAGATATACACACAAAGACACACACATGTATAGACACGCATTAGCACACACATGCACATCACACATACATATGCATACAATCAAACACAAATACATACACGTGCACACATGAGAAGACATACACGAATAGCACACACAAACATATACATACATGTGCACGCACACACACATGCTCCCACAATCACATGCACACATACACATATGCACACATGCATGCATGCCCATGCATACATGCTCATTGTACATACACACATAAACACACACATATATAAAAATGAAGGTGCAACGAACACCCATAATAATGCACACATATGCATGCATAGACACATGCATATGAATGCATATGCACACACAAGCATGCACCAGTGCATATGCACGTACAATGCCTATACACATATAAGACATGCACACACACAGACACACAGACACACACACCTACATTTATAAGCATGCACCAGTGCATATGCACGTACAATGCCTATGCATAGTAGACACATAGGCCATGCATAAATACACACACATACACATGCACATATACAAACACAAGTATAGATGCATACACACACATGCATGAATGCATGCACCCATGCTCACACATGCACATGTACGTGCCATGTACGCACACATTCATGCATGCACATGAATATGCACACATAAGTACATGCACACGCATAAGTATACAGACACATGGGCTCATAACATGCAAACACACATGCATATAGATATGTACACACACACAAATAAACACATGGGCTCATAACATGCAAACACACATGCATATAGATATGTACACACACACAAATAAACACATGGAAAAACACATGCTTGCATATAAGCATATACACACTCACAAGCACACACACAAACTAGAATGCACGCACACACATCCACACAAACATAATGCATGAACACACACATACACACATACACATGCACATCAACATAAACACACCTGCACATGCACATATACACACATGCAAGCTCTTAGTCATGTGTACCCTCATGGATGCACACATATAAAAACATGCATGCTTGTATGCACACTCACATAAACACACACATACACCCACCCACAGACACACATGCACATGTCACACATATATGCATGCACCTACACACACACACATGTAAACACACACACACATGCTTATGCACATACTCACATACATGCACACACATGCACAACTTGACACAGACACACAAAAGAACATGTGCACAAGTGCACACAAACATGCACACATAAAATACAAATAAATAAATGCATGGTGATATGCACATGCACTTTTATAGACACACACAAACATATAGGTTCTCACACGTACAAGCACACACACACATGTGCATAAATGCACACATGTAAGCACACAAACACATAAACATACGTGTGCTCACAAACACATGTACATATAGAGGGGAAAACACATATGACCACACACATGCACATACACACACACCTACACTCATGCATACATACATGCACACTTATACACTAGCATACTATTAGATGCAGACACACACACATTCACATGTGCACATGTCCACACACACACACATAAGCATGCACATAAACATAAGCACACACACACACACTCACAAAAACATGCATATAAACATGCACACACATGCAAACACACTCATACTAGCTCACAGCCACACAAACATACACACATGCACAAACACACACATATGAACACAAATTCATGCACAGATACACACACATGTGTGCACATACACTCACACACATGTGCATGCATAAGCACACATGCATATGCACATACAAATACACATAACTATGCATATTTAGCTGCACACAAAGCCACACACATGTGCACAAGAACACATGCACACATACACTCATAGACAAGCACTCATAAGTGTACACATGCACCTATGTGCATATACATGCACACACACACATGTACACACACATATGCACACAAACACACACACCATCAAACACACCACCATGTAGACATGTACATACACACATGCATGTATGCACATGCACTCTCAAACCCTATTAGACAAATGCATATATACACACACACATAAGCCCACATATAATCACACACTCATGCATGCTCACGTAGACACACATGCACACATACATGTATACATGCATGAGCACACATGCATCTGCACACACACACATTTGCATCCACACACACTTACATATATACAACAACCTGTACACATACACACATGCATAGATGTAAACACAAAAGTATACACATATACACATGCGCACATCCACATGTGGAAAAAGACTTGCACAACCACAAACACAACCACAAACACCCACATACTCACACACATGCACACACAATACACACACATGCATAAAGGCATACATGCACACACATGTGAATCCACTTACATGTGCTCATTACATACACACATATGCACACATGCACATGCACACACACACACACACACACACATGTAGACATGCATGACACACACACACTTGAATTCTTGCACTCACACACACAAGCACACATACACTCACATGCCTGCACATACATATATACACACCCAGAAAAACACACCCACACACATATACATGTACATACACACACACACTCATAGGCATGCACCCTGTACACATAGACAAACACATGACACACAAGCACATTTACACACATGCATGCGCACACAGATGCACAAACATGTTCATGCACACATGCATTAGCACTCGCATACACATGCACACATATAGCGGCACACACATACACATGTTTGAGGATGCATATGCATGTGTACTTGAACATACACATGCATATGCACACACACACACATACTCACATAGAAGAAAGTACACATGACATATACACACATGTAAACACACCCACACACAAACACATACAAACTCACACACATGTATGCACATGCACACATGCATAAATGCTCACACACATGAACACACGTGCACACACACATGCACTTGAACATAGTAATGCATACATAGAGACACATAATCTAGTGTAGATCATCTCACACTCAAACACAATCATGCTTTAATGAATACACACACACACATGCAAACATATGTACACACACATGGACACATTCATGCATGAACACACACTTACAGTCAAACGCTTAAGCACACACACACAAACATGCCCACACACACTCATGCACATGCACACACATGTATAAGCACACATGTGCATAAATAAACACACACATGCACAAACATACACACACATGAATGATTGCACTCACACATCTACACATATGCACCCATCCATGCATTAACAAGCACATGCACTTGCTCACAAACATATGCATGGACACATAAATACACATGCACACACACACACACACAGGTGCACATGCACATATCCACACACACATTGACACATATCGATGCTCATACACACAGACGAACAAGCACACTTGCACATGCATATGCACACATATACAAAAGGACATGAACATATAAAGACACACACACATGCATAGATACACTCACATACATACACAAAACACACACACATGCTTGCATGCTTGAAAAATTGTATGCATACACCGGCATTCATACACATGCACTAATACTCACATGCACTTACACCCACAAAGGCATACAAGAATACACATGCATACATGCACAATAATACAAAAATACATGCACATGCACACCAACACCCACGTGCATACAAACAAACATGCTCACACACATACATGGTAGGAACACAAGCACTTTCACACACACACACATGCACACACACACATATGCACATGTATGAGCACACATGATACACATGTACACAAGCATAAACACATACTTGCACATGCACACACACGCATGCATGCACAAAAACACACACACATGTAGGCATTGACAATGCACATGCACATGCAAACATAGTGACATGCACACACACACATGTCTATGCAAGCATGCACAGGTAGACATGCATGCACACACAACAACATGCACACAAGCCCATAGGCACAAACACTTAAAAATGCATGCATATGCACACATGCACCCATGCGCACACATATACATGCATAAGCATAAAAATGCACATGTGCATGCACACACATACACACATGTATGAAAATGCATACACTCACAAGAACACATGTGCACAAACACAAACACATGCATGCATGCACATAGACACATGCATGTATAACCATGAACACACAAACAAACACATGCACAAGCATGCACTTACTTGCACATGCATAAGCACACATGTGCTCTCTCTCACACACACATGTAAGAATGCCTACACACACAAAACATACATTCACATGCACTAGCATGCATACACATACACAGACATGCACTCTTGCATGTAGAAACACACACATGCATGCACACATATGCAATTGCACATATAGATGAACCCAAATAAACTCACACACATGCACATGAACACACCCACACACATAAATGTGCTAACACATGAACTAATGCACATACATAAATATACATGAGCAAATCCCTTGAACGCACATCATAGACACTGCGACACACATAAGTAAATGCATGCACATGAAGATAGAAATGTGCACACACACAAACACACGTGCACAGAGACACACATATGCATAAACAAATGCATGCACACACATACAAATACATGCAAACACATACATATACATACACACATACACCACACATACATAAAGACTATCATAGCCACCCACCCTAACACGTACAAACACCCACATATTCAAAGATACACACATGCAAACACAAGTACACACCCATATAGGTACATAGACACACATATGTCCATGCATGCACACATGCACACACAGATGCATGTAGCTACACACACATAACCACACACATGCACAAATAAATGTGCACACACTTGCATGCATAATCACACAACACACATGCATGCACACAGACACACATTCACACATGTGTGTATGCACACACACACAAACATGCTCTTGCACCCAAAAGGATGCAAACACATACACATAGATGCACCACACACTCACACAAGCATGCACACATGCACAAACACACACACACACACTCATGCGCACAAACTCACACATGCACATACACATAGGAACACATATACACACATGTGTATGCACTCACACAAACACATGCACAAGAACACATGTATATGCATACGTACATACATACATGAGCATTTGCACACACAGGCAAAAGCACACATGTTCCTATAGTCATATGCATTTGCACAAACAAAAGCACACACATACACACATGCATAAGAACACACAACAACATCTATACATACAAACATGCTCACACACATACAGGGATAGGTGCACATGCACACACATAAGAATATATAGAAAGATGCACACATGTGCATAAATACACACTTGCATACATACACACACAAGCATGCTAGCATGCAAAGGTACACACACCTGCATGCCAACATGCGAAGGAACACGTATGTGCTCACATAACACATATGCATGTGAAAACATTAGTTGCACACATGCACATATGCATGCAAGAATGCACAAAAATGTATAAGCCCATAAGCATTGACACAAAAAAGGCATGCATATGCACCCATAGACACACACATGCACCAATGCACACATGCTCATCCAGGAGCACATAAATTCACACACACACACACACACATGCATGAAAACACATACACTCACAAGCACACATAAACATGCACAAACACATGAATGCACATAGACACATACAAGTATGCCCATTCACACACACACATGAATATGCACTTGCATATACCTATACACACATGCATAGGCACAAACACACTCACACACATGCATATGCATGCAAACCCACACACACATGTGTGCACATGCACACACACATATAAGTAAGTTATCTCATATTATTTGTGTTTGTTTGTTTTATTCTATCTTAGTCTCTATCTCATATGTTACATCATGCACTTTGCCACTCCCTATGAATTTTGTCTCATCATCTCTTTTTTTTATTTTCATTAATCTAATTCTTTATCTTTATCTTCCTTTCTTAATATGACTTATCATTATCGATGACCTCCATGCCTCTTTCTCTTAATACAAGCTCCTTCTCATTCACTTATTCTTTCTCATTCTATTATGTCTTCTTTTATTCTATATCATGCGATTGCACATGTGCATTTGTGCATGGGTTTGCATATGCATGTGTGTATATGCACATGTGTGCATCTATGTGTGTGTGTGTGTGTGCTTGTATATGTGGGTGTCCATATGCTTGTGTGTGTGCATGTATGCCTAAATGTCCATGTGCGTGTGTAAGCACCCAAGCTCATCTGCATGTGTGTAGGTGTGAGCACATGTGTGAGTGTGTGTGTTCATATGTGTGGGAGTGTGTGGACATTTGTGTGTGTGCATATTTGTGTGTGAACATGGCACATGTGTGTGGGTATGTGTGTGCCTATTCATTTGTGTATGTGTATTTGTCTGTGCATGTGTGTGATTGTTCATGTGTCCACATGTGTGTTTCTATGCATGCATGCTTGTGTGTGTATGTGTTTACGTGCATGTATGTATTTATGTGTTTGTGTGCATGCATGTGCAACTACATGTGCATGCATGTATACATGTGTATGTGTGTGCAAGTGTTAATGTGTTGTGTGTTTGCTAGTGCATGTGTGCATACGTGTGTGTCTGTGTATGTGTATACATATATGTGTGCATGTACATGTATTTGTTCATGTGTGTGTACACATATGCGTGTATATATATTTATGTGTGTGTTTGTGAGAGTTTGTGCATATTGTGTGTTCTTGTATAAGTTTTTGTGCTTATGCATTTGTGTATATGTGTGAGCACTTGCGCATGCATGTGAATGTGTATAAATGTGTGCGTTTGTGCATGCTTGTGTGTGTGCATGTGTGTTGGCATGTGTGTGGTTGTGTGTTCATGTGGGTGCATTTACATGTGTGTGTGTGTGTGTATGTGTGTTTATGCATACATCTTAGTATTAATGCATGTGTGCATTTGTGTGCATCTATGTTTACATGTGTGTTTACATTAATGTGTGTTTGTGCACATCTAGGTTTGTCTTAGCATGTGTGCATTTAGGTGTGTTCATGCACATGTACAAGCATGTATGTTAGTTTGATTGCGTTTATGCGATTGTGTATGCATGCATATGTGTATGTATGTGGCATTCTTGTTCTTACACATGTGTGTGCTTGTGTGTTCCTATCCATGTGCTTATGAGTGTGTGCTACTTGTGCCTTTGAGCGTGGGCTTGTATGTATGTGTGTATGTCGTGTGTGTGTGTCATGTGTGTGCATTATTACATGTGCATTTGTGTATGTGTGTGTAGGTGTGCATGTGTGTTTGTTGCCCTGTATTCATGTGAGTTTGTGCATTTGTGTGCAATTGTGTATGCATGCATTTTTGTGTGTCTAAGCTTGTGGAACTATGTGCATACATGTGTGTCTATGCATGTGTGTGTGCATTTGTGTGTTGGTGCATTTGTGTGCTTTCTTTCATGCATATGTGTTTGTATGTATATGTGCTTGTCTCTTGTTTGTGTGAGTCTTTGTATTCATGTGCACATATGCATGTGTGAGCATGGTTGGGTTTGCAAATGCATACCTACATGTGTGCCTAATGTGTGTGTGTGTGCGTTTGTGCTTGTGTTCTTGTGTGCATGTGTATGTGTCTGAGTGTGTGTGTGTGTGTGTGTGTATGTGTGCCACTTTGTGTGCTCATGTCCATGTTGGTATGAATGTTGTGCATGTGTTTGTGTCTTGATATGTGTGATTTTTTTTGTGCATATATGAATATGTGTGTATTTATGTGCATGTGAATGCAGGTACATGTGTGTGTGGGTTTGCATGTGCATGCATGCATTTTTAATGATGTGCATGCTTGCATATGCTTGTGCAATTGTGCATGTCTTTGTAGAAGTGTGTGCATGCATGCATTGGTGCATGTGTGTGTGGGTGTGTGCATGTGTGCATGTTTGTTTGTGTATGTGTGTATTTACATCACTATGTGTGCACATTTGTGTGCATACGTGTGTGCGAGTGTGTGTGCATGCATGTCTGTGCATGTTTGACTGCATGAGTGTGTATGTATGCATGTAATTGCATGTGCATTTGCATGTATGTGCATGTGTGTTTGTGGTGTGTGCTTGTATTTTTCGGTGTGTGTGTGTGTGTGTGTGATTATGTGTTCATGTGTGTTTGTGAGCATCTATGTGTGCATGTGTGTACATACGTTTACATGTGTGTGCATGTGCACATGTTCTTGTGTGTGTGCATATGTATGTTCATCAGTGTTCGTTCTTGTGTGTGTGCATATGCATATGTGTGTGTCTGTTTATTGTTGTGTATGTGGGTGAGTGCATATGTTTGTGTGCATGTGTACCTATGTGTTTGTAGGTGTACATGCTTGTTTATATGCATGTGTGTTTGTGCTCGTGCATGTGCTTATGTTTGTATGTATACATTTAGATGTGTGTTTGTGAATGTGTGTACTTGCATGCATGTGTGTGTTTGTGCACTTATTCATGTTTGTGAGCATGTGCGAGTGTGTGTGTTTGCATGTGTGTGTGTTCATGTATGTAGGTGCATATGTGTGTGTGTGGTTGTGCATGTGTATGTGTGGTTGTGCATGTGTATGTGTGTCTGTGTGTGAGTGCATGTGCATTAGTGTGCATGCATTCATGCTGGTGAGCATGTGTTTGTGTGTGTGAACCTTTTTGTGTGCTCGTGCTTGTATCCATTCATGTATAGTGCTTTTGCATGTGCCTGTGAGTGCGTGCATGTGCATAAGTGTGCATGTTTGTATGTGCACATGTGTATGTGAGTGTGTGTTTGTGGATGCAAAGTTTGTTTACACATGTGTGCATGTGTAAGTGTAGGAACATACTTTTTTTTGTGTGTGAGTGTGTATAGGTGTTTCTATGCATGTTTGTGTATGTGTATGTGTATGTGTATGTGTATATATATGTGTATATATGTGTGTATGTGTATATACATGCATGTGTGCCTATGTGTGTGAGTGTGTGTGAGTGTGTGGTAGTGTGTGTGTGTTCATCTACATGTGTGTGTGTATATGTATGCATATGTGCATGTGTGTATGTGTGCTTTCATTTATATATGATTTTATTTTTGTGGGCACATATGTGTGTGCGTGTATGCATAGGCATCAGTATTTGTGAGTGTTTGTGTTTAGATGCATATGTTTGTGTTGTTATGTAAGTCTGTGAGTGCTTTTGTGTGCATGTGAGCATGGGTGTGTGTCTCTGTGTGTTAACTTGTATATATGTGTGTGAGCATGTTTGCATGCATGCTTGTGGGTGTGTGTGTTCTTGCTTGTAAGCATGAATGGGTATTTGTGTGTCTGTGCTCATCCATATGTGTGTGCATGCATGTGTTCACATGTGTGTGCCTTTGTCCGTATGTGTGTACGTGTGAGTGTGCATGTATATGCATATGTGTTTACAAGCATGCATACGCATTGGTGTGCATGTGCTTATGTATGTGTATGCATGGGTGCATAGGTGTATGTGTTCATATGTGTATGCACGCATGATTATGTGTATGTGTGTGCATGCATGCATGTATACATGTGTATGTGTATGTAAATTATGGTAGTGCGTGTGGGTGTGTGCATATGTAATCGTGTAAGTGTTTACTCGTGTGTGCTTGTACATGTGCATATGTACAAGTGTGTGTGTGTGTGTATATGCATGTGCATGGGTGTGGACATGAATATGTGCATACAACTATGTGTTCATTTGTGTACGCATGCATGAGTGTATGCCTATGCATATGCATGCATGAGTGTGTACATGCATAATTGTTTGTGGGTGTCTATGCATGTGCTTATGTAGATTTGTTTATGTATGTGTATGAGTGTTTGTATTATGTGTGTGCACATGTGTGTATGTGTGACTACATGGGCATGAGTGTGAGGGTGTGTGTGCATGTGTGTTCATGTACATGCATATGTGTATGCATTTATGTGTGCATGTTCTTATGCATGTATGTTTTAGTTTGTATGTATGCATTTGAGCTTGTGTGTGCATGTGTGTGAACATGTGTGCATGTGTTTATGTTTGTGTGTGTGTGCATGTTTGCATGTATGTGTGCGAGCTTGTTTATGTGTGTGCTTGTGAGTTGGTGTGTGCATACTTGTATGCATGTGTGTATTTATGCATGTGTTGTGTGTTTGTGTATTTGTGAATATGTGCTTAAGTGTGTGTGCATGTGTTTGTATGTACATGTGTGCATGTGTGTTTGCACTTGCTATTTGGGATTATGCATTTATGTATGTGTTATGCATTCATGTGCACATGTGTGCATGGGTGTGGGTCTATCTTTGTGTGTATATGTGTGTGCATGTGCTTGAGTGCATGTCTATGTGCTTATGTGTGTCTGCATAATTACGTGCATGTGAGTGTGTGTGTGTGTATGTGTGTATACATTTGTGTATGTTTTCTTATTTGTGTGTGTTAGTGTGTGCTTGTATGTGTGTGCATGTGGTCATTTCTATTTGTGAGCATGTGTGTGTGTGTGCATGCGCATGTGAGTTTGTGGGTGCATATATATATGGTTACATGTGTGTGTGTTTGTGCATGGCTATGCATGTTCTTGTGTCTATGTGTCTACCTGTGTGTGCATGTTCATTTCTGTGTGTGTGTGTGTGTTTGTATGTTTGTGTGAGGAGAGTGTGTAAGTATGTGCAAGTGTGAGTGTGTGTGTGTATGCATGTGTGCATCCATGTGTGTGTGTGTGTATGTGTGCATGCATATACATATGTGTGTGTGGGTAAATGCATCTTAGTGTGTGTTCATGTTTGTATGTGTGTGTGTGTGTGCTGATGTGCATGTATGTGCGTATAGATATAGGCATAGGTATGTGTGTGCGTGTGGGTGCAAGCATGTCTGTGTCCTTGCCCGTGCATGTTTACATGCTTATATGTGTATTTGTGCATACGTGAATATGTGTGAGGGTGTATCCATGTGTGTGTGCTTGCACATGTTCGTGTGCCAATGTATGCGCGCGCGTGTGTGTGTACATGTAGGTGTACATGTGTTTGGGGGTGTATGTTTGTGTGTGTCTGTGTGCTTGTCTGTGTTTTTATGCATGTGTATATGCATTCACTTGTGTGTATGAAGTTGTGCGTGTTGGTGTTCATATGTTTATGTGTGTGTGTATGTCTTTTGCACGTGCAATTGTGCATGTGTTCGTGTGTGTGAGTGGTACATGTTTTTTTGAGCTTGGACATGTGTGCATGTATGTGTGTGTTTGTGAATGTGTTTTCGTATATGTATGCTTGTGTGTGGGTGTGTGCTTGTGTGCATGCATGTGAATGTTTGTATGTGTCCATGTGTGTATGTGTATTTGTGTGTGAGCATGTGTTTGTGTTCTTGTGTGTGTATATGAGTGTATGGTTGTGTGTGTGTTTATGCATGTGTAATTGTGTGTGGGCATGTGTGCACGTGTGTGTGTTGGTGTCATTATCTGTATGTGATTCTATGTGCATGTGTGCATGCACGTATATGCATTTTGGTCAGTCACCTACACATGCATGTGTGCATTTGTTCGTGTTCTCATAGGCATGTGCGTTTGTGCATGTGGGAGAATGCGTGTGTAGGCATTCTTGCTGTGGGGGTACATTTATGTGTGTGGTTGCATGTGTCAGTCAGTGCATGTTTGTGTGTGTGTATATGTATATGTATTCTTGTGCATGTATGGATATACATGTGTGCATGTGTGCATGTGTATATATGCATTTGTGTGTAGCTATGCATGTGTGTGCATGTGTGAGTTTGTGCTTGTGTATGTTTTTACATATGCATGTGTGCATGTTTTTCGATGTTTATGTCTTTGTGCATATGTGTGCAAGCAATTATGTGTGTGCATGTGTGTACTTGAATGTGTATGCATGTGGTTGCATGTGGATCTGTTTGTGCATGCATGATCATGGCTGTGGATTCTTGTGTGCATGCAAGTGTGTGTATCTACCTATGCAAGTGCATGTGCCTGTGTGTACTTGGGTGTGCATATGTGTGTATGTCTTTGTTTCTGTGTCTACATGTTTGTGTGTACTTGTATGTGTTTGTGTGAATGTGTGTCTGTATATATGTATGTTTTAGTATCTATGCTTTTGTGTGAAAGTGTGTGTGCATGTGTGTGCATGTGTGTGGATGTGAGTGCATGTGTGTGGATGCTAGTGCATGTGTGTGAGCATGTGAGCATGTGTATGAGTCTATCTGTTCATGCATGCTTATACGTATTTGTGTCGATGGACATTTGTGTATTTTCTTATTTGCGCATTCAGGCATGTGTTTGTGTATGTGTTTATATATATATATATGAGTGTGTGTGTGTTTTCGTATGTGTACATGAGTTTTTGTGTGTTTAAGAGAGTGAATGTGTGTGTGCATATGTATGCATCTATGTAATCCTTTGTATACAGGTGGTGTGCCAACACCTGTATGTGCATGTGTGTTCATATGCTTGTGCGTGTGAGTGTGCGTGTTTGTGTGCATGTGCATGTTTGTGCATTAATATCATGGGTATGTGTATTGTGTTGGCATGCGTGTTTGAGTGTGTGTGCATTTATGCATGTCTATACATGTGTGTATGTGTGTATGTGCACATGTCTACTTATCTTTGTGTGTTTAGATTTGTGCATTTGCGAATATCATAAGTGTATGAAAACTTGCATATGTGTCTTTGTGCATGTGCATATGCATGTACATGTATATATGTTTATGTGCATGCTTGTAATTGCGTGTGTGTGTATGTGTGTATGTGTGCATGTGTGGGCATGTGCATTGGTTTGTGTGCTTTTTGAGCTTGTGTATGTGTGTATATGGGTTTGTGGGTATGATTTTATGTATGTGTGTTGATGTGCATGTGAATGCTTGCATACTGATGATTTGTTTATATATGTGCATGTGTATGTGTGCATCTGTGTATATGAATGTTTGCACACTTGTGTCCATGAGGACATATGTAGACATGCGTTCGTGTGTTTGTGTGCATGCACCAGTGTGTTCATGTGTGTATATGCTTGTGTATTCTTTTGCATGACTTTGTCTCCTTATGTGTGTGTGTGTGTGTACATGTTTGCATGTGTACATATGTGTTTGTGCAAGAAAGTGTATGCATTTGTCTGCACACAAATGTCAGTGTGTGTGTGGTTTCATGTAGAATGTATTTGTGTGTGTCTATCTATGTGCATGTGCTTTTGTGCGTGTGTATTTATGTGTGTATGTGCATTTGTGTCTGTTTGTGGCTGTGTAGTTGTTTGTTTGATGTTGTGCACACATGTGCATGTGTGTGTGCTTGTTTGTGTGTGTCTACATGTGCATATGTATCCATGCATATGTGTGTATGTATGTGTGTGTGTGTGTGAATATTTGAGAATTTGTGCATGTGCTTGTCCATTTATATGTTTATTCTTTTATGTGTGTGTGGGCACAAGTGTGTATCTATGTATATTAGATATGTTTGTTGATACATATGTGTATGCATGTTTGTGTATATGTGTGGATTTGCATGTGTGTGCATGTGCATGTGTGTGCTTATGTGAATGTGTGTGTGTATGTGAGTGTGTGGGGTATGTGTATGCATGTGTGTGTGCATGGGTGTGTGCACCTATAAACATTTGTTTGCGTGTGCATGTGTTCATTTTTGTTCATGTGTGTGTGAAAGTGCATGTGTGTTTGTGTCTATTCATGGTTGTGAATGTGTGGGTCTTTATGATGTAGGTGTGCTTGAGTGTATGTCTATATATGCATGTTTGTGTATCTACAGGTGGGGAAATGTGTGCATATAGGCAAGCACACATGTATGAGAATTTTTGTGTGTGTGTGCATGTGCATTTGTGCAATTGTACATATTTTTCTACATTTGTGTGTATGTGCATGCATGTTTGTGAGTGTGCATGTGTTTGCATTTGTGTTTTCCTATGTGTATGCATGTGTGTGCTAGTGGATGCATGTGTGTGTGTGTGTTTATGTATGTGCATTTATTCATGTGTGCATATGTGTGTGCATTAGCAAGTGTGAGTGTGAGTGAGTGTGCATTTGTTTGCTTGGGTGCTTATACGAATGTGCGTGTGTGTGTATTTGTGCATGTGTTTGAGTGAGTACATGAATGTTTTCCGTTGTGTGCATAGATATGCGCATGTGCATATTTGGGTGTGTATGAGACCATGTGTGCAAGTGTATGTGCAGGTATGTGCATTTGTGCACGTGTATTTACATATGTGCAAATGGGTGCATGTGCGTATGCGCCTGAGTGTGCTCTTGTTTTGATAACCATATATATGTGTATGTGTTGCATGTTTGACTTTTTTGTACGTAACTATATTTGTGCACGTGTGTTTGTGTTAGTGTGTGGGTGCACATGGGAGTGCTTGTACATTTGTGTGTATGTGCATATGTTTGTGTGCATGTGTATGTGTGTGTGCATTTGTCTGCTTGGGTGCTTATACGAATGTGCGTGTGTGTGTGTGTGTGTATTTGTGGACGTGTTTGAGTGTGTACATGAATGTTTGCCCATGTGTGTGCATAGATATGTGCATGTGCATATTTGGGTGTGTATGAGAGCATTTGTGCAAGTGCATGTGCAGGTATGTGCATTTGTGCACATGTATTTACATATGTGCAAATGGGTGCATGTGCGTATGCGTCTGAGAGTGTGTGTGTGTGTGTTTGTGTGTCTGTGCATGCATCACTATGTTTGTGTCTATTTTTATTTGTGCATGCATTCTTATGTGTGTTTGTGTGCATGTAGGTCTGTCTATGTATATGTTTTGTATGCATATGTGTGTGCAGTTGCATATGCACATCTATGTTGGGGGGTGTGGATGTGTGTGCATGTATATGCATGTGTTCATTCTTGTTCATATGTGTCTGTGTGCATGTGTGTTTGTGTGCATGATTGTTGGTATATCTGTATTGCTATATGTGTGAGTGTACATCTTCATGTTGTGAGCCCATGTGGTGCATGTGCGTGAGTTTGTATGTGTGCATGTCTATATTACTACACTTATGCATATGAGTGAATGTAGGTGTGCTTGTGCTAGCACGTGCATGAAAATTTTTATGTGCATGTGTGTGTGCAAGCATGTTTGTTTGTGTGCTCGAGTGCATGCATGTGTGTGTGTGTGCAGTTGTGTGCACATGTGTCTTGTGTGTGAGTGTGCATGTGTGTGTGTTTGTGAATGATTTTTTTTTATTTTTGCATGTGTTAGCATGTGTGCACATCTATGTGCTTGTTTATCTTGTATGTGTGAATGTGTGTGCATCGATCTACATGTTTATCTTGCACATATGCATGTGTGGGTGCATCCGTGTGCATGCTGAGGGAGTGTTCAAGCATGTGTGCGTGTGTGTGCATTCGTGTGCATCTGTACGTGTGTATGTGCATATGCATGTGCAAGCATGTGTGTGTGTGCATGTATGTGTATTTATCCTTGGGAGCATATGAACATGTACGTTTGTGCATGGGTTTGTTTGTGTGTGTGTATGAGCATGCATGTGTGCTTATGTATGTACATCCATGGGTGTGCACATGCGTGCGTATATGTGATTGTATGTGTGTGCACCTATGTTTGTGCATATGTGTGTGTGTGCCTATGTAAATGTGTGTATGTTTCCTTGTCTGAATGCTCTATATGTGTGTGTATGTTTGTTATTACCTATGTATTTGTGTGTAACTACATGCATGTGTGTGTGTGTGCAAGAGCACAGATGTGTGGTTGTGTGTTTGTGCATGCATTTGTGTGCATCTTTGTGTATGTGTGTTTTTGTGTTTGTGTGAATGGCTAAGTGTGTGCATGTGCTTGTGTGGTTATGTCTGTGGATGTGTGTGAGTGTGTTTGTGTGCGCCTTTTGAGTGTCTGTGTGTGTGTGTGTGCATGTGCGTGCATGGCTTTGTGGCTTTGTGTGTGTATAAGCATTTGTGTACATGTGTATGTTTGTAAGTGTACGTGCATATGTGAGCATATGCACATACGTGCATGTGTGTGTTTGTATATGTGTGTGCAAGTGTGAGTAAGTGCATATTTGTCTATGTGTGCAAACATATGCATATGTACATTTGTATGTACTATGTTTGCATGGATGTGCATGTGTGTGGGTCTGTGTGCATGTGCATGCATATGTGTGCTTATGCATGCACATGTGTATTCCTATATGCATGTGTGTGTGAGTTTATTTTTCAATGTATGCATATGTGTGTATATGGGTTGCTATGCACATACATGTGCATATGTGTGTGTGTGCATGTGTTCCTTTTTGTGTATGTCTACATGTATGCATGTGTTTGTGTATGTGTGCGTGTGGGTGCACGTGTATTCATGTGTTTGTCTCCTTATGTACATTTGTGTGTCAATGTGCTTGAGTGCATACATGTGTGTGTGTGTGTGTTTGTGTGTGTTGATGGTGTGGGTGTTTGTGTGTGTGCATGTGCATATGGTGAGTGCATGCATGTGTATGTGTGCATTTGTGAGTGCATAAGGGCACATATCTATGTGTAGGTGTGGATGTTCAAGTGTTTGTGAATGTTTACATGTGCATGTATATGATTATGCATGTGTTTGTAGTGTGTGTGTGTGTGTATTGTCTATGTGTGTTTGCATATGTGTGTATATGTATGTGTATGCATATATGTGTGCATATGAGTGTGCATGTCTGTATGCATGCATGTGTGCGTGCATGTGTACTAATGCATGCATGTTTGTATTTGTACATGCATACATGTTTGTACATGTTTGTGCATACACATGTGTGTTCATCTAAATGTGTGTTTATTTGTTTTTGCATTTTCTTGTGTTAGTGTTTATACATGTGTGTGTGTGTGTGCATGTGTGCTTGTGCGAGTGTATGGGTGCATGTGTATACTTGTATGTATGTGTATGTATACACATACTTGTGTGCATGTTTATGCATGTGTGCATCCTTGTGTGTGCATGTGAGAATGTGTGTGTTTGTGTGTCTATGTATGCATGTGTGCATGTATGGGTGTGTGTGTGTGTGTGTGCTTATGTGTGTGTATGTGTTTTTGTTTATGTGCATGTGCTTGGAAGTGCATGTTTGTGTGCATGTATGTCTATGTGTGGTTATGTGTGTAAGTCTATTTGTGTGTGTGTGTGTGTGCACATGTGTGTGCATGTGTCTAGGAATCTATTTGTGTATGCATGTGTACATATGTGTGTGCTTGTTTGTTCAATTGTGTACATGTGTGTGCATGTGTGTGTGTGCATGTCTATATGCATACACATGTTTATAAGTGTGTGTGCGTGTGTGTGTGTATGTGTGCATGTGTGTATGTGTGCATGTGTGTTTAAGTTTTCATGTTTATATATGCGTGCATGTGGGTTTTTAAGTTTGCATGTGTGTGTGTACAGACACATATATGTACATGTGCACTTGCATTCTTATTTGCATTCTAGTGATTATCAGTGTGGGTGTTTGAGTGGGCATCTATGTGTTGGTGCATGTGGGTCTATTTATATGTGTGTGCATGTACATATGTCCATGTTTGTTCTTTTGTGTGTGCATATGTGGGTGCATGCCTATGTGCATGACATGCATGTGAACAAGCATGCATATGCTTGTGTGCATATGTGTGTTTTGGTAGATGGGTGAATGTGTGTGCTTGTGTGCATTTGTGCATGTGTCTTTGTGTGTGTGTGTGTGTATCTTTATTTATATGCATGTACATGTGTATGTGTGTTCTTCTATGTGTTTGTGTGTGTGTGCACATGTGGGTGTTTGAATGTGCATATTGTGTGTACATGACAGCTTGTGTGCACATGTAGGAGTGTGTGTGCATGTCGGAGTGAGTGTGTATGTGTGCATGTGTGTATGAGTGTGTGTGCTTGGGTATGTGTATGCATTCCTACATCTTTGTGTTTGTTCCTATGTACTGGCATCTACGTGCACACACATGCATGTGTGTATATGTGTGTGTGCATGTGTTTGTGCATTAGTGCATGTATGCAAGAGTATACATGCATGTGTGCTCATTCATATGTGTAAGCATGTATGTTTGTACATGTGTGTGATGTACGTATGTGTGAGTGTGTGTGCAAGGTTGCTAGATTGTGTGTAGGTATGTGTATGTGCATGTATTTGTGTGTATATTTGTGTGTGGATGTGGGAGTATGTGTGTGCACCTGTGTGTATGTGTGTGTGCCTATGTGTGTGTGTGAGTGTGTGCATGTGTTTATGCATGTGTGTTGACATACTTATGTGTGAGTATGCATGTGTGTGTGCATTTCTAACTATATGCATGGATAGGTGCTTGCGTGTGCATGGGTACATGTGCATGTTTGTGTGAGTGAGTGATTGTGTGTGTGAGTGTGGATTTGTATACATGGGTGTGCAGCTTTCTTGAATATATGTGTGAGTGTGTGAACATGTTTATGCATGTGTGTGTGTGTGTGTGTTTGACGTATGAGTGTCTGCGTGCACACGAGTGTCTATGGATTCATGTGCATGAGCATGTTTTGTATGCATGGTCATGTGTGCATGTGCATGGGCATGTGTATGCATGCACATGCTTGCTTGTGTGTGCATTTGTGTGGGTGTGTGTGCGTGCATGCCTTTGTGCAAGTGTGTATATTTTTACATGTTTGCATAAGTGTGGGTGCATGTGTTTGTATGCATGTGTGTTCCAATGTGCTTCTACTCATATATGTGTTGGTGCACAAACATTTTTGTGCATTTGTGTGTTGTTCTTGCATGAGTGTCCATGTGTGAGTGCGTGCATGTTTTTGTTTGTATGTGGCTTTATGTGTATACATGATTATATGCATGTGTGTGTGTACATGTGTTCTTATGTATTTATGTATGTGTATACTTGTACATGTATGCATGTGTTCATGTCTGTGCATGTGTGTGTATGCTTGCATGTGTGGATGTATTTGTGTATGCATGCATATTTGTGTATGTGAATATATGTGTGTACTTGTGTGTTTGAGTGATTGTGTGCATGCATGTGTATGTGTGCATGTGTCCATGTGTATTTATGTGTGTGTGTGTGCATATGCATGTGAGTATGTGTGTGTACATGTTTGTGTGAGGGATATGTGTATGGGTGTGTGTGTGTGTGTGCTTGAATTCATGTGTGTTCGTACATGAGTATTAGTGTGCAGGCACACACGTGTGAGTGTCGATGCATGCACGTGTGTGTGCTCATTTGTGTGTGTTGTTGTTATAGTGGGTGAGCACTTTTGTTTGCCTTTGTGGGTGCATGTGGGATCCTTTGTGAGTTTTTGTGAATGTGTGTGTCTATGTGTGCATGCATGTGTATGTGTGCTTGTGTGTTTGTGTTTGTGCACATGTTTATGCATTTACTTGTGAACATGTGTGTGTATGTGTGTGTGTTTGTGTTCATGTTTTTGTCCATGTGTGTGTGCATGTGTGTATGTTCATGCATGTTTGTGTGTTTGTGTGTGTGTTCATATATG
The DNA here is from genome assembly GCA_023846275.1 of Vanilla planifolia. Lineage (NCBI taxonomy): Eukaryota > Viridiplantae > Streptophyta > Magnoliopsida > Asparagales > Orchidaceae > Vanilla > Vanilla planifolia. Next base: position 1,581,816 of record JAIUJO010000096.1, read on the forward strand.
TGGATGCATATTTGTATGTATATGTGCCTATGGGCATATTCAAATGTGTGTATGTGTGTGTGCATGTGTATGTGTGAGTTTGTGCATGTGCTTGAGTGTGCATGCTTGCTTGTTGGTGTGCATGCATTTGTTTGTGTGTGTGCATACATTTGTGTGTGTGTACATCTTTGTGTGTAGGAGCTTGTATATGTGTGTGCATGTGCATGTGTTGGTGCTTATGTTTTGGCATGTGCATGTGTGTGCATGCATATGTCTGTGCATGTGCACGTGTGAGGTTTTGTGCATGTGTGCTTGTGTCATTGTGTGGTTACATGCGTGAGTACTTGTACATGTGTGTGTGCATGCATATGTTTGTGTGTGTGTGTGTGCATGTGTGTGTTTGTTTGTATGCTTGGGTGCTTAGGTGAATGTGAGTGAGTGCGTGTGTGTATTTTATGTGTGTGCTTAAGTGACTACGTGCATGTTTTCCTAAGTGTGTGTCAGTGTGTATATGCATGTGCATGTGCATGTGCATATGTTGTTGCGTATAGGAGTTTGTGTACATATGTACATGTGTGTGTGTGCATGTGTATGTATAAACGTATGTGTATGCATTATTGTGTTTGTGTTTGTATTTGTTTAGGTGTATGCATGTGTATGCACCCATGTGTATGTACTCATGTGTGTGTATGCGTGTGCATGTGTGTTCGTGTGTGCATGCATTTTTTTGTGTATTTGCTTGCATATCTTTGAGCCTATTTTTATGCATGTTTGTGTGTTTGAGTGTGTGCATGTGTGTCTATGTTTGTGCTTGTTTTTGGATATGCATGTGTGTTAGTGTGCATGTGTGCATGAGTTTATGTGTTTTTGTGTGTGTCTATGCATGCTTTTTTATATTGTGTATGTGTGCACATGTGTGTATGTGTGCATGTGCTTGTGTATAAATGTATGTCTTGTGTTTGTTTGTGTGCATATTTTTGTGTGTGACTGCATGCATATTTGTTTGTGTGTGCATGATTGAGCATGTGTGTATGTATGCATATGTGTGTGTGTGTACATGTGTCTTTTGTGTTTGCACATGTTGGTGTGTGCATGTGTATACTAGGTGAGTGTGTAAGCATGTGTGTGCATGTATGTGTGTGCATGGATAGGTGAGTGTGTGTGCATGTGTATGCATGTGCTAGTATGCACATGTGTACATGTATGTGTATTTATTCTTGGTTGATTGTATAATTATTTATGCTTGGGTGGATGTGTGCATGTGATTCATGTATGTGTGTGTATTGGAGTCTATGTATGTTTATGCATGCATATTAATGGATGTGGGTATTGATCTATATATGTGTGGGTATGTGTTTTTTCGTGTGTGTGAGTGTATGCAAGTGCATGTGTGTGCATGTATGTGTATGTGTGGTTGTGTGTGGAAGTCTATGTGTGTGTGTGTGCACATGTGTGTGCATCTGTCTAAGTATGTGTGTGTGTTCATGTGTGTCTCTATGTGTGCATGTGTGTATGTTTTATTTGCTAGACATATGTTTTGTTCTATGTTCAAATATGGGCATGTTTATGCATGTGTACTTATTTATGTGCATGTGTGTGTCTTTGTATATGCATGTTTCTATAATTCTGTGCACACATGTGTGTCTATGTGTATATGTCTGTTTGCATGAGTGTATGCATACACACTTGTATGTGTGTATTTACATGCTTGTATGTATGCATTCAACTGTCTGTGTGTGCGGATGGGGGCATCTATGTGCGGGTGTGTGTGGGTGTACTTGTGTGTGTATACATATGTTCACATGTGTTCTTATGCGTGTATGTGTGGATGTATACATGAATGCATGCATGCTGTGTATGTGGGTAGGTTGGTGTTTGTGTTTGTTTGTATATGTGTGCATGTGCACGTGTGTCTGTGTGAGCATGTACGTGTGTGTGTGTGTGCTTATGTGTTCTTGTGTGTGTATGCATGTGGGTGTGTGCATGTTTTTGCATATATTATGTGCATCTCTACATGTGTGTGCATGTAAGAATATGTGTAGGTGTGGTGCGCATGTGGGTGTTTGTCTATGTGAGCATGTGGGCATCCATGTATGTGTGTGTACATATATATGTGTGTGTATGCTTACATATTTGTGTTTGTGCACTTGCATTTGCATTTGTGTATGCATTCTTGCATGCAAGGATGTGACTATCTGAGTTCGTAATTATGTGTGTGTGTTTGAGCAATGGTGCATGTATGCAAGATTGTGCATGTGTTTGTGTATGTGTATGGTAGCTTATGTATGGTTGTGTGTATGTGTAAGCATGAGTGTGTGGGTGTGTGTGCATGCATGTGTATGTGCATTTGTGCATAAATGGGTGTGTTTGGGTGTGATATGCATGTGTGTGAGTGTGTGTGCGTGTATTTCCAATTGTATGCATGGATAATTGTTTGTGTTTGCATGTGTGTGCATGGGTACATGTGTACGCATAAGTGTTTGTGTGTGTGTGTGTGCACATGCAGGCATGTGTGCATGCTTGTGATGTAGTTTTGTCTGTGTGAGTGTGTATGTACACAAGTGTATGCATGTATCTCTATGTGTGCATCTACATGTGCATATCTATGCATACATAAATATGTATGTGTGTGCACACACGTATCCTTAGATAAGGGTACATGTGCATGTGTGTGTGCATGGCTGTGTGCATGTGTATGCATGTGTACTTATTTGTTTGTGCAGGCTTGCTTGTGTGTGTGCATGTGTGTCCATGTGTGCATGTGCATGTGTGCTTGTGTGTATGTATTTGCAGGTTTTTACATGTATGGTTGGGTTTTTTTATGTTTGTGCATGTGTATATGCATATGAATATGTGTATGCTTTAGCATATTTCTATGTGGGTTTGTGTCTGTGTGTGTGTATATGTGTACATGTGCATGTACATTCATGTATTTCTATTCATTTACTTCTATGTGGATGTGTATGCATACATGTTAGTTTGTGCATGCGTGTTTAAATGTCCATGTGTAAGCATGTTAGTGTGAGTGTTTGTGCATGAATTTCTGCATGTGTGTGTATTTGTGAATGCGTATGTGTGCATGTGTTTATGTGCATGTGTGTTCTCGTGTGCTTCTACTTGTAAGTGTGTGTTTTCACATGTTTTTGTGCATGTGTGTGTGCTATTCTTGCATGTATCCATGTGTGAGTGTGTGAGTGTTTATGCATGTGTGCCTAAATATGTGCACACAATTATATGAATGTGTGTGTATTTATGTGTGTTTGAGCATGTGTGTGCATGGGTTCACATGTGTATTTATATGTGTATGCATGCATGCATATGCATTTGTTTTAGGTGCATACATGTTCGTGTTGTGTTGTTGTGCATGTGTGTGTGTGTGCGTGTGTATCCATGTGTGTGTGCATGTGTATGGGCATGTGTTTGTGTTTATGTTGTGTATACACACATAACTACATGTAACTAAATGTGTTGGCATGTGCAGAGACACATGCACACATAGAAGCACAAACACTTGCACACACACGTACACACACATGCACACTCTCATGGATATAGACATGCAAGAAAAGATACACGTGCATGCATAGACGAAGACACATACACATGCTCACCCACACACACAAAGACAAGCACACACATGAACATACACACATGCAAATGTGTATGCACCCATACACACACATGCGCAAGCATACACACACATACATACACACACACACCCATACACATACCCCTCCCACAAACACATTTACAATTATAAAGTCATTGATTTAATAATTTTACTAAATAAAAATGTAATAGAAAATTCATTGTATTAAATAATATGTTATACATGATAAAGATAATTTTGAAAGTTTCTTATATATATAATTTTAATTAAATTTATTAAATGAGAAAAATATCACCAATTATATAATAACAAAGAAAATATAAATGATAAAAGATTTTTAGATTATTTGGTGCACTTTGGTGCACTTGGCTTGAGCTTATGGGCTTGGCCATGTGTTGGGAACCAAACTTTTTGCTTTCAAAAAATATCTTTTATTTATGTAATAATATTTTTTATGACTTTTAAAAGAATTTTTTAGCTATTAAAATAAAAAAATATTTTAACATCTATTAAAATGATAATACATTAGAAATTAATAATAATACACGTGAATGAATAATGTTATGAAAACTAATTATGTCATGTATAATCAAGTGATAGGATTAACAATCCAATCAATAGATGTTTTGGAGATGGACTCTTAATGGTCAACTACTCCACCAAGAGTTTGATTAATAATTCCCTGATATGTAATTTATGTCATAGCTAAATCATAGCCACCAACACAACTTAATAATGCTTCACTTAAGCTTATGTGTGTGTGTGTGTGGGTGTGTTGCATGTGTCTATCCATACATGTGTGTCTACGTGTGCATGTATATGTTCATGTGTGTGTATGTACAAATGAGAACATGTGTGTGTGCACATGCATGCGCATTTATTTGTGCATGTGCATTGGGCATTTGTGTATTTATGTGTGTGCTTAAATCTTTATGTGTGTGTGGGTTGCTATGCATGTGTATATGTGTGTTTGTTTTTGCATATTTATGCATGTGTGCAAGCATGTGCATGTGTGGGTGTGTTTATGTATGTGTGTGCATGTGCATGCATAATGTGTGTGGGTACATGCATATGTGCCTCTATATATGTGTGTATATGAGTATGGACGTGACTTTGTTGGCATGTTCTTGTGGGCATCCATGTGTGTGTGGCTATGCATGTGTGTGTGAGTATGCATTTGTGTGTGTGTATATGCATTAAAGCATTTGTGTGTGCAAATGTGTACATGTCGAAGTACTTATGTGTGTGATTGTGCATGTGTCCATGTGCTTTTGTATGTGTGCATGTGTTTGTTCTTGTGTATATGTGCTTGCATACACATGCGTGTAATTGTTTGCACATATACACATGTGCGTGTAGGTGCATAGGTGTCTTTTTGTGTGTTTTTGTGTGTGTTGATGTGTGAGGGTGCTTGCATGTGTGCTTGTGCATGTTTGTGTGCATGACTACATGTGTGTGTGTGCATATGAGCTCATGTTTGTATGCATTCGTGTGTGTGTCCATGTTTGTATATGCATGCAAGCTCATGTGTGTGTGTGTTTTTGTGTGTTTATATGGGCATGCACTTGTGTTTGATTGCACATGTGTGTCTACATGTTTATGTGTGTATGTGTTAGTGTTACATGATTATGTACCAATTTGTGGTTGTAAGTGTGTGCAAGTGTTTGTATACATCTATGTATGCACACATGTGTGTGTGTATATGTGTCTGTGCATAAGTAAATACTATTACATGCATGACTATATGTTTGTGTGCTTTCATGTGTGTGTGTGTGTACATGAGTGCACATGTATTGGCATCTGTATACATATGTAGTTGTGTGTGTGTGTTTCAACATATATGTGTGTGCACTCATCTGTGTGCATGTGAGTGTGTATGTGTGTGTGCACATTTGTATGTTTACATATGTTATTATGTGGGTGTGTGTGAGTTTGCACCTGCATGTTTGTGTGTGTGTGTATTGTTTGTATACATGTGTATGTGTGTAGCTGTAGTTGCATACTAGCAAACATATAAGTTTGTGCCTATGTGTGTGTTTGTGTGTGCATGCACTTGTGTTTGTGTGTGTGTATGCATGCATGTGTCTATGCTTTTATGTGTGTGAACTTGTTTTTATGTATGCATGTGTTTGTGTGTGCCTATATGTGTATATGTATATGTGTGCTTGTAAGTGTTTGTGTTCATTTGTGTTCATCTACAATTTTGTGCATGTGTGTGTGTGTGTATGTATGTGTTTGTGTGTGCATAAGTGCATGTGTGTGAGAGTGCATACATGAGTGTATAGCTATATGTGCATGCATATGTTTCTCTTTATGTAGATGTGTGCATGTGCATATGCATGTGTGTGCATTTTGTTTGTAAGATTATTTGTTTATGTTTGTGTGTCTAGACATGCATGTGTGTTTATGTGCGCATGCATGTGCATGTGTGTGTGTGTGTATAATTGCATGCAGTGTGTTTCTATGTCTTGGCACGTGTAAGCATGGGTGTGCCCATGTGTGTATGTGTGTGTCTATAGATGTGTGTGTGTGTGTGTGTATGTGTATGTCTATATATGAGGGTGCATTTGTGTGTTTCTGTGTGTGGTTGTGAGTATATGTTCATGAGTATGTCTGAGTGCATGGGCAAGTGTGTGTGTGTGTGCATGCATGTGTGTGTATGTACATGTGTGTGCATATGTGTGTGTGTGCATGTGCCTACATGTATTCGTGTGTATATGTGTGCTTGTGTAAGCATATGTATACGTGTGCAATTTTGTGCATGCATTTGTGCATGTGCCTATGCATGTGCATATATGTGTTCATGTGTGACTGCATGCATGTGTGTGTGTATAGGTGTGTGTGTGCACCAATGTATGTGAGGTGTGCATGTGTCCACACGTGGTTACATTTATTTGTGTCTACAGTTTTGTGTGTGAATCCCATGTGTGTGTGTATGTGTGTGTGCGTGCGTGCGTGCGTGTGTGTGTATGTGTGTGTGTGTGCGTGCGTTGTGTGTATATATACGTGTGTGTACTTATATTTGTGCCAATGTGTGCATGCTTGTACGAGTGTATGTGAGTGTGCATGTGTGTACACAAGCATGTGTATGTGCATGAATGAGTGTGCTTGTTCGAGTATTTATGTGTACAAGTGCATGTATGTATGTGTTTGTATGCATGTTTTTGAACATGTGTGTGTGCCTCTATGTGTGCATATGTGTGTGAGTGGAAGTGCATTTGTCTGCACGCATAGATTTGTCTGTTTTTGAGTTCATTTGTATAAGTTCTTATGTTCTACATATTTCTTTGTGTTTTTGCACATTGTGCAACTGTGCTTGCATGTGTGTGTGTGTGTGCTTGTGTTTGCATGTATATATGTGTGTGTCTGTGTGTGTTGTTGTTGTGCATATGTGTATGTGTGTTTATGTGTTTGTGTGTTTGTGGATGTATGTGTGTGTGCATCTGTGTGTAAGTGAGTGGGAGCTTACTTGCAAACACATGCATGTGAGTGTATGCATGCATGTGTTTTTGCATATTTGTGTGCATATGTTGTGTGCATGTGGGTGTGTTGATGTGGTTGTGTCATTGTATGCCTCGTGAGTGTGCATGTGTTTTGTGTGCGCTTATGCATGTTTGTGTGTGTATACATATGTATGTGCATGTGTTCTTGTATATGTGTGTGTGTCTGTACGTGTGCATTGTTGTTCACATGCATGTGTGTACCTCAATGTGCGTGCATCTATGTACATGTTCATGTGTGCTTTTTCTGTATTTGTGCATGTGTGTGTAAGTGTGCATGTGTTTGTTTGTGTATGTATATGTCTATGTATGTGTATGTTTATTTGTGTATGTGTTTGTGTGTCTATTTTTGCATGTGCACAAGAGCATATATGTATGTCGCTGGGTGTATATGTACATGTCCATGTTCTTCATGTGTGAGTGTTTGTGTGTGAGAGTTTATCTTTCTGTGCATGAATATTTACATGTGTTTATGCTTGTGTTTACACATGGTCACAATTGTATAGGTGAATGTGCATAGGTGTCTACATTTCGCACAAAAATTTTCTTTTATGCATGAGTCAACGCGTATGTGTTCATGTGTGTGTGTGTGTCGTAATCTGTTTACATGTGTTTGTGCCTACATTTTCTTGTGTTTGTGTGTGTGCATATCTTTGTACACCTGAGTGCATATGCACATGTACATGTGTGTTTCTATAATGGTGCATGCTTGCATGTGTGTGCATGTGTGTGTGTGTGTGCATATGCAAGTTCTTTGTGTAGTGTGTCTATGTGTGTGTATTTGTATGCATGTATGTCTATGTATATGTGTTTGTGCGTATTTGTATGTCTATTTGTCTGCATACACACATGTGAATGTGTGTGTGAGTTTATGCATGTGTATGTGTGAGTTTTTGTGCATGCATGTGTGTACACATGTGTGTGTGTGTGTATGAGAGTGTGTTGTGTGTGCATGTGTATATCTGTGGGTGTGTGCATCTGAATGTGTGTTTGTATATTTGTGTGCATGTGTGTGTGTTGGTGTGGGTGTGTGTGTGTGTGTATCTTTGTGCATGAGTGTGTGTGTGTAAGTGCATGTGCATGGGGTGCATGTGTGGTCACATGTGTGTGTGCACATGCACATGTTTTTGTCTTTAGGTGTTTGTGTGCAAGTCTGTTTGCATGTATGTGCATGTGTATGTGTGTGTGCATGTGCATGCAAATGAGTGAATGTGTACGTGTGTATGTATATGTTTTCGTGCATGTGTGTGTTTGTACGAGTGTGTGTATGTATGTACATGTGTGCATGCATTCCCATATGTGTGTGTATACGTGTGTATGCATTTGTGTGTGTGTTTGCATGTGTATGTGAGAGTTTTCACGTATGAGTGCATCTGCTTATGTCTGTGCATGTATATGGATACATGTGTGTTTGTCTATGTGTGTGCATTCATCTTTATGTGTATTTGTGTATGTGCATGTTATTGTGTATACATATGCTGATGTGTGTGCATGTATATTTTCTTAAGCATATTTAAGTGAGCGTGTACATTTGCATGTGCATGGGTAGGCATTTGTGTGTGTGTGTATGTGTGTGCTTGTGTATGTGCATGCATGAGTGTGCTCGTGTGAGTGTGTGTGTACATGTGAATATGAGTGTGTGTGTGCAAGGTTGTGCACATTTGTGGATGGCCTTATGTGTGGCGTGTGATGTGTGCATGTGAGTGCAAATGTATTTATGTATGTGCATACATTTGTGTAAGTTATTATGTGTATACATGCTTGTTTATGTCTATGTTCATTTGTGCATAACTATGTATGCATGTGTATGTATGCATGTTTATATGTATTAGTGTGTGTGTGTGTTTGTGTGTGCATGTGTGTATGTGTATGTGTGATTATGTATGTAGATGGGTACTTGTGTTCTTGCATGTATGCAATCATGTGTGTAAGTGTGTGCATGTAGGAATGTGCATCTGTGCATGTGTATATGTGTGTGTGCATTTACATGTAAACAAGCGGGAGAATTCATGCATGCATATGCACATGTATGAGTATATGCATGTGTATGTGTTGTGCATTCATGTGCATTTGTGAGTATGGGTGTGTCACTGTGTGTGTCAAGTTTGTGCATGTGTACATGTGTGCTTGTGTGTGTTCTTATGCATGTGCATGTGTGTTCTTGTACGTGTTAGTGCATGAGCATTGTTGTCTACATGTGTGTGTACCTTTGTGTGTGTATAGGTGTGCATGTGTGTTTGTTTGTGTGTTTTTGTGTGCATGTGCACATATGTGTGTGTCTATGTAAACATGTGTTTGTGTCTAGTGTACGTCTTTATGTATGTGTCTGCATTCATGTGTGTTTGTTTGTGCATGTGCACATGTGCATATGCGTCTGTGCATAGGGGTGCATGAGGGCGTATTTGTTCATATGTGTAGATATATATGGGAGTTTGTGTGTGAGCATGTATGTGTGCATCAATTCTTGTAATTGCATTTGTGTATGTATGTGGGCACAAGTGTGTCTATAGAAGCATGTGTGTGTTACTTTTGTGTGCTTGTTCATGTGGGTGATTGTGCATGAGTGTTTGTATGTGTGTGCAAAAGTATACTTGCATAAGTGAGTGGGCATGTGTACAAGTGTGTTCATGTGTATGTGTGTGTTTGGGCGAGTATTTATATGTGTGTGTGCTTGTGTTTACATGTGTGCACGTGTGTATATGTGTGCATGTGTGTTCGTGTATGTTTGCTAATGCACACATGCATGTTTATGCTTATTTGTGTGCATATGTCTTTGTATGTTTGCTTGTGTATATGTGTATGCATGTGCATGAGTTTATGCATTTTTGTCTATGTGTGTGTGCATTTGTTTGTATATCTTTGTGCATGTCTCTATGTGCTTGTGTGTGCGTGTGAGTTTGTTCATGCATATGTGTGCATGTGTGTGTGCATGTGTATACGTGTGTGTATGGGTATGTCCACATGTATGGTTGTGTGAGTGTGTGTGTGTGTTCATGGGTGCATGTGTGTTCATACATGCGTGTGTATGTGTGTGTATTTGTGTGCAAATATGTGTGCATGAATGTGTGTGAGAGTGTAAATTTGCACACATGAATGTTCATGGGTGAGTGTGCTTATGTGCCTGTGTGTTTGTGTATGTTCATGTGCATGTGTGCTTGCATTTGTGTGTGTATACGAGTTTGTGTGCATGTGTCTCTATGAGTGTTTGTGCATGTGTGTGCATATTTGTGTCTGTACAAGTGTGTGTATATATGTGTGTGCATTTGCATGTGTGTTTGTGCACGTGTGTGAGAGTGTGCATGTGTGGGTGTGTTTGTTCATGTGTGTGTATCTATACATATTATAATGCATGCGTGTGCTTGTGTGTGTGCGTGTCTATTTTCTTAAGCATATGTGAGTGTGTGAGTTTTTATGTGTGTGTGTGCATGGGTACATGCAAGTATGTGTACATGTGTGTGTAAGTCTAAATTTATGTTAGTATGGTCATGCACATGTGTGTGCATGTGCATGTGTGTGTGCATATGCATGCATCTTTGTGTGTATATGCCTGCGAGCATTTGTGCGTGTTCTTATGAATGCTCAAATGCATGTTTGTGTGTGCATTTGTGTGTTTTTCCATTTATTTGTGTGTGTTTGTGCATGTGTGAGTGCATGTGTGTGCATGGTTTTGTGTGTGCATACATCTTTGTTTATAGGTTTATGTCTGATCGTGTTTGTGTTTGTTCATGTGGGCATATGTGTTTATGTCCATGCATGCGCATGTGTGTGAAGGAGTGTATTCATGATTTTGTGCACATGTGTGCATGTGTAAGTGCCTGTGTTTGTCTTTGCATTCATGCTTGTGTGTATGTGCGTGTGCATATATGTGTCTATGTGTGTTCATGTTTGTGTATATGTGTGTATGTCCATGTGTGTGTGTGTGTGCCATTATGTATGTGAGTTTTTCAATGTCTCTAAATGTGTGCACATGTGTATGATTGCGTGCATGTGTGTATGAGTGTGTGTGTTTGTGTATGTGTTCATGTGTGCATATTCATTTGTGCATGTGTGTGCTTGGGTGTGTGTAGGTGTGTGTGTGTGTGTGCATTTGTGAGTACATACATGTGTATGTATGCATGTCTTTATGTGTGTGCATCAATGTTTTTAGGTGCATTTATATGTACATTTGTGAGCACTTCATACTTATCTATGCATATGTGTGTGTGTGTGCACTAGTATGTTCAAGTTCATTTGTGTGTGTGTCCATGTCTATGTTCATTTGAGCCTATGCATGCATCTACATGTGCATGTGGTTGTGAGTCCTTTCCTTGCATGTGTGTGTGGGTAGACGTGTGTGTGTTGGCATGTGTGTGTGCAAATGCCAATGCCTGTGTGCATGTGCCTATATGGCTATGCTTGTGTGCATGTGTGTGTGTACATCTATGCATGTTCTTGTGCTTGTGTGTGTGAGTTTGTGTGGGTGCCTAATCATGTGCGTCTGGGTGGGCGCATGTGTGTTCATGGGTGTATGTGTGGTTGTGCACATGCACGTGTGTATTTATGTGTGTGTGTGTGTGTGTGCCTGTGTCTACATGCATGTGCCTATGTGCATGAGTGTTTATGTTTGTATGTGTGCATGTGTATATTGGGTTATGTGAATGTGCATTTATATGCATGCATGTGTGTTCATGTGCATGTGTTGGTGCATTTGGTTGTGCTTGTGTACGTGCAAGTGCATGTGTGCTCATGTGTGTGAGCAAGTGTATGTTCACAAGTGCACATTTGTGGATGCATGCACTCATGTGTGTGTAATTGTTTTTGTGTACATATGTGTTTGCATGCATGTGTGTGTGTGTGTGTGTTCAAGTGTGTGTGTCTACTTTTGTATGTGTGTGCATTATGTATGTGCATGTGTCCACACACATGTGTGTGTTGCTGTAAGTAAACATCCATGTGCTTGTTTGTGTGCACATATGTGGGCTTGCACGTGCTTATGCATGTGCTTATATATGTATGTGTTCATTATTTGTGTGTGCATATGTGTTTGTGTGTGTGCATGTATGCGCACGTGTGTTTTTGTTTGCACGCATCTGTATGTGTGTGTGTGTGTGTGCATGTGACTGCGTTTCCATCTATGTGTATGTGCCATTGCATGTGTTCGCATGTGTGTGTATTTATACATTTGCATATGTATATGCTTGTGTTTATATGCATGGGCATTTGTGTGGGTGAGCATGTGTGGACAAGTGAATGGGTGTATGTGTGTGTGTGTATGGGAGTATGCATATATACATTTATGTGCATGTGTGAGTGCATGTGAATGCTTGCATGTTTGTGTGTGCATATGTGTGTGTGCATATATGTGTGTGTGTGTTGTGATTGTGTGTTTGCATTAATGTAATGCAAGTGCGCGCGCGTGTGTGCGTGCATCCATGTATGCACGTGTGTCATTGCAACTGCATGTGTCTATGTGTGTGTGTGCATGTGTGTATGTATGTGCACATGCATGCATGCAGGTATATGTATTAGTGTATGTGTGTTTAAATTCATGTATGTCTACAAGTGTGCATGTGTGTGGCTTTCTATGTGTGGGTGCATGTGTTTGTGTACATGTGTGCAAGTGTGTTCTTTTGTGTGTGTGTATGGCTACATTTGTATGTGCATGTTGTGCATGTGTGCAAGTAAGCATGTGTGTATGTGTTTGAGTGCATGTGTGCTTGTGTCTAAATTGTGTATATGTGTGTATGTTTTTTCATGTGTTCACACATGTGTGTTTTCTTGTGTGTGTTTATGTGTGCATGTGTCTATGTGCATGTGTACATTTTTGTGTGTGTGCATCTATCCATGTTTGCATATGTATAGTTATGGGTCTGATAGTATACATGTATGTGCACATGTATAACAGGCATATGTATTTGTTTGTGTGTGTCACGTGTATATATTTGCATACATGTGTAAATATATGCATGCATCAGTGTGCTTGTGTGCACATGTTCTTATGCCTATGTGCATGTGTTCGTGTGAGATAATGTGTGTGTGTGTGAGTATGTTTATATGTGTCTCTGTATGTGTGTGTTAATATCTATGTTGTATGTGTGTAACTATGAATGTGCCTTCACGTTTGTGCATGTGTTTTTTTGTGGTGCATGTAGGAGTGTGTATAGATTATTGCATGTGCATGTGTGTGCATGTTTGTCTATTTATTTGTGTTCTTATGTTTATGTAATTGTTTGTGCTTGTGTGTGTGTGTGCATGTCTATGCACATTTGTGCTTATATGTGGTTGTGTATGTGTAGGTGTGTTTGTATGTGTGTATGTGTTTACTTGCATGCATAAGTGTGACTGTGTGTATAGGTGTGTGCATGTCTTCATATGCATGTGATTGGGCATGTAAGTGTGTATTTGTATGGGTATTTGTGTGTGTATTTATTTGTTCTTGTATGTATGTTTATGTCTGTGTGCATATGTTTGTGTGTGTATTCCTATGAGCATCTATATGTGCATGCATGCATGCATCTGTGTGTGCATGCATGTGCATGTATGTGTGCACACATGTGTGTGTGTGAATGCATGCATATGCACATTTGTGTGCATGTGTGTGGGTATTGTGTGGTTGCGAGTTCATGCATGTGTGCATGCATAAGTGTGTGTATATGTTTGTGCTTTCGTACATGTTTGTGTTTGTGTACTAGTGCATGTTTGTGTGTGTTTTTGCATGTGTGCTCATGTGTACGCATGTATGAGTGTGTGTGTATGTGTGTATGTGAGCGCATGTCTGTGCCTATCTTTGTCTGCATGAGTGTGTGCATGTGTATCCATTTGCTATGTGTGTGAGTATGTATTTGTGTGCCTTTACATATGTGTGTGTGCATTTGTGTGTGCATCTATGTGTGCATGTTTGTGTATGTGTATGTGGGTGTGCATGTGAGTTATTTTGTACTTGTTTATGTGTGCATGGATGTGTTTGTATGCATGACTTTATTTAGAAGTAAGTTCATGTGTGTGAGTGTGCTGGCATGCTTATGTGACTGCATGTTTGTGTACTTACACAATAGTTTATATGTGTGTGTGCATGTGTTTATGTGCATGTGGATATGTGTGTGTGTGTGTGTTTTCAAGCTCAAATGTGTAAATGTTCTTGTTTGTGCATGTGTGAGAGCATGTGTATGTGTGTACATGAATGTGTGTCTATTTGTGCATGTGTGTGTGTGTGTGCATGCATGTATGGTAGTGTGTGTGATCATTCTTGTGTAGATGTTTGTGAGTTTGCTTGTGTGTGGGAGTGTGTGTCCATCGATTTGTGTGTGTGTGTGCATGGGTAGATGCATTCATGTGTGCATGTGTATGTGTGTGTGTGTGTGTGCATAGGTGTGTTTATGTCTTGGAATGTGTGTGTGTGTGCATTGGTGTTCTTGCTAATGTCTGTGTGTTTATGTGTGTGTGTACATATGTGTGTGTGCATGCTTGAATATGTGTAAGTGTTTATGTGTTTATCTATGTGTGCTTATTTATATGCATGTGCATGTGTGCATTCACATGTATATGAGTCATTATGTGCTTGCATATATGCATTTTTGTGTTTGAGCATGTGTGTACATGTGTATGTGCATGCATGCATGTGTGCATGTGTATGTGTGTGTATGTGTATGTGTTTGTGTATTTGTGTGTTTGTGCATGCACGTGCATATGTGCATTCATATGTTTTTTGTGCACGTCTATACAGGTGTATGTATGTGTATGCACCTAAGTGTGTGTGTGTGTGTGTGCATGCTTGTGCATATGTATGTGTGTCTGCACAATTGTGTGCGGGCATGTGGATGTGTGTGCATCTATGTGCATGTGTGTATGCATTCATATGCATTTGTTTATGTATGTTCCTATGTGTGTGCTTGTGTATATGCTTATGCATGTGCTTATGAGTGTGTGCATGTGCATATGTGTATATGTGCATGTGCATATGCCAAAGTGTGCATTTGCATATACGTGTGCTTGTGTGAGCATGGATTCATGTGCATTAGAACATGTGTGTGCATGCCTATTCATGTGTGTGTGTAAGCATGTGTAGGTGTGTGTGGGCATATGTGCATGCATATGCATGTGTGTTTTTGTGTGCATATGTTTATGCATGCATGATAGGTTGTGTTTAGATGTGTGAATGTGTGTTTATATGTGCATATACATGTGCATGTTTTCATGTGTATGCGTGTGAGTCTTTGTGTATGTATTTATGGGTGTGCATTTGCATTTGCGCTTGCATGCTTGTGTGTGTGCAGGCATGCATATGCAACTATTTATGTGTGTTGTTTGCATATGTATGTTTGTGCTTGTGTGCTTGTGTTTGTGTGTGCATGCATAGGGCATGAGTGTGTGTGTGCATATTTGTGTATACATATGCATGTGCATGTGTGTTTATGTATGTACATGTTTGTTTGTTGTTATTGTGCACATGCGAGTTCATGTCGACATGTGTGTGTGCTTCTCTTCATATGTTTGTGCGTATTTGCATGTATATATGTGAATATGTTTATGTGTGTTTTTGTTCATGTATGTGTGAGTGTGTGCATGTGGGTTTGTGTGCATGTGTATGTGTGTGTGCTTGTGTACATTTGTGAGTGTACACCCTTGTTTGCTTATGTTTGTAGGTGTGTTAAGCAAGCATGTGTGTGTGCATCCCTCTGTCTATGCCTACAATTGTATGCATGCATGTGTGTGCAAATGTGTGCATGTGTTCTTATGTAGATGTACACATGTTCATGCATGTGTGTGTATTTGTGCATGTTCTTTTGTGGGTGCACCTATGTGTATGTGGTTGCGTGTAGGTGTGGTGTGTGTTGATGTGGGTGTGTATGGATGGTTTTGCATATATGCATGTGTGTGTCTACTTACATGTGCATGTAGGATTATCTATTTAGATATGTATGTGTTTTTATGTGTGTGCATGTACATGCATGCTTGTCTATATGTGTATGTGTGTTTGTGTGTGTGTGCATGTTTATGCCCACGTCTGTATGAGGGTGTAAGTGTTTGTGCATGAGCATGTGTGAGAATTATTACACTACATGCATGTGCATGCCTATATGCATGTGTATACGTGCATGTCTGTGTGTACCTATGCACAATTGTTTGTGTGTATGTTTGTGCTTTTGTGTGTATGTGTGCATACATGTATACATGTGCATGTGTTTGTAGTTGTATGTTTAAGTGTGATCATTCATGCTTGTGTCTATGTTTGCATGTGCATGCTTCTATGTGTGTGTGTGTGTGCATGAGTGTGCCAATGTGTGGGTGAGTTTGCATATATTTGTGCATATGTGTGCCTGTGTGAGTGTGCTTGTACATGTGTGGTGCATATGTGTGTGTCTATGTGTGTGCATGTGTGTGTATGTGTGTATTCTTGTGAGTCTATTTTCTGACACACCTGTGTGTATATGTGTGCACATGATTATGTGTCTTTGTTTGGGTGTGTATGCATATTTGTGTGAGTACATGCACCTACGTGTCTGTATTTGGGA
The DNA here is from genome assembly GCA_023846275.1 of Vanilla planifolia. Classification (NCBI taxonomy): domain Eukaryota; kingdom Viridiplantae; phylum Streptophyta; class Magnoliopsida; order Asparagales; family Orchidaceae; genus Vanilla; species Vanilla planifolia. Next base: position 1,598,396 of record JAIUJO010000096.1, read on the forward strand.
GTTTGTGCATGTGTTGGTTTGTTTAAATGTATGTTTTTGTGCATGTGTGGGTGCGTGTATGTGAGTACAAGTTTGTGTGCATGTGTGTGTGTTTTTGCATGTATATAAGTGTGTGTATGGGTGTGCAAGAATGTGTGTGTATGTGTAAGTGTTTATTCATGATTGTGCATGTTTGTTTGTGTGCAAACAAGTGTGTATGTAGGTGTGCATGTGCAAGTGTTTGTGCATGTGTGTATACATAGATGTGTATGTGTCTATGTGTGTAGGTCTGTCTATATTTGTTCATGTGTGTGTGTGCATGTATGCATTTGTATTCATGCATATATGCATATGTGCACATGTGTACATGTGTAGGTGCATGTGTCTACATGGTTGCAAGTACGTGTGTGTGCGAGCCTTTGTGAAAGTGTGTACATGTATGTGTGTGTGTGTGTGTGGGTGTGCATGCATGCATGCATGTTTGTGTTAGCATGTGCTTTGTTCATGTGTATATGTGTATTTGTATATGTGTGTGCTTGTGTATACCTTTATGTGTGTATCTTTATGTGCATGTGCATGTCCGTGCGAGTGTATGCATATGTGTGCATTTGTGCATTTTAACTTTTATGTATGTGGATGTAATGCATGTATGCATGTTTGTGTTTATGCATGTGTGTGTTAGTGTGTGAGTGCATGCATGATCATGCATGCGTGCGTGTTAGTTTGTGTGTGTGTGTGTATGTTTGCATGTGCCTTACTCTATGTGTGTGTTTTTGTAATTATGTGTGTATTTATGACTATGTGCATGTGTGTCTGCATGTATATGTTTGTTTGCTTATGTTCCTATGTGTGTGTGCATGTTTGTGTGTCTTTGTATGTGTGTTTATGCATGTGCAAGAATTTAAGCATGCAAGATTATGTATGCATGCTCATTCATGTATATGTGTATGTGTATGTGTGTGAGTGTGCTTGTGTGTTTGTGTGTGTGTGCATGTGTGTGTGCATGAAAATAAGTGGGTGGCTTTGGGTGCATGTGTGAGTGTTGAGTTCCTATGTTTGTTCTTGTGTGTATACGCTGAGTGTGCATTTGTGTGAGTGCATTCTTGTGTATGTGTGTTTGTGTGGGTGCAAGTGACATGACTGCATATGTGCAAGCATGTGTGCATGCATGTAAGCATGTTTGTGTGTATATGTGCATGCTTGTGTGTGTGGGTATGCGTGTACATGCATGTGTGTGCATATTTATGTTTGTGCATGTGTAGGTGTGTGTGTATTTGTGTGTGGGTGCATGTGAGTATGTGCATTCATACATGCATGCATGTGTGAATGTGCTTTGTGTAAGTGTGTGTGTGTGTGCATACAGTTGTGTGGGTGTGCATGAATGTGTCTACATGTGTGCATTTGTGTGTGCATTTGTGTTCATGTATGTACACTTGAGATTTTGTGCATATGTGTGCCTATATGTGTATGTTTATGTTTGTGTGCATATTTATGATTGCATGTACGTGCATGCATGACTATATAAATGTGTGTTTGTGTATATTAGTGTGTATGTGCCTACGTGTGCATCTTTGTGTGTACGTGTCTGTGCTTGTGTGTGTGTGCTTATGTTAATGTATGTGTGTTTATGTTTGTGTGCATGTGCATGTGAGTATTCTTATGTTCTTATGTGTGTATGCATGTGTGTGCATGCATATGAATTTGTGTGTGGATTGTTTGGGTTGGTTCGTGTGCATATAAAAAGTGTAAGTGTGTATTTGATTATGTGTCTTTTTGCATGTATGGGTGAGTATATGCATTTGTGTGTGTATACAAGCATTCGTATGCATGTGTTCCTACATGAGTGTGTGCGTTTGTAGGTGTGAATGTGTGTGCTTATACATGTGTTTTTTGTGTGCTTATACTTGCATATGAGCGTGTATGAATGTGAGCATGTATGCTCTTAGATGCATGCATATGTGTGTGTGTGCCTATGTCATTGTGTGTGTGCATGTCTATATATGCATGCACATTTGTGTGCATGCTCATGTGTGTACGTGTTTGTGCGTGTTATACATGAATATGTGTGCATGTTTGTTGATGTGGGTATGTGGCTATGTGAGTATGTATATTTATGTGTATGTGCACATGTGTGTATGCATGTGTGTTTGTGCTTGTGTGTGTTTGGTTTCTTTACATACGCATGTACATGTGCATGTGTGTACTTATTAGTGTACTTGTGTGTGTGTGTGTTTTTCTTGTTATGTGCTTGAGAGTGTGTACATTTGTGTGTGTTTATGTCCTTGTGCATGTGTGCATACATTTATCTATGTTTGTGTGGGTTTGTGTGTGTGCATGTGATGCATGTGTGTGTACGCATGCATTTGTGTGGGGTGCATGTATGTGTGTGTGTTTCTACGTGTCTATATATGTGAAGGTTCATACAGGTATATATGTGTTTTTAAGGGTGTGTGGGTGTTTCTATTTGTGTGCATTACATGTTTGTGTGTATGCTTGCTTATGTATGCAAGCACACATGCATGTGTGTGCTTGCATGCATATGAGTATTTTCATATGTTTGTGTGCATATGTGTAATTATTCATATCAATGTATGTGTGTATGTGCATGCTTTTGCTTGCTTATATTTGTGCTTGTGTGTTCATGATTATGCTTGTGTGTGTTTGTTTGAGGTGTGCATGCATATGTATTTTTGATGCATTTATGCATGTGTGTGTGTGAATATGCGTGTGCAACTGTGCATGTGTGTATGTTTGTAGGTTCATGCACCTGTCTGTGTAGGTGTGTGGATGTGTGTGCATGTGTACGTGTATGTGCAAGTGTGTGTATATTTGTGTATTTATACAGGATATGTGCATGTGCATGTGTACATGCGTGTGTGAGTGTATGTGTGCATTTGTGTTTTTTATTGATTGTGTGTTTGTGTGCATGTATGCTTGTATATGTGTATGTGTGTGTGCATGTGCATGTGTGCATGAGTGTGCCAGTGTGAGTATGTATGTGTGCATATGTGTGTGTGCTTGAGTGATAATGTGTGCGCATGTTAGTGTGCATGTGTGTGTGCATATGTTTGAGCCAATGTGTGTGCTCATGTGCATGTACTTATGCTAGCACGTCTGCTTGCAAGTACCTATTTAGGTGCATGTGCCTATATGTGCGTGTGTTTGTGTATTTGTTAGTGTGTAGGTATGACTATGTGTGTTTCAAAGTGGGGTTTTGTGTTTGCATGTTAATGTGTTTACTTGTACATGTGTGTGTTTGTGTGCATGTATGTTTGTGTGTGTGTTTTTTTGTTATATATGTGCATATGTGTGTGCTCATGTATGTGCATGTGCATGTGTTTATGCATGTATGTGTCTGCAAAAAAATGTGTGTATGTTCTTCTATGTGTTTGTGTGTTCATATGCATGAGCTTGTGTGTGAGTGTATGTGTGCACGTGTTGTTGTGTGCATGTGTGCATGTGAGCATCTTGGTGTCTGTTTGTGTGTATGAGGGCATAGTTTTTGTGCATGTGCATATGGGTGTGTGTGTGTGTACATAACTATGTTTATTTGCATGTGTGTTTGTTCATATGTGGATATGTGCATTTGTGCATATGTGCATATGTGTGTGCATGTGCATCATTATGTTTGTGTCACCTAATTGCGATGCATGTGTGTGTGGGTGTCTTTGTATGTAGTTATGCATGAGTGTTTTTGTACATCTATGTGAGTGTTTATTTGTGTGTGTATGTTCTATGGGGGTGTGTGTGCATGGTCATGAGCATTTATGTTTGCACGTGTATTCGTGTGCATACGTGTATATCTGCATGTGTGTACCACTATGTGCCCATGTTTACAAGCATATATATGTGTGACTATGTGCATGCCTATTTTTGTGTGAATGGCTACATGTGTGTGTAGTTATGCCTATTTGTTTGCCTATGCATCTATGCATGTGTGTACATGTTTGCTTATGTGTGCATGTGTACATATGTGTGTTCATGTGTGTGTGTGCATGTGCATGTGTGCATGTGTGCATTCATACATGTGTGTGTTGTGTATGTATGTGTGTGTGTGTGCGTGTCTATATATTTGTTTGTGCTTTTATGCATGTAGGTATGCTTGTCCTTGTGTATTGGGTGAGTGTTTGTGTGTGTGTATGTGTGCATGTTTTGGGTACATGCATGTGATTGTGTGACTGTACATTTGCATATGTGTGTGTGTTTTTATGATTTTGTATTTTTATGTGTGTACATGTGTTTGTTTTTGTGTGTATGTGCGTGCATGCATGTCGGTGTGCATGAGTGTGTGCATGTGCATGCACATATAAGAGGACTTGCGTGTGTGTTTGTGTTCCTTTGCATGTGCATGTGAGTACTTGTGTGTGTGTGTTTGCTTGAGCTTATGCATTTGCATTTGCATTTGCTTGTGTACGTGGATATGTGGACATACACATGTGTGTGTGCTTGTGCATGTGTTTATATGGATTCACATTAGTGTATACATCTATGTGTGCATACATGTTTCACAAGCATGCATGCACGTGGGTGCACGTGTGTGTGCATGTGTATGCATGTGTATCTATGCGTGAGAGTGTGTATGTATGTGTGTGCATGTGTGTATATGTGTATGCACATGTGTGCTTTTCTGTGTGTGTGCCTATTTGTGTGTGCATATGGGCATATGATTGTACATGTGTGTGCATGTGTGCATGCATTCCTGTGCATGCATGTGTTTGTTTGTGTGGGTGTTATTGAGCATGGGTCGTTTTGTTTGTGTGTGTATTTATGTGCACGTGTGTGTATGTGTGTGCATGAGCATGAGTGCTTATGGGTATGCATGTGTGTAGCTGTGCATGTGCATGTGTGTTTGTACATAAGGGTGTGCTTGTGCATGCATTTGTGTGGATGCTTGTGTTTGTGTATTTGAGCATGGTTGTGTGTGTGTGTATCTGTGTTTGCATGTATGTGTGTAAGTGTGTATGTGCTTACTTACATGCCTGTGTGTGTATTTGTACATCCATGAGTGAGTGAGTGTGTGTGTGTGCACATGCAAACATGTGCTTGTGTTCATGTGTGTGTGTGTTATGCATCTATTTTTATGTAGTTGTGTGTATTGTGCATCCATGTGTGTGTGTGTACATGTTCCTAAATGTGTGCATGTGCTTACATGTGTGTGCTTGATTGTGTGCATTTGAGTTTGTATGTTTGCATTTGTGTGTGTGTATAGGTGTGCTTGTGCAAGTCCTCACATGTTCATGTGTGTGCAGATGCATGTGTTCATGTGCATGTTTGTATGTGCATGTGTGTATAGGTGTGTGCTTATGTATATGTGTGTGGGTGTGTGTATGTCTGTGTGCATGTAGATGTTTAAGTATGTGTGTATGAATGTGTGCTTGTCTGTGTGTGTGTGTGGGGGTGGCGGTTTCTATGTTTGGGCGTGTATGCATATGTGTTTGCATGTGAGCATGCATGTGCATGTGTGTGTATGCATATATGCACATGTGTGTGTGGGTGCATGAATGTATGCATGTGTGTATGTGTGTTATGAGGTGTGGCTTCCTATGTGTGTATATTCAAACAAATTTGTGTGTATAGGTGCTCCCATGTGTGAGTTTGTGTTTGTGTGTGAATATGTTTTTTTTGTGTATGGATGCATGCATGCATGAGTGCGTTATGATGTGTGAGTTCGTGTGTGTGTGCATGTCGAGAAATTTGTGCATGTCGATGCACACACGTGTGTGCATGTGTTTGTGTAAGTGTGTATGTATGTGTGTCAATGTTTGTGTGCATGTGTTTATATGTTTATGTGTGTGTGTTGTTGTGCATGTCCATGTGTATTTGTGTTTACTTATGTGTCTATGTGTAAACATGTACTTGTGTGCATTTATGCATGCATGTTTGTGTGTACATGTGTGCGTGTGTGATATTTTTGTGCATGTGTTTGCATAAGCCTTTGTGAATATGTGCGTGCACATAAGTGTGTGTGTGTGTCTTATTGTGTTCATATGTGCTTGTTCAAGTGTTTTCTTGCATGTGTATGTGCATGTATTTCTATGCATATTCATGTGTGTGCATGGGTGCATGCATACTTATGCGAATGTGTGTTTATTAGTGTGTATTTATGTTGGTGTATGGATGTGTGCAAGCATGTGTGTATGTGCATGTGAGTGTGAGCATGTTTGTATATGTGCATGCATGTTTGTGCATGTGTGCATGATATTCTGTGTGTGTGTTCATGTGTGGTTGTGTGTGTGTGTGTGTACATACATGTTTTCATGTGTGTGTGTGTGCATGAGCGTGTGTGTGTTTGCCTTTTTGTGTGCAAATATGCACATGTGGGTGTGCGTGTGTGCATGCGTGGGTGTGTGTGCTATGTGTGTGTGACGATTTGTGCATGCATGTGTGAGTATTTGTACATGCTTGTGGGTATGCGTATAAGTTATCCTTGTGTTTATGCATGCATTTGTGAATATGTGTATGAGTTCGTGCACATGAATGCACTAATTTTTTCCTTGTGAGTGCAAGTGTGTGTGCATGCATGTGTGCATGTTTGTGCATATATGGGAGTATGTGTAATTGTTTATGTGTGTGTGTGTGTAATGTAAAAATAATAATTTATATTATTTATTTTTGCTTCTTAAACTTCAAAATATTTCCAAACCAGGTTTCATGTAGACAAAAATAATATTGTTGAACTTGTCTCGAAATGCACTATCAAATTAAAAATTTGCTTTTATATTTTCAAAAATGTTTACTTTGGTTTTGTTATTCTTTAATTGATATTTTGATTTTTTTTCACATTTTTTAGTGCAAGATTTTACACTTAATCTTCTAGGTTATTTAGAATAGAACATTCCCACACCATATCACATTTTTAAAAATTAATTTCTTTTGGTTTGGTTATACTACATTATAAGATATTATCTCCTCACATGTGACCTTCACATTGCATTGATTTGGTTACATTGCTTGGCCCAAATCTATTTCTTATAAGCTTTAATATTTATTTTCTTAGTACTAAGAAAATTGTTATTATTATTTATGTTTATTTAGATTGGTGATTTCCATTAATTTCAAACATGACCTGATTAAGGTGAAACAAACATTGCCATACTCAACTTCAATAGTTCTAGTGAATTAAATATTCATTTTTATATTATTAAGTAATTTAGTTTTGGAGCTTTTTGCTTGACTTACGAGACATGTTGATTTGTTCCCAATCTAATTGTTAAGAATATTATGCTCAGTCATCTTAATATCTAGCACAACTTTCTTGAACTATTTATTGCAATTTGAAACATTTTCCAATATTATTTTGCTATATCACTATGTATCTGTACATGTCCTCTTTTGTGAGCCTTACATGACTTTGGTTTTTTTATTGCATACTTTTAATTTATGTCATTTTAGCTTTAATATATATTTACCTAATATTAAAATATTAATTTATTATTATTTATGAAAAGTAATTTTTTTTAATTTGCAATAACTCAAAATGAAGTCCGATGGAGACTAAAAAAACATCATTGGTCTCATCTTGGTGAGCTCTTTTAAATTAGGTATCAATTTTATTTTTTTTAACTATTTAATGGTTTGGTATTTTTGCTTATTTTATAATGTTGTCTTACTTACCCATTGCCATTGTGTTTTATTTTATGATAAAAAATATTCAGTATTTGTAATAAAGTTCTTCTATTAAATTTCAATATTTTGGTAATCAATGCTCATGTTCATGAGCAAACTTAATGAAGAAGATGATCATATTTGAAATCGCACAAATATCATATTGTTTTAAGTGGTAAGTAGTAAAGAGAAATTTTTTTAATTTAATTTTTTTGAATTAAATTAGTTTTGATTAGAAATTTAATATTGCATAAAATATATCTTCGGAGGGATATAAATTAAGCTTTATTTAATTTAATCATCCTAAAAAATCGTAGACTCTTAAAACCTTAATCCATCTTCTTTAACTAAAACTTTAGTTTTAATCATATCTTTGTGTTATTTCAATTGTACTATAATTATTATAATGCAAAAGTTATTGTAGTTTAAAAAATTCAAAAGCTAACAAGCTCATTACTAATAAGAATAAGAATCCTCAATTTAGAATAATTCAAATTGCCCCTATTATCCTATTTGGATTACATCACCTAGATCTAGTTTAGCACTCTCGATCTACGGTATTAATCTAAACATGTTTTATAAAGATGTGATAGTACGATATTACTCTAATATCCATATATCAAGTGAGTAATGAATCACTTGTAGCATGGGACAAGACTTCTAAAGTAAGCTAGGGTTAGGAAGACCCAATAAGTCGATAGTAAAAATCATGCCAACTTATAAAAAAAACTTTCTATGTTTTAATTCTTAAAGTTGAACTAAGATAAGTATTACTTTCATGCCAGTGACTTATGATTTTTGGTAGCAAAGTCCAGCATTAAATTGCATAATTTCATGCTGAAATGTCTTTTATCTCATTTGTGTTCTAGAAAAGTCTTAATTACTTGTGTCATTCGATCACGCAAATTATCTGTCACAGCAACAACACATTACCCATGCATAAGATCTAAATCAAGTTGCGTAGTTATAATTCAGATTTTATGGTCTAAATTAAGTCATATTGCTAAATAGTGTTGGTTGAATGTTATCAGTCTGATCCTATAGTTTAAAGGATCAAATGGTCTCAAATGATCTTGATCGAGCAGATCTGGTACAATGGCTCTTTCAACCATTATTTTGAGCTATTAGAATATGTTATTCAAATAATGATTTTTAAATAAGCATACGATTGTTAACAAAAACTCTAATAGCTAATTTACCAATTTGATTAGTGCTTTTAAGAATTACGAAATATGGATAAATAGTTTAATTTTTAAAAGAATGGTATTGAAAAAACTTAATGTAATCTAAGGAAAATTCACAAGCCATTCTATTCAAGTTGTTAGCATCCTATTCTCATTTTTTCTTGTGTAGAATGCATCCTGTAGTCAACAAAAAACTAAATTTGGCTTTCTTCTTAAATTAACTAAGTTATTAATTTTCTTTGCTCATAACTGATTTCATTAAATTACTTGTGCCACATTAATTATTTCATCAAGCATAGCATAGTTGAATGTTTTTCTTTTATTTTCATTTTATTTCATTGTAAGGTCATAGTTGCCTATCATTTTTATTTTTTTCTTAAGATTGTTTGGCTTAACAAACTTTTGGTAAAACTCTACATTTAAGTGTTTTCTTTTTTCTTCTTAGTATTATTGTGGCTAGACATGGGCTTGTTTTTAACTTAAACCACTTAAAAATTGTTGGCATTGATTTTAGTTCTTATTAATTTTTTGACTTCACAATTTTTATAAAAATTTACAATTAAAAATTAATTAACATTTTTAAATTTAAAATATAAATTTGCACAAAAATACTTTTAAAACATTTTCTTAAATTTAAGAAAATTTATTTTAAAACTCTTTCTTTATATATTTTTACAAGAAATTAAAAATTTTATTCTTAAAAAATTAATTATATGAGACATTCCAATTCATGCCATATTTGACAATCGAGGATGTTACACTAGATTTTCATGCTATCTTACAATATAATTTTGCTATACAATTTATCTCAATCATCAAATTTTTTATTTTAGCATATTTTATAAATCATTTGGATTAATATTTTATTTCATATTCAAGAACGTTACATTCGATCAGGTTAATATTCCTTAATACAACTTTCTCATACAATATATAAAATTTATTGAAAGTTTCTTATTAATTTGTTTATTTTACTATGTAACTCTAAATCTATTCACTTGTGTGCTTTACATTACATTGATTTTGTCAAATGAATTTGCTTCAATTTATCTCTCCTCTATTTTAATATTTATTAACATAATATTATAATACTAGTTTGTCATATTTTATGTTTATTTACCATAACAATTTTTAAGAAATTCTAAATGAGGCCAAATCAAGACAAACAAATGTCATTAGACTAGACTTGATTGGAATCTATATAGTTAAATATTCATTTCTATATTTTAAATATTTTTATTTGTGTTTTAGGATTCTTTAGGAGATATATGTATCCATACAAAACTGAAAACTAGAGGATGCCATGCTCGATCTCAATAGTATCTTTAAAAGCAAATCTCCAATAGTTCAATGTTTTTGCTTTTATTTTGTTATATAATTATGTAATCGTAAACCTCCTCTCTTATGACCTTTATACGGCTTTGATTTTGTTATATCACTATGCTTTATTTGATCTCATTTCAGCTTTAAGACATGTTTACTTAAAATTAAAATAATAATTTGCTATTACTTATTATTATTTACTTGGTAATTTTGTGTTAACTACAATCATGGTTTGAGTAACATGAAACAAAATCATTAGACTCATCTCGATGAGCTCTGCCTAACTAAATATTTAGTTTTCATTTTTTAAATTTATTTTGAGATTTTCCTTATTTAGTGATGGTAAATCAGATTTTATAATTGAATATGTACACTTGATTTATTTAATATCATAGAATGCAACTTCCTACAAAGTCTACCTCATTTCATTAAATTTTTTGCTTTCATTTTTTTATTTATATTTTAGTAATAATTCTAATCTGAAGCAACCTTTACAGTATTTTATTTTATTACAATAAATTACTTCAATTTATGTTTTTTTATATTAATATATATTTATTTAATATTGAAATTTTAATTTATCAACGTTTATGCTTGTTTAATTTGGTTATTAATAGTAGTCTAAAAAAGGTCCCATCAGGGCAAAAAAACACTCTTAGAATAGTCTCAATCTACATTATAAAAAAATAATTTATTTTCAACTTTTTTAATATATAATTTCCCAGGGTTTATGTATGCTTTACAAGGTTATTTGATTCGTATAATAACAAATCATAAAGGATGTTACACTCGATCCTTATACTATCTTAAAAAATAAAGTTCTTAAGAAATTTATCTTATTTCCTAAAATTGTTTGTTATAATTTTGATATATTACTTTATAACTCTAAATCTTCTATCATGTCACCTTTATGTTTGCTTGATTTTATTATATTATATTACTTTAATTTATCTCATTTTAATATTTTTTTTATTTACATAATATTAAAAAATTATTATTTTTTAATCTTATTTAATTTTATAGTTCATGCAAATTCCAAGCAAGTTAAATGTAGATGAAATATTTCATTTAAGTTTCTTAACAAGCTCTATCATCTTTAATATTCATTTTAATATTTTAGAAATATTTTCTTGTTTTCCTAGGTTTTGGCATATTTAATAAGATAAATTGATTAATAACATGTTTTGCTATCCAGAAAGTTATGCTTAATATCCATATTATCTGCTAATGTAGTTTCGCATACAATTTATTATTTTCCTCAAATGCTTCACATTGATTTTGCTGTAGTACTACATAATGGTAAATCTCATATAGTGTACCTTTACAATACATTGATTTAGTTTATAACATTACTTTAATGTTTGTCATTTTAGCACTAACATATATCTACAAATAGAAAAATGTTAATTTGTTATTATTTATTTTTATTTCCTTAGTTATTTAAAGTAATTTTAACAAACTTTTGATTCAGATGAAACAAGCATTGCTAGAGTCATCTAAACAAGATTTATCCATCAAAATATTCTTTTTAATATTTTCAAATACTTTATTTTCTTTTGTTTTGGTATGCTTTGTTAGGCAAATTGATTCCTACAAAACTTTAACTATCCAGGATGTTTCACTCAATTGCCATAGTACCTTGAAATGAAGTGTTGCCAAAACATAATCTCTTTTGCTCAAATTTTTTCTTTTATTTGAGTCTATTGGTATGAAACTAAAAATCTCTTATCATGTGGCCAATTCACAACTTTAATTTGGTTAAACTATAATTGTTTAATTTATCTTTGTTGAAGACATAAAAATAGCATTGGAAAAGTCTCGATGAGCTCTACCAAATTAAATATTCATTTTGTATATTTCGAAATATTTTTTCTTTTTTATGTCATGCAATTAAATATTGATTTTTATTATTTTTTGTAAACAAGTACTCATCCCATTTGTTGTACCAAATGGGTTTCGATATAATTTCCTTGGGCCAAAAGGCCATTTGCAGGTATATTAAATGTGTTTGTTTTATAAATTAATTAAAATAGTTATTATGTACTTATAATTATTTGTCATTTATATATTTTTAATTGTTGCAAGATATTTACATGATTTATAAGAAATTTTGTGTCATTCCTAATTTTTTTTATTAAGGTTGCTACACTGGATCATCTTTGTATCTTAAAATGCTAGTTTTTAGTATAATTTCTCATTTATTCAAATATTTATTTAAGATTTGGTTATATTAATTTGTAACTCCTATTCTCATCTTGTGTGACCTTTACAACACGTGATTTGGTTATATCACATTACTTTAATTTAAGTCTTTTTTAAACTTTATTATTTATTTACTTAATATTAAAATACTATTTTTTATTATTTATACTTATGACACCTAGTAATTTATCGTATTTCTAAATGTGGTGTGATTGAGGTAAAAGAAATGTCATTATACTCATCTTTATGGGCTTAGTCAAATTAAATATATCTTTAAATAATATTCTTTGTTTTAGTTTGACTACATTTTATGAGGGATTTTAATTCAGACCTTATTTGATAACTAAAGATATTATATTTTAACTCCTTAGTGTCTTAAAAATATAGTTTTCTTATTCAATTTATCTCATTTCTTAAAAATATTTTGTTTGTTTGTTTTAGAGTGTGTTACTCTAAAACTTCACTCTAGTTACCATTATAAGGCCTTATTCTACTGAATTATATTGCTTTAATTTATTCCATTTCTACTTTGAAATATATTTTAAGTAATGTCAAGAAAATAATTTATTATTTCTTGTAAATATTTAACTCTATATTTTGTACTTATTCCAAATGAAGAATGATTCAGATAAAACAAAAGTTATTCGACTCATATTAACGAGCTCAATCCAACTAAATATTCATTTTTATATTTTTCAATAATTTATTTGTTATAGCTTTTGTATGTGTTAGAAGATATTTTGATTTATACTTGGTTTGATGATTTAGAATGTCATATTCAATCTCATTATTATTTAGGAATTCTACTTTATCATAAAATTTCTATCATCTATTCAAAAGTTTTACTTTTATTTTGTTTTGTTACTATGAAACTTTTTGTCTTTGCTCATGTGACCTTCATACTTCCGTGATTTAGTCATATTATATTACTTTAATTTAAATTTTTTTAGAATAAACATATATTTACTTGATATTAAAATAATTAATTATAATTATTTATGCTTATTTAATTTGATAATTTATAGTAATTTCATTTGGGATCTAATCATGTTGAGAAAATTATCATTGGTTTGACATCAATGGCTCTATCAAATTAAGTATTTCTTTTTTATTTTTCAAATATTTGATTTATTTTCTTGGGTTTTTTTTCTCATTTTATGAGATATTTTGGTTCTACCTTGTTTGTGATCGAGGATATCACACTAATCTCGTTATCCAAAAATTAAACTTTTCTAGATAATTTACCACATTTAAATAGATTTATCACTTTCAATTTATTATATCACAATTAAACTTTAAATATCCATCATGTGGCCATTAAACTACCTTGATTTGGTTAACTATATTGCTTCAAATTAACTCATTTCACCATTACTTTATATTTACTTTGTATTAGTGTAAAATTTTTTTATTATTTTTGCTTATTTCATTTGATAATTTATAAATAATTTTGAATGAAGTCCAATGTAGATGAAACTAATTTCATTGGACTCATCTTGATGTCCTTTTTTAAATCAAATAATAATTTTCTATTTTCTAATATCTATTTTTAGAAGTTTGGCTTGCTTTATGTGATATTTTATTTAGTATCTAACTTGATGATCGAGAATATAGCCCTTGAAATGTAGTTTTTTGTGGAAGATTTTCCATTTTATTCAATTATTTTCCTTTAATTTGGCTATATTGGTGTGTTACTCTAATCCACCTCTACTACAATGTTTACATGACATTGATTTTCTCATGTTATACTACTTTGCTTTACTTCATTTAGAGCATAAGTTATGTTTTTTACTAAAAATAAAAATAAAATTTTAGTATTATTTATAGTTTATTTTTTATAGTAATTCCAGAACAAGATTAATTTAGATGAAGTAAATGTCATTAGAGTAATCTTATTGAGATTTATCCATTTATATATATATATTTTTAATTATTTTAAATTATTTAAATTCTAAGGCTCTTAAAGACTTTGTGAGACATTCTGAATTGCACTTCATTTAATGACTAAGGATGTTATAACTCGATGTTTTTAGTATCTTAGAAACCAACCTTCTTGTTTGATTTTTTATATTCCTTCTAATGTTTTGCATTTATTTGGTCATATTACTATGATACTCTAATTGTCCCTAAGAGTGACCTTATTATTGGTTGATTTGCTTATATAATATTACTTGAATTTATCTCATTTTGAGAATTAGTATATATTTACAAAATAATGAAATAATAATTTTTTATTTTATATGCTTATTTTATTTTGTAATTTATAGTAATACTAGATGTAGTCTATTTGAGATGAAAGAATCATTGATGGAATCATCTTAGTATGCACAATAATATTAAATATTCAATTGTATATTTTTAAATATTTTTATTCTTAGGCTTCGGCATGCTTTGCAAAGCATTTTAATTCATAGCTCCTTTTGCTAATGAGAATACCACATTCGATCATGTTAGTATCGTAGAATGAAAGTTTCATATATAATTTATCGCATTTTTTTCAATTTACCTGATTTCTTTGAATTTTTATCATTTTGATTTTGTACTATTATTATGTAACACTAAATCTCCTCTAGTTTGACCTTTACTTTTCTTAGATTGGTTATACATTATTTCTTCAACTAATGATATTTTAGCTTTAATATATATCTTCTAAATATTAAAATTATAATTCATGGTTATTATTTTTTTCTTTGGTGACTATAAAAATTCTAATTGAAGCATAGTTTAGAGATAATTAACTTTTTAGATGCAATTAAATACAATTTTATTTTTTTAATAACTTTTTTGTTATTTTGACATTCACAGTGAGATATTTCAATTTGTACCATATCTGAAAATGATGGATATTACACTCAATTTTCTTTTATATCTCAAAATAAAACTTTCCCAAATAATTTATATCATTTTTTCAAACTTTTTTCTTTTATTTGGTTATATTATTATACAACTTCAAATCTTCTCTCTTGTGATCTCTACATTGTAATGATTTACTTAAAATATGTTACCATGATTTAAGTTATTTCAACTTTTATATATATTTATTAAATAGTAAAATAATATTTTTTTATTATTTTTGTTTATTTACTAGAATAATTTATAATAATTCTAATCATGGTTAAATTAAGATGAAAAAATTGTAATTAGACTTTTCTCAATATGTCCTATGTAATTAAATATTCTTTTTAATATTTTGAAAAAGTTAACTTTTATAATTTTTACATCCATTACGAGAAATTTTGATTGCTACCATATTTTGTAATCAATGATGTTACACTAAAACTTATTAGTATCTTAGAATATAAGTTTCTCATATAATTTATATCATCTCCCCAAATTTTTTGGTAAAGTATCACTAAACCTTTTGTTGTGTGACTAATCGATCACTTTGATTTTTTATAACTTTTATAATTTGTCTCATTTATTTTATATTTATTTACTTAATAATAAAATAATAATTTATTACTATTTATCCTTATTTACCATGGTAATATATAATTACTATAAATGAGGTTAATTCTAGATGAAACAAATATTATTGGACTCATCTTGATAGGCTTTACCATATTAAATATTTATTTTCAAAATTTTTAATATAGTTTATTTTCTAAGCTCTAATCAGCTTCAAATCACATTTTAGTTTATTACTTGATTTAACTATTGATGGTATTAGACTAGATCATTTTAGTATTTTTGAACGAAACTTTCCGATAATTTTTTTCTTAGTTTTTAACAATTTTCAATTAGATTTTGTTATATTACAATATAAGCCTAAATCTCTACTTGAATTGATTTTATATTATTGCATTACTTCAAATTTATCATTTCAATTTTGTTATATTTATTTGTAACAATAAGGCTCTATAATTGTGACCTTTAAATTTCTTTATTTTTGCCACATTATAATGTTTTTATTTATCTTGTATCAACTATAATATATAGTTATTTAAATGTAAAATGATAAATTATTATTATTTATTCTTATTTACTTTTTTAATTCATAGTAATTATGAATATGGATTGATTGAGACAAAGCAAAAGACATTAGTGTCATCTATACCAACTCTATCAAATTAAATAAACATTTTTATATTTTGAAATATTTTATTTTGTTAGTGTTTTCATATGTTTTAAAAGGGATTTTAATTTTTATTTGATTTGATGATGAAGGACATTCCACATGATGTCTTGACTACTTTTAATACAACTTTTTATGCAATTTGTTAATTTCTTAAAATTATTTTATTTTATATGTTTATGTTACTATATCACTCAAAATTATCTCTCAAATGACCATTATTTCACTTTCATTATTTTTTTCAATTTATCGATTTTTTATTTTTAATTTTGACATACGTATTTACATAATGTAATAATAAATAGTTATTAGTGTTTATGGCTATTAGATTTTCTAATTTATAATAATCAAAATGAATTCCAGTCAATATGAAAAAGTATTTAGACTCATCTTAAAAAGATTTAATAATTAATTATTTATTTTTTTCCTATTAATTATTTTTTGTATGGTTTTGGAATGCATTACAAATTATTTCAATTTGAACATGATCTAATGATTAAGGCAACACATAAACTCATTAAAATCTTACAATACAACATTCTCACATGATTTATCAAATTTTATAAATTTTTCAATTTAATTTGGTCATATTACTATGTAACTCTAAATAAAAAAAACTTTTATGAAATGAAATAAATTTTATAAGAATGTTGCAATTTAAGACACTAAAGAGATATAGTGTAACATTGTCGATAACCAAATAAGGCAAAAATTTTAAATGTCTCATAAATTTGAAAACATTTGAGAAAATAAACAATTTTAAAAATATAAAATTTCGTAGTTAATAGGATAGGCAAAGTTAAGACTATTCTAATAACGTTTTTCTTATTTTGATCAATCCTCATTCATGATTGTTATAAATTAAAAAGTAAATAAACAAAACTACAGTACATATTATTTAAATATTAAGTAAATATATTTTAATTTTAAAATAATCTAAATTGAGATAAAGAGATAACTTGTGATTTACATAATCAAAGAAAAAAATTCAACTAAAGAGATAACTTGTATTGGGATAGTTTGGATACTAAACATATCTAGTTTAACAAATTAAGTATAAATTGAAATGTCTCATCAGGTATGTGAAGGCCCTTGAAAATAAAATATTAATAAATTTGGAAATAAATATTTAATTCGGTAGAGCACATCTAGATTACTCCAATGATGCATATTTAGTATCAGTAAGCCCTTTATTTACTTACTAAAAATAACAACAAAAAATAAGTACTAGTAAATTATTATTTTTATGATAAATTAACATGGATTAATGCACAATAAAATAGATTGAAGAAATATATTACAACTAAATAATGTTGATGCAATCATCACATTAAAGGAGATTTAGAGTTACCTAATAATATAACTAAATAAAAACTAAAAAATCAAAAAATTATGTAAATTGTATAAGAAAATTCCTTTTCAATACACTATGTATATCAATGTAACATTCTCTATAATAAAAGGAGCTATGAATTTAAATGTATAGAACTCATCAAGATAAGTTCAATAGTATTTTTTTCATCACAATAAGACCTCATTTGAAATTATTACTAATTACCAAGAAAAATTAGCATAAATAATAAAAAATTATTATTTTCAATACTTTGTAAATATATATTGAAGCCAAAAAGAGATAAATTTGATTAAAATATATCCATGTCAATGCAATGTAAATGGCACATAAGAAAAGATTTATAGTTACATAAAAATATAAGAAAATTAAAAAACAAAATTTGATAAAATGATGTAAATTGTATAGTAAAGTTGCATTATAGGACAATAAGGTGAAATGATGTAACATTCTTGATCATCAAATTAGATATGAATTAAAGTTTTTTAGGAATGACAAAAATCTAAAAAATAAAATAGTGAAGATTAGAAATACAATTTTAGTTCAATAGTGCTGATCAAGTTAAGTCCAATGATATTTTTTTCATCTTAATCAGATCTCATTAGGAGCAACTTTAACCTACCAAACTAAATAAATATTAAAGATAAATTATTTATTTTTATATTATTATAATGCCAGAAAATATATATTAATAGTAAAATAAGATAAATAAAACAAATGTAACATAAAAAAATCAAATGAACTAAATGTCATACGAATGGAGAATTAAACTTCCATAGTGTTATAATAACATAAAAATAAACAATTTGTACAAATGAAATAAATTATATAAGAGAGTTGTATTCCAACATACTAAAGAGATTGATTGCAACATGCTTGAATGCCAAATCAGATAGAAATTAGAACAATCAAATAAAACATGCTAAAGCAAATTGAAATAAAATATTTAAAAAAAATAAATCATTATTTACATAAATAAAACTCACTAAGATGAGTCTATTGACATTTATTTCATATCAATGGGACCTTGTTTGGAATTTTTATTAATTTTTGAAGTAAATGATCATAAATAATTATAAACTATGATTTTAATGTTACATAAATATATATAAAAGATATAAATAAATAAATTGAAGCATTTCATTATGATAGAATTATGGTGATGTAAAAGTCAAACGAGAAAAAACTTTAGAGTTAAATAGAAATTTAAGAAAATCTTAGGAAAAAAATTAAGGACATACATTATGCAGAAAAGTTTCTATTTAACACACTAACAATATGAAGTGTAATATCTTTAATTATCATATTAGGATGAATTATAAGGTCTCTTTAAGCAAACCAATACTATAGAAAATAAAAATTTTAAAATATTAAAATAGATATTTAACTAGATAGAACTCATTGAGATGAGTCAAATAAACGATTGATTCATCTTTGTCGAGCCACGTTAGGTGTCACTAAAAATTATGATAATAAATAAGAAAATATAATAAAAAATTATTTATAATTATAAGTATAAATATATATATTAAAACTAAAGTGAGATAACTTAAAGAAACATATAACTAAATTAAAGAAAAGTAAATACAACGCGAGAGTAGAATTAGAGTTTTATAATAATATAATAAAATAAAAATGAAAAGTTTAAACAAATGTGATTAATTACATAGGAACTT
The DNA here is from genome assembly GCA_023846275.1 of Vanilla planifolia. Classification (NCBI taxonomy): domain Eukaryota; kingdom Viridiplantae; phylum Streptophyta; class Magnoliopsida; order Asparagales; family Orchidaceae; genus Vanilla; species Vanilla planifolia. The sequence goes on from JAIUJO010000096.1 coordinate 1,617,791, forward strand.
GAATTCTAATATATTAAGGAGATCAAGTGCAAAAACCTTGATAAAAATTCTTAAAAAAATTAAATTTTTAAAAATAAAAAAAAATATTTAAGAGGATAGAGCTTGTCTAGATGAGTCTAACAACCAATGTTTAATCTTAATATGATCATTAAGAATTATGGAAAAACTTTAAATTAAATAAATAAAAACAAATACAAATTACTATTTTTTCAAATTAAATATATATTAAACTGGAGAAGATTTCGAAATACATAGATTATAACTAAATCAAGGAAAGAAATTGAAGAAATGAGATAAACTTTATAAGAAAGTTGCATTACAAGATATAAAGGTGATGGAGTGTAACATCTTCAATCATTAAATTAATTGCTTAATAAAAATTCTCAAAAAAACCTTAGAATTTAAGACATTTAAATTTATAAAAATGAATATTTAATTAAATTCTCATCAAGATGAGTCAAATGATGTATGTTCCACCATGATCAGCCTCATTATGAATCACTATGATTTATTAATATAAGATCAATTAAAGCAATGCCATATAACCAAATGAAAGTAATGCAAATATAACATGAATGGAGAATTCGAGTATGATGGTAACATAAGAAAATAAAAGGTAAAAAGTTGAAGAAATGAGATAAATTATATTTAAAGTAGCATTCAAAAATACTAAAGGGATTGATTGTGTCATCTTCCATCATTGAATCTAGTACTAAAAAAATGTCGAGTAAAATGTCCCAAAACCTTAGAAATTATAATATTTAAAAATGTTAAAAAGATTATTTAAATTGATAGAGCTCATCCAAATGAGACCAATGATGTTTACATCATCTCGATTAGATCTCATCTAGAATTATGAAAAAATATCAATGTTTACAAGCACAAGTGATAATTAACTATTATTATTATATTAAATAACTTTTTTAAAGCTGAATATAGTGAGTTGAAAGTAATGTAATATAAAGAAATTATAATAGAAAACATGATGAAATGAGATAAATCAATGATCTTCAAATGAAGTACAAATGCAAATATATCATAAAGTGACCATAATCTAAAACAAAATAAAATATTTAATATCTAATATTCAATGTGATAGTGTTCATCAAGGCAAGTCTAGTGATATTTGCTTTATCTAGATTGGACCATTTTTGGAGTTTCAGTGAATGAATAAATAAATAACCATAAGTAAAAATAAATTATTTTTTAATATAATTGAGAAGTTTATTAAAGTTTAAAGGAGACAAATCAAAATAATGTCATATAACAAATTCAAGATGTATGGTTCACACAAGAAGCAATTAAGGGAAATGTTATAATACAATGAAATCAAATCCAATTAATTTCAAGACATGCAAAATATAACAGAAAATTTTTTTCTAATTTTCTAAAGAGTTTGAGTGTAACATCCTTCGTCAAATTAGTTATAAATTAAATTGTATCATATAACATGCCAAAACTTTAGAAAATAAAATTTTTTAAAATATAAAAACAAATATTAGTTTGATTTAAGAAGATGATTGAGTCCAATGATCCATTATCTTGATCAAATAATATTATGAATTATAAAATCAAATAAACAAAAATAATACAAAAATATTTTTTTAAATTTATGTAAACATATGTGTTTTTTAGGTGAAGTGAGATAAATTTAGTCAATATAATATAACAAGATCAAAATGACATAAATGAAACATAAAAAGATATTTGGAGATAAATAGAAATATAACTAAATCGAAGAAAAACATTTGAAGAGATGAGAAAAATTATAAAAGAAATCTACATTCCGAGATTTTTAAGATATTTTATAATAATATCATCAATAACTAAATGAAATAATAATAAAAAAGTCTTACAAAGATCATTAAACTAAAAAAATAAAAGACTTTAAAACAAAAAATAAATATTTAACTAGATAGAGCATGTCAAGATATGTCCAACAAACCAATATTTTTTCTTAATAAGATATGATTTACAATTTTGACAATCACCAAAGCCAAATAAGTAAAAATAGTAACAATTTATAATTTGATATTTAGTATATACATAATAAAGCTAAAATAAGATAAATTTATACAATGTAATAAAATAAACTAAAGTTGATCTAAAGTTTGCATAAGAAGAAATTTATATATACAAAGAAAAAGAGCCATATAAAAGTAAAAATTTTGAGTAAATAAGATAAATTATATAGGAAAGTTGTATTCTATGATACAAAGGAGTTGAAATGTAACAACCTTGACCATTAAATCAAGTAAGAAAGAAAGAATCTTATAAAATGTGTCAAAAAATTAGAAAATAAAATATTTAGAAAAAACATAAATAAATGAATATTTTATTAGATAGTGCCCATTGATACTGGTCCAATAACATCTATTTTGTCTAAATTATACCTCATTTCAAATTACTATAAAATACAAAAATAAACAAGTACAAAAAATAATGAATTATTAATTTAATATTAAGTAAATGTATATTTAAGTTGAAGCAACATAAATTGAATTAATGTATGAAAACAAATCAAAGTAGTAAAGTTTAACATAGAAATATAACCAAAGTAAAGAAGAAATAATTGGAAATAAAATAAATTGTATTGTAAAGTTACATTCCAAGATATCTGAGAGATGATGTTTAACATCTTCGATCAACAAATCAAGTATGACTCGAAATGACTCTTAAGGTATACAGAAATCCTTCATAATAAAATATTTAAAAATATAGAAGGAATATTTAATTAGATAGAGCTTGTCAGGATAAGTCCAATGACGATCTTTTCATCATGATTTGACATCGTCTAGAATTACTATGAATTACCAAATTAAATCAACTTTTATAATAATAAATTATTGTATAATAATATTTAAATTTTTATTGATGTTTTACGAGATAAATTAATGAAATTAAATATATTGAAATCAAGTCGATGTAATTGACCAAGTGTAATATCCTTCATCATTAAATCAAGTACAATAAAAGAAGTCTAATAAAGTATACAAAAAGTTTAGAAAATTAAATATTTTAAAAAATGAATATTTAAATATATAAAACTTATAGAGGCAAGTTCAGTAACAATTATTTTTCTTTGGTTAAACCATCTTTGGAATTTTTATGAATTGACAAAATAAATATGCTTAAGTAAGAAATAACATTATCGAGTGCAACATTATCGATTGCCATATTAATTACCAATGGAAAGGTTTTGTAAAGCATCCTAAGACCCTTGTAAGTAAAATATTAAGAAATATAAAAAGTAATATTTAATTGGTTGTAGATGGATGAGACACCTTCAATAACATTTGATTTATCTTAATTTCATCTCATCTATAATTACTATGAATTACTAAGACAAACAAGAATTAATAATAATACATTATTATTTTAATATATTTGAAAGTTTAAATGAGAGAAATTGAGATAACTTATTATAACTAAATAAAAATGAAAACTTAAAAAGAAATAAAATATTTATATGTGGAAGTTGCATTATGAGATACGAAAGTCATCAATTGTAATATCCTTGACCATTAAATATGATATGTATTGAAACATATAATGATAGCAAAATTATAGAATTTTTTTAAAAATAAAAAATCTAACATTTAATTAGAGTAGTTCATATAGATAAGTCTAATAAAATTTATTTCATGACAAGAAAACCTTATTTTCTATTCTTATATATAATAAGAGGAAATTAGAATATATAAAAATAAACTCCTCTTTTAATAATAACAAAACATATAATAAAGTTTAAAAAGATAAATTAAAAGTGTATATAACTAGATCAAAGAGATAAAATAGTCATAAGAGAGGAGAATAAAATTTTCATCATAATATAACATGTAAAAGTAAAACATTTGAAGAAACAAGGTAATGTATAGGAAAGTTACTTTTCAAGATACTAAGGAGATTGAATGCAACATCTTCAATTATCAAATTAAGAAAGAATAAAAAATTTCTTAAAATAGCTTGACGTGATAAGAAAAATAATATTTGAAAATATAAAAAATATTTAAATGGACATAGCTTGAAGAGAAGAGTTTAAGGATATTTATTTTATCTTAATTATTTCTTATTTAGAATTATAGTGAAGCACAAATGTAAATAAGAAATAATAATAATAATAAATTAATAAGCAATTATTAAGGAAATATATATTAAAGCTCAAATGAGATGAATTAAAGTAATATAATATAATCAAATAGATGTGATGTAAAGGTCACACAATATGGGATTCGGAGTCATATAGTAATATAACTAAATTAAAGCAAAACATTTAGGAGCTGAATTAAATTGTACGAAAAATAGTGTATGAAGATCAAGATTAGCATTCTTGATTATAAAATTAGGTATAAATTACAATTTTTGCCAGGCAATAAAAAAACTTTTGAAAATAAGGTATTATAAAATATATAAAATAATATTTAATATGGTAGAGCTCCTATAAAGACTTCTAAAGACATTTATTTAATTTTGATTATATTTTATTTGGAATTATCACAAATTATTAAAGAAAATAAATATAAATAAAATTAGACTATTATTTTAATATTAAATTTATGTTAAACCTTAAATAAAATAAATTAAAATTTGTAACATAACTAAATCATTGTGATATAAGGGCCATAAGAGAGAAGAATTTTAGTTTCATATTAATATCATTAAATCAAAGAAAAAACATTAATGAAATGAAGTAATTATGTACAAAAGTTGCATTCCTAGATACCAAGAAGATTATGTATGACATTCTTAATCATCAAATCATGCACAAATTATTTAATAGACGAGAACTAAGGGGAATGATTTTAATGGAGTTTATTTTGTCTTAATTGAACTTATTTTAAATTACAATGAAATAATAAAGTAAATAAGTATAAATAATAAAAAAATTTTACTTTAACATAAAAGGAATACGTATTAAAGTTTAAATGCAATAAATTATATTGATGTATCATAAGCAAATTAAAGAGATGTCAAGGCCACTTGAGAAAACATTTAGGGTTTCTTAGTAACGTAACAAAATACAAGAAAATTTATGAAATTAGATAATTGTTAGGTCAAAGATGTGCTCCAAAATACTAAGGATGTCCATAATAATATCCTTTATGAAAAATTAAGGTAGGAATCGATAAGCTCATAAATTAAGAAAAAATCTTCAAAAATAAAACAAAAGACCTTTCAATGAATATTTAATTAAATAGAGTTCATTTTGATGAGTCCAACATCATTTATTTCATCTTGATCAAGTCTAGTTTAGAATTTCTATAAATTACAAAATTAAATAAATATAAATAATAGTAAATTTTTGTGTTAGAATTAAGCAAATTTTTAAAATCAAACCTATGTAATGGTCACAATATAAAAGAATTCAAATTTCATTACAATTTGGAAAACTCAAAGCAAAAACGTTGAAGAAATGAGATAAATTGTATGAAAAACATGCATTCCAAGATACTATGGTTATCGAGTATAATATTCTTAACCACAATATTAGGCATCTTAGAGTGCAACTTTCTTTGCACTTAGGTGACCTTTACTTTGCTTTGATTTATTTATATCACGATGATCCAATTTATCTCATTTAGTATTATGATATATTTACTTGATATTAAAATAAATAATTATTATTATTTATGCCTATTCAATTTTTTGTTCTTAGAAATTCCAAATGTGATCCAAGCAAGACAAAATAAACATTATTGGGTTCCATGCTTTACGAGTCACTGTAATTTTCATTTATTTAATTTTAAATATTTTATATTTAAAGGCTTCCATGCTTTACAAGTCACTGTAATTCTTATCAAAATTAATCATAGAGGACATTACACTTGATCATCTTACTACCTTTGAATGGTACTTTATCACATAATTTATCTCAATTTTACGAGTCATTTCAATTTTTACCATATTTATCGATCATGGATTGTGCACTCGATCTCTAAAACATCATTTAATGCGACTTTCTCACACATTTTACTGCTTTCTTCCTTTGTAATTTAAAATAATTAAAAATGTGGTAAGCTCAAAACTAAAATATGTTTTTGTAGTCATTTTAATGGTTTTATGTAATTAAATATTTTTTAAACCCTTAATTTTTTGTTGTTTTGATCGATATTATGAGACATTTAGATTCATACCTAGTTTGACAATCATGCTTCTTGCACTATATCTCCTTGTTATCTCAGAATGTAACTTTTTAGTACAATTTATCTCGTTTCCTTAATTTTTTGCTTTAATCTCACCAGGTTACTACGCAACAACAAATCTCATATGGCATAACCTACATGTCGCTTTTATTTAGTTATTTTACAATTCTTTATTTGACATTATTTTAGCTTTTATATATATTTAATTTAAATTAAAAAACAATTTATTATTTTTAATCCTTATTTAATATAATAACATGTAGTAATTCTAAGCATGGTCTGATAAAGATGATATAAACATTATTAGACTTATCTTGGCATATTATGTATAATGAAATATCAAATTTTTAAATTTAAATATATTTTTTAAGGATTTTGGCACATGCTATAGGATATTTTGACTCTTGTGTTATATGATAAATAAGGATATTATAGTTGATATCTTCAACAACTTTCAATTAATGTTTTTCAAATACTTAAATATTTCTTTAAATGTTTCTCTTTGATTTAGTTATATTTTTATGTAAGTCTAAATCCCCAATAGTGTGACCACTAATTACATTTTTTTATTACATAGCATCAATTTATCTCACTTAATATTATTGATATTTTACTTAATATTAAGTAATAATGTATTACTATTTTGACTATTTTTGTGGTAATTCATAGTAATTCCAAATGAGGTATATTAGAGATGAAATAAATGTCATTGATCTATCTCATTCCAACGTTTAATAATACTTACCTAATATTAAAAACATAATTTGTTATTAATTTAGTTTACTTACTTTTCATGGTAATCCCAATGGTTGTCTCATTTAGAAAGAAAAAATGTCATTGTACTCATCTCGACGAGTTCCATCTAGTTAAATACTCATTCTTATATTTTAAAAACTTTACATTCTAGGGTTTTGGATTATTTTGTGATATATTTGAAGTCATACTTGATTTGATGATCATAGATGTTGCACTCCATCTCCTTAGAATGATGGAATGAAACTTTCCCATATAACATATCTCATTTATTCAAAACTTTTAGTTTGCTTTGATTATATTTTTGTGTTATTGTAAAACTCCTCTCATTTGAGCTTTAAATTGCTTTAATTTTGTCTTATTACATTGCTAAAATTTATCTCATTTTAGCTCTAAAATATATTCACTATAATTCCAAATATAGTTTGATGAAGATGAATAAAACATTGCTTGTGTCTTCTCAACAAGCTTTATCAAAAAACTTATTGTTTTATATATTTTAAAATATTTAGTTTTTTAAGGCTTTTTTGGTTTACAAGATATTTTGATCTATACCTAATTTAACATAAAAGTTGTTACACTACATCATAGTATCTTAGAATTCAACTTTTTGATACAATTTCATTCATTTTAACTTTTTTAGGCTCATTGGGTTATATCACTATGTATCACTAAATATTCTCTCATGTGCCCTTTACATCATTTGATTTAATTTGTTAGGTTGTAGTAATTCAAAATGAGGTCCAATCAAGATGAAAATATCATCATTTGACTCGTCTCATTGTGAACTACACTATCAAATATTCAGTATTACATTTCTTTAAAATGTATATTCTATAAGGATTTTGCATGCTTTACAAATTTTTTGAATTGTATTTTTTTTGCCTTATAAATGTTGCACTTCATCTCTCCATTATCAAGGAGTGTAGTTATACCATGCAATTTATATCATTTTTTTAACAATTTTCTTTTAGATAATGATATAATGCTATCAAATTCTAATTTTTCTATTACATGAGCTTGCATTATTTTAGTTATATTACATTAACATAAAAATTGACATGGGCCTCAACTCAGTCAGTTGTAATGAATTATATAATAATTTTTTATTTTTGATTATCTTTTTATAAAGCTTTGGCATGTTTTATTAGGTGTTTTTCTTAAACCTGATTTAACAAACGAGAGTGTGACAATCGATTTCTATAGTTTTTTGGAATGCAACATTCTCAAATAACTAATGTCATTTCATTTCATAAATTTTTTTCTTTTGTTTTGTTTGAATGTTATGTTATTGCTTATCTCATATATCTCTTATCTTGCTTTAATTTGGTTGTATTATATTTGATTAATTTAACTCAGTTCACCTTAAATATATTTTAAACTAATATTTTTAAAATAATTTATTATTTTTTGAACTTATTTTTTTTTTAAGTACTTACTTTTATATATTTTAAATATTTTATTTTTAGGATTTTTGGAATTTTTATGACAAAATTTTGATTCAAACATAATTTGTTGAGCAAGAAAGTTACACTCAATCTCCTTTGTCTAGTTAAATGAAACTTTTTTATATAATTTGTCTCATTTCTTTGAATATTTTACCCTGATTTTGTTATATTATTATGTAACTCTAATTATTCTTTAATGTGACCCTCACTTTACTTTGATTTTTTTTGTTTCATACCTTCAAATTCTATCATTTGTTGATTGATATTTTTTTACTAATATTAAAATAATTTTTTGTTAGTCTTGATGCTTTTTAATATTATTAATTCTCAATAATTCTAAAAAAAGTCTAATCAAGATGAAATTTTTTTTGAACTCACCATGACATGGTCTATCAACTAACATTTTTATATTTTTAAGACTTTGTTTTCTATGATTTTGAAAGGTTTTATAAGATATTTAGAATTCTGCCAAGCTGATGATTGAGGATGTAATGCTAAATCTCCATAGACTTTTAGAATGCAACTTTCTATCATTCAATGTGATAACATGTCCAATTTATTTGCCAAAGTTACAATGTTTTGTAATTTTTTTTATCATCAATAAATAAATATTTAATATTAAATAATTATTTTTTATTATTTATGTTTATTTAATTATATAATTTCCAATAATTCAAATGAAGTCAAATATGGATGAAATAAATATGGTGGGTCTCATCTCGACGAGCTATATCTAATTCAAAATTTTTTTAAAGGTTTTAGATATTTTTAAATATTTTTGTAATGTGTTGTGAGAAACTTTAATGCTAGCTTAATGTTATGGTGTACAATGTTGCACATCATGTCCTAAATATTTTTGAATAAATTTATTTTGCGTAATTTAGGTCATTTCTTCAAAGTTGTTTTTTTTCATTTTTTTATATTAAAATGTAGTTTTTAATTTCATTTCATTTGACCTTTACGTCATTTTCTCTTGGATGTATTCCAATGTTTCAACTTATCTCATTTCCTCTTTAACAATGTTTGCTTAATATTATATTACAATTTATTATTTATATTCTTATTTGTTTTAATAATTCATGTTAATTCCAAATGAGTTCCATCAAAGACAACATAAACATGATTTGACTCCTTATGCCAAGCTTTATCCCATTAATTATTAATATTTTTAGTCTATAAAAATAATGTTTTTAAAATTTTGACTTGCTTAATGATTGAGAACATTAAACTCAATTTTTTTGTGTGTTGGAATGCAACTTTCCAATACAATTTATCTCATTTTATTAATTTTTTATATTTTTTTAATGTGATGTAAATTTATATTAAAATTGAAATAAGATTGGTAAAGAAACTTAATATGTACAAACAAAAGACTTATAATAGACACATGAGAAGAGATTCACATTTTCATTATAATATAACAAAATTCAAGCAAAATAATTTTAGAAAATAAACAAATTATATGAAAAAGTTATATTCCAAGATGCTAACGAGATCAAATGTTACGCTGTCGATCATAACACCATGGATCAAGATGTCTTAAAAAGCATGAGAAACTTTTATAAAAAATATTTAAAAATTAAAAAAATGAATACTTGGTTAGGAAGAACTTTTCAAGATGAGTCTATCGACATTTTCCATCTCTTGTTTGAACCTCATCTAGAATTTTTGTTAGTAACCAACACAAACAAGCTTAAATAAAAATAAATTATTATTTTAAAATTATGTTAATGTATATTAATGCTAAATGAGTTAAATTTAAGTAATGGAATTTAACCAAATGAAAGTAATATATAGTTCAAATGAGATGAGATTTATACTGACATATGAATTAAGATAAATAAATATATTTTTTTGAAAATAAGTAAATATATGTTAAGGTAGAAATGAGATAAATTAAGTCAATATAATATTACAAAATCAAAGAAATTTTATGGTCACAAAATAAGTCATTTGGAATAGTAAGCTAAGATAAGTAAATCAAAATGAAAAACTTCAAATAAATGAGACAAAAAGTGGAAGAAATCTAATTTCATGACATTAAGGAGATCAAACATGGCATTCTTAATCATCAAATTTGGTATCAACGAAATTATCCCTTAAATGGTTCCAAAACAAGAGAAAATAAAATAGTTATACAAATAAAAATGAATATTTAATTAGATGAAGCATGTAGTGATGATTCCATTGTTTTTTTTTATCTTGCTCAGGGTTTGCTTGAAATTACTATGAAACAATGTGAATAAAAATAAATAACAACACAATATCTTTTCAATATAATATAAATACATATTAACAATGTAATAAGAAAATTTGAACGAATGTATTACAATGAAATAAAATCAATGCAAAAGTTACAAGAGAGGAGATTTAGAGTTGCATAGTAAGATTGCATTGCATGATATTAAAGAATAACATATAAGATCTTAAATTATTAAATTTTATAAAAAATAAAATACCTATTAAAGCATGTTAAAAGTCTAAAAAAAAAAAAAGCAAAAACAAATACTTAATTTGATAGATGTGGTATGGATGGGTCCAATAATATTTTTTTGTTATAGTTTGGCATTAATTGAAATTACAACAAGTAAACAAATTAAATAAGCTTACATTAGAGTAAATTACTATTTTAGTATTACGAAAATATATATTATTGTTGAAAATAAAATAAATTGAAGAAATATGATAAAACCGTATCAAGTGACACAATAGTTGTATAACAAGCAAATTAGATTATTGTCAAAATATAAAAAATCAATGCAAGGCATTTGAAGTAATGAAATAAATTGTGGGTAAGTTGAGTTCCAACATATTGAGAAGATGGAATATAACATCATTGATCATCAAAATCTAGTATGAAATGAAATTTCAAGTTAGGAATGTAAGAACAAATAAAATAAAATATTGAAAAATATAAAAATAAATATCTTGTTGGATAGTGCTCATGGAGGTAAGCCTAATGAAATATTTTTCTTTCATGATCAGATCTCATTGAAGTTTCTTTAAGTTATGAAAGTAAAAAAGTAAAATTAATAACAAAATTGTATTTTTATATTAGGTAAATTTATAATATAGGTCAAGAGATGATAACCTATTGCAATATAATTTATTGAAATAAAAAACTTGTAAATGTCAAATTGGTTGAGAATGAGACCTACATAGTAAAATATCCAAATCAAAGTGAGAAAATTTAGGAAATGAGATAAACTATTCAGGAAACCTTCATCCTAAAAAAACTAATGGGATCAAATGTAACATCTATAAGAACCATATCAGGTACTTGTCAAAATATTACACAAAGTGTTTCAATACCCTTCAAGACATTATGTAAAAAAATAAAATTGATACTTATTTCGAATGAGCTCCATGAGATGAGTCCATTAACATCAATTTTTCCCTATTAGTCATTGTTCAGAATTACTATAAATTACCCAAGCCAATAAGTACAAATAATAACAAATTATTAGTTTAAAAGTAAGAAAATATTTGGTAAAGCTTAAATGAGATATATTGAAGCAGCAAAATATAGCTAATTCAATGCAATGTATAAGCCTCATAGGAAGAAATTTAGAGTTACAATGTAATATAACAAAATTAAAGAAAAACAAATTGATGAAATGAGATAAAATTTATAAGAAAGGTATTATCCATGACACTGTGGGCATAAAGCCTAATAATCTCAATCATGAAATCATTTAAAAATTGAAATGTTTCGAAAAATGCACCCAAATATTACAGAAATAAAATATCCAAAAATATGAATTTAATACTTTAGTTTGAATTTCTTTAACAAGGCGAGTCCAATGACATTTGTTTCGTTCTGATTGGACCTCATTCAGAACTACTAAGAATTGTTCAATTAAATAAAAAATAAAGAATTATTATTTTAAAGTAATGAAAATATATAATAAATCATAAATTTCATATGCTTAATGTATATAATATATCCAAATCGAAGCAATGTAATTGCCATGAGAGGAGATTCAAAGTTACATTATCTTATAACAAGATCGAAACCAAAATGTTAAAGAAATGACAAATTATATAAGAATGTTGCATTTCAGGATATTATGGAGATTTACATAACAATATCGATTGTCAAATAGGGCACAAATCAATCATTTTCATGAAGAAAAAAATACTATGAAGAAAAAGTTATCGAATTTAAAAATAAGTATTTAATTGGATAAAGTTCGTTGAGACAACTCTAATGACATTTGTTTGGTCTTGATCTAACTTTTTTTTAAATTACTATGAATTAGCAATAAAAATAAATGTAAAAAATATAAACATTATTTTAATACAAAATAAGTATATTGTGAAGTTGAAAAAAGAAACTTGATGCATTGTAATATACAAAAAACAAAGCAATATAAAAGTTACATAATAAGAGAATTAAAGTTTTTGAATAATATAACCAAATCGATAAGAAAATATATGAAATGAAGTTATTTATATAGGAAAGTTGCATTCCAAGATATTAATGAGACCAAGTATGACACCCTCGTTCATCTAATCTCGTGATAACCTTAATGTCTTATAAAAAGTCTCAAATTTATATAATGAAATATGTAAAAGTGAAAAGTAAATATTTAATTGTTTTGAGTAATTCTTTATTAGAAACAATTCCATTTTCTCTATAAATCCTCATTTAAAGATAAAATGAAAAATAAAACAAAATAACTATAAATATTAAAAAACATATTATTTCAATACTAAGTAAATATAGATTAAAGAAAAAATATGCTAAATCGAAGCAATCTATTGCAACCATTTAGAACAAAAAATTAAAAGAAAAGTGTTATTTTTTTGGAATCTACTTTTGACAATTCTATGAAGATTAGGAGTAATATTGTTGATGATGAAATAAAGCATGAATCAAAATAACTTGTAAAACATGCAAATATTATAGGAAATTAAACATTTAAAAGTATAAAATTAAATATTTAATTAGATAAAGCCAGTTAAGATGTGTCCAATGATATTTGTCTTGACTAAATCAGACGTTATTTGGGAATACTCAAAATTGCTTAATTAAATAAGCATGAAAAATAATAGATCATTATTTATATTATTACTATAATATTAAAAAATATATAGTAAAGTTGAAAGGAGATAAAAGGAAGCTATGTAATATAAATGAACTAGAAAAGGTAAATGTCAGATAAGAAGAGATTTAGAATTACATTTTAAAATAATCAAATTGAAGCAAAACATTTGAGGAAATGAGTTAAATTATCTAAAAAGTTCCATTATATGATCCATAAGATATTGAGCATAATATTCTTAATTATCAAATCAAATATGAATTGAAAAGCCTTATTAATGATGTTAAAATCTTTGCTTCATATCAGTATGATGCTGTTTGGTGTAACTGTGATTTTAAAAAAATAAACACGCATAAATAATAAAAAATTTTATTTTAACGTTAATATATGGTAAAGATAAAATTAAGCAAATTGAAGTATTGTAATATAACAAAAATAAAGGGATGTAAAGGTAAGATGAGAGAGGAATTAAAGTTTCATTTTCCCATAATCGAAGCAAAGCAAATGATTTTAGTAAATGAGATAACTTGAAAGGGAAAGTTACATTATGGGATACTAATGAGATTGACTATGATCCCACTATCTTTAAATTATGTGATAATCAAAATATCTAGTAATGCATGAAAAAATCCTAAAAAAACGAATTAAAAATAGAAAAAATATATAATTAACTTATTAGAGCTTTTGGAGATGAGTCTAAAAAAGTTTGTTTCATCTCAATTGAAAATCATTTGGAATTTTTATAAATCACAAAAATAAATAAGCATAAATAATAATAAAATTTTAGCATAATATTAATTAAATATACTTGAAAGTTGAAATGTTTTAGGTTGAAATAATGCATCAAGATAATATCAAAGCGAGATAATAAAAAATAATTAGAAACTTTGTGTAGGAAGGTTGTACTACAAGAAGCTAAAGAGGCTGAGGGTAACATCCTCAATCATCAAATTATATACAAAACAAATTACTTTATAAAAGTTGTTAAATCTATAAAAACTATATTATTTAAAAGTATAAAATAGAATATTTTACTAGATAGAGGTTGCATAGAGTGCAATGAAGTTTTTGTATTTCAATCAAACCTTATTTGGAATTACTTGAAAATATAAAAGGTAAATAAATGTAAGTAAAATAAAAATATTATTTAATATTAAGTAAGAAAATATTAAAGTGAAAATGAGATATATTAAAGGAATGCAATAAAAAAATCAAAAATATTCAAGGGTTAATTGGGAGGACAAATAAATTGAAATTACAATATAATAAATTTAAAGTGAAATATTTCAAGAAATGATATAAATTACATAAGGATATTACATTCAATAATATTAGTGAGATTAAGCATAAAATTTTGAATTACCAAATCCAGTACAAATAGATATGTCTAGTAAAGCAAGTAGAAATCCTAGAAAGAAAACTATACTTTAAAAAATAAAATTAAATATGAAATTTGTTTGGGTTAATCATAGATGTCTAACAATATTTCTTTTATCTTGATCAAATATCATTTTGATTTAGCTATCAATTATTATAAAAAATTGGAATAATTAATAATATGTTATTATTTTAATATTAAGTAATCTATAGTAAAAATATTTTTTAAATTAAATCAATTTATTGTAGCAAAAATGAGTTGTAAAGGTCACTTAAGAGAAAAATTAAAGTTTTGTTGTAATATAACAAAATTAAAGAAAAAATTATTATTTAAAGTATAAATGTGATTCTTAGGAGATTGAATGTGACGGCAACATTTGCCGAATCTCTTGCTAACCATAAAATCTCATAAAGTATGCCAAAACAATAGAAATAAAAATTAAAAAATAAATGTTTAATTTATTAGAGCTTATCAAGATAAGTGTAACCACATTTGTTTCTACTAGATTTTTTGTCATTTTGAATTACAATTAATAAAAAAAGCAAATAAGCATAATGAAAAACTATATTATTTAAAAACTATGCAAATAGATAATAAAGCTCAAATGAGCTAAAGTGAAGGAAAATATAATTAAAGTAAAAAACTAAAAGAAAATAAGATAAATTATGTAGGAAAGTTGCATCCTATAATGCTAAAAAGATTATGTGTAATGTCTTTGATAAGTAAATCTCATACGAATTGAAATATCTTATAAAATATTCTAAGACCCTAAAACCTTAAATGTTAAAAATAATAAGATCGTGTATTTCATTAAAAAGAGTTTGTCGAGATGCGTCCAATGTCATTTGTTTCATCATGATCATACAATAACTGAAGTTTTTACGAATTACTAAAATAAAAAAACTTAAGTAATAATAAATTATTATTCTAATATTAATTTAATCTTTATTAATGCAAATTCAACAAAAATTTAGGCAAGGCATTACCATTAAAATAAGGACATGTAAAAGTAATATAAGAAAATATTTAAAATTACATCATACTATAAGTTAATGAAAGAAAAAAATTTGGAGAAATGAGATAATCTATATTGAGAAGTTTTCCTTTGAGACACTAAAGAGATTAAGATCATCCATTATTCTCATAAACCTTTGTCAGAATGCAAGAAAAGAAAATATTTAAAACATAATATGTATTTTATGAGATAAACATCGTGAAGAAGAGTCTAACGACATTTATCTCATTTTAGTAGAACCTCGTCCAGAAGTACTAAGACTTAATAAAAAAAAAGCATTTTGTGATGCTAAAGAGACTAAGTATAACATTCTTGAGAGTCAAGTGAGGAACAAATTCAAATTTGTCAAAAAGCATGCAAAAATCATAAGAAACAAATATTATAAATGTAAAAATAAATATTTAATTAAGTTGATCTTGATGACACCCATTCAATATTATTTGCTTCATTTGGATAGGACCTTGTTTGGAATTAATGTGAATTACAATAGAGAATAAGCATAAATAATAATAAAATATTATTTTAATGTTAAGTAAATAGTAACGATGAAATTAGAAAAGATGGACTAATGTAATGTAAGAAAATGAAAGTAATGAAAATATCAAATTAGAGGAGAATTAAAAATTAGCAATAATATAAAAAATTCGAAGTGAAAATTTAAAATAATGAGATAAATTATGTTGAAACATTGCATTCTAACAAACTCACATAATTATGCATGCAATCTTGATGATCAACTTAGTTGTCAATCCTTACCTCTCGTAAAGCATACCAAAACCATTAATAAAAATAATTAAATTTATTAAAAATTAATATTTAATTTGTAAGAACTTGTCGAGTCTAATCCAACAACAATTTTTTAATCTTGAATGATCCACATCTTGAATTACCATGAATTTCAAAATGAAATTAGAATAAAAAATATAATTATTTTAAGATTCAGTTAAAAATATTATACTTAAAATGATATAAATTTAAATAATGTAATATATTAAAATAAAAGAAATATGAAAGTCGCACAATAAAAAATTTAGACTTTCATAATAATTATACCACATCAATGAAAAAAATTAAAAAATAAGATAAATTATAAAGTTGTATTGTATGATATTAATATGATATAATGTAACTACCTACACCATAAAATAGACCAAAAATTGAAATATCATATAAAGCATTTGAAAGACCATAAACATTTATTTATAAATATAAAAAAAAATATTTAATTAGAAAGAGCTCCTCTAGATTAGTCCAACAATGTTTATTTTTTCTCAATTTATCCTCATTTAGGGATACTATCATTAATAAAATTAAGTATAAGTAATAAGAAAATTTTTTATTATTGCTCTAATATTTATTATAACGAAAAAGTAGATCAACAGAATTACTATAATATAATTAGATTAAGGAATTCTAAAGGTCACATGAGAGGAGTTTTAGAGATACTTAGGAAAGTTGACAAAAAGATAAATTGAAACAATGTAATATAACCCAATCCATGTGATTGAAGGTTACATGAGATGAGAATTTAAGCTTCATGGTAATATTATTAAATCAAAGAAAAAAATTGATGAAATGAGGTAACATTTTGGGAAAGTCAATTTCTCTGATGTTTAGAAGATTGACTGTGACACTCTCAAATGTCCAATCATGTGAGAATTTATGTGCCTCATAAAATTGATCAAATATGAGAAAAATAATTTCAAAATATAAAAAAATTAATTACATAGAGCTCATCTATACAACTTCATTAACGATTGTTTCATCTTCATCGGACACTCACTTAAAGTTAATATGATTTAGAAAACGAAATAAACATCAATAATAACAACAAATTAATATTTTAGTTTTAAGTAAATATTTATTAAATTAAAAATAAGATCAATTAAACTATTATAAATATTGCAAAATAAATGACTTGTAAAGGTCACCTAAGACTAGATTTGGAGTGGCATACTAATATAACAAAAAAATAAAAATTTTGAAGAAATGAGATAAATTATATAAGAAAGTTACAAATTAAAACACAAATATGATTGAGTGTAGCATCTTCAGTCTTTAGATAAGTCCAGAACCACCATATGTCATAAAACATGTAAAAAGTCTAGAAATAATATTAAAAAAATATAATAAATGCATTTTTAATTTGTTAGTGCTCATCCAAATGAGTTCAATAATATTTGTTTGTACTCGTCAAATAGTATTTCAAATTACTATAAATTAGAATTGTATGAAGTAAAAGCAATAAAAAATATTAATTGAATCTAAATTAAATATATATATATATTACAAAATGAATGGCATGTACAATTCAAATGAAGGGTAGATTTAGGGTTACTTAATAGCATAGGTAAATGAAAATTCAAAATTTGATAAAAGAAGCAAAAATGTATAGTGGTGTTGCATCTTAAGAAACCTAGAAGAATTATGTATTGCCCTTAATCATCAAGGAAATTACAAATAAAACGTTTTTTTGAAGCGTGTCAAAAACTAGGAAAATATAATACAAAGAACATTTAATCATATGGAGGTCTTTGCGATGAGTCCAATGTTATTTTTGTCATAATGATTAGACCATGTTTGGAAATACTACAAATTGTACCAATAAATAGGAAATGGTAGTAATAAATTATTGTGTTAATGTTATGTAAATAGATAAGAAATCTTAAATGAGTTAAATTGAGGCATTGTAATATAACAAACAAAATCTATGTAAAGGTTTACATGATAAAAGAATTGGAGTTTATACCAACAAAATAAAATGAAAGAAAAAAATTGATTATACAAAGCAAAGTATAAGGAAAAGTTGCATTCCAAGAAACTATCCATATTAAGTGTGATATTTGTGATCATTAACTTTTGTGTGAATTAAATTGTCACATAAAGTGGATCAAAATAATATTTTTTTAAAAAAACAAGAACAAATATTTAATTAAATGATGCCCATCTAGTGATGTCTGATAATTATTTCATCTCTATTTAACAAATTTTTAATTATTATGAATAAACAAAAAATTGAGCACAAATAAAAATAATTATAGTTTTAATATTATGTTATGTTTTAAAGTAGACATGGGATTAATTAAAGCAATCTACTATAACAAAATCAAAAACATGTAAAAGACAAACGACAAAATATTTTGAGTTATATAACAATATATCTAATTCAAACTAGAAAAATGCAAAAAATTTGAAAAAAATGAGAAATATATGCAATCGTGAAATGGTGTGGTTGTACAGAGGTTATAATGAGGCAGTATATAAAAAACATGAGATGAGAGTCATATGATCTTGAAATTGCATAATTGGATGGTTCTAGTTACTTTTAAAATTTCGAAATATGTCACACAAAATAAAACTTTGTTTAGTCCTTGATTGTAGATGCAAATAAAGAAGTTCTATGCTTGATGCTTTTCGTGGTCCTTTAAGGCAGCCAATGGGCAAAGGACACTCTTTATATGGCTCTGGAAGTCATGACTCTGTTAGTCATGCATTATCCTCAATGTTTTTGTCCAATACTAATGACCAATTGTTGCACAACTCAAGCCAAGTTTGGAATCAATTTCTCAACAAATTAACTTTATTGAATGGATTTAAAGATATAATTATACTAAAATAATGAGCAAGATAAGATAAATAAAAAAGATGGTAAACATAAATGCCTTTCTAAGTTGATTAGTTTTAATTTAATTTATGTTCCTGGTAATAAATATTTCAATAAAACTTCAAATTTTAACAAAAGTAAAAGTGAAGTCTTAAAATTAATTCTCCTTCGCTCCTCTTTTTTAAGTTCTCCCACAAATACAATCATCGACAACATAAAATTTAAAAAATTACTTAAATAAACTCATTAAAAATGTTTATCATTTCTTGTTATTACAAAAGCACTATGACTAAGAGTTAAAAATAAAACATAAATAATAATAACTTTATACTCTAATTTAAAATGAATTTATTTTAATGTTAAAAAGTATATAATTTGAAGCAATATGAAATAATATAATCCAATTGATGTAGAGGCCATAGTAGAGAAGATTTAGTGTTACATAGTATTATTAAAAAAATACATGTGTAAATTTTATTAAAATAAGGTAAATTCTACGGTAAAGCTAAATTTAAATATAAAAAAATTGAGTGTGACATTCCTCATCATCAAATTAGATATATATTAAAATATCTTAGAAATCATGCAAAAATATTAGAAAATAAAATTTCAAAAAATATAAAAAAATATTTAATTGCATAGAGCTTATTAAGATGAGACTAATGACATATGTTTCATCTTAATATGACATTTTTAAAAATTATACTGAAATAAAAAACTAAATACGAAAACCTAATAATAAATTAATTTTTTTAATCACGAAAAAAATATAATGAAGCTTAAAAATGAGATAAATTAAAGCAATAAAACATTAAAAAATGAAACATATGTAAAGGTTGTGCTGTAGAAGAATTAGATTGTTAATGAAATATAAGCAAAACAATGTGAAATTTTTAATAAAATGAGATAAATTGTACAGGAAAGTTGCTTTCCAAGATACTAAATGGATCAAATACAACCACTTCGATCATCGAATCACATATGATTCAAAATGTCATGAAAATTATTGTAGAATCCAAAAAATAAAATATTTAAATAGTATATAACAGTGAATATATAATTGGATTGAGCTAATTGAGATAATTCAAACAACATTTTTTTCTTGTATATGGGACCACATTTGAAATCACTACAATCCATCAAATCAAATAACCATAAATAATAATATATTAATATTTTAATATTAAGAGAAAATATAATAAAGCTCAAACTAAGATATTTCATAGGAAATGTTTTAGAACCAAATCAAAATAATGCAAAGGTCACAATTAATGTAACAAAATTAATGCAAGACCTCTAAATTAACAAGACACATAATACCAGAAAGTTGCATTCTAAGATACTAAAGAGCTTGTGTATGAAATCCCTTTTTATCAAATTAGGTAAAAATTAAAATGTTACAAAATATACAAAGTGCTTGGTAAATAAAATATCTAAAAAAATCTAAAAATAAATATTTAATTCCATAGAGTGCATTTAGATGAGTCCAATGTGGTCTATTTCAACTTAATTGGACATGTTTTGGAGTTTATATGAATTACAAACTTATATTTTTTAAATAATACTAAATTATTTTTTTAATTAATTATACATATAATAAAACTAAAATGATAAAAATTGAAGGACTGTAGTGTAAAAAACGTATCACCATAATGGACATATTAGCATAGATTTTTTTGTTACATCATAAAATAACTAAATTAGTTTCACAAATTTCAAGATAGTTGCAATCCAAAATATCAAGGTGCTTTTATGTGACATATTTGTCCATAAAAAAATGTACAAATAAAAAAGACCATTAAAATTGTCAAAAATCAAAATAATAAACTATTTCAAAACAAAACAATAATTATTAATTTTCATAGGGCCCATCAAGATGAGTCCAATGATGTTTATTTCAGGTTGACTTGACAGTTTAGAATTACTATAAATTATGAAATTAAATAAGATTAAATAATAAAAAATTAATTTTTTAATACCGTATAAATATATAATAAAGCTAAAAGGAGATAAATTGAATCAATATAGTATAACAAAATTAAAGTAATGTAATAAAAGAAAATGAAATAGATGCAATGGTCACAAAAGAAAAGATTTAAAGTTACATAATAATATATTAAAATTAGAGAAAACTATTTGAAGAAATGAGAGAAGTTGTATGGAAGAGTTGCATTCCATTATATTAAAGAGATTTGGTGTAACATCCTCATTTATAAAATGAAGTACGAATAAAAATGTCTCAAAAAATATATCAAAAACAAAAAAAGTAAAACATAAAAATATAAAAATGTATATCTAATTTAAAAAATCTCATCAAGAAGAGTCTAACAACATTTGTTTCACATCAATCAAACATCACCTTGAATTATTTATGATTAATAAAGTAAATAAGCCTAAATAGTAATAAATAAAATTTTAACATTAAGTAAACATATTTTAAATTTGAAATAAGATAAATTAAAGCAATACAATATTATGAAATCAAACTAATGTTAACGTCACACAAGAGGATATTTAGAGTTCATAGAATTATAAACATAAGAAAGAAAAAATTTATAAATTGAGATAAATTATGTAATGATAAAATTCTCAATTAGTGGATGTTGTACCATTAAAAGTTTTTGATAAGCATGCCACAATGTTATAAAGTAAAATATTTAAATACATGAAATTAATTATTTCAATTTATAAGGATTATAGAGACTAAGGGAACAATGTTTATTTTGTCTCATTCTAACATATTTTGGAGTTACTATGAACAACAAAAGAAAAATGTAAATTAGCAAGGATAAATTAAAGTAGGAATTAGATATATTTACACATTATAATATTACGAAATCAAACAGATGTAAATGTCACATAATAGGTGATTTAAAGTGAGATAGTAATAGAAACAAATCAACTAGAAAAGTCTAATGAAATTAGATATATTATACATTTAATTTTCATTCTATGATTCTTACATTGTTTATAAATCATCATATGAAGCATAAATTTAAATTACAAAACATTAAAAAATTATAAAAAATAAAAACATTCAAAAAAGTAAAATAAAGCATTTAATTAGATAGGATTCATCATGATAAGTCCATCGACATTATTTTTGTCTCGATTAGACTGCAAATGCAAGTATAGTGAATTAGTAAAGTAAATTAGGAAAAACATGTTTATATTATATTTTCATATTAAGTAAATATGTATTAAAGCTAAAGTGATACAACTTGAAGCAATGTAAAATAACCTAAAAAAAATAGATTTACAACATGATAGAAGATTTAGAGTAACATAGTAAAAATAACCAATTGAAAGTTAAAAAAATTGAAAAATATGCAAATTTTATTATGAAGTTATTTTCCAAGAATCTAAAGAGATATAATGTAGCATCCTTAATAATCAAATATTTTGAAAATCAATTGTCTCAAAAAACATACTAAAACCAAAGAAAATAAAAAAAATTAAAAAAATGAATTTGTAATTTTATAACGCTTATATAAACGAGTTAAACGACATTTGTTTTTTCTCAGTCTGATCATATTTAACATTTTTGTGTATTATTAAGTAATAAATAATAATAATAAATTATTATTTTAAATTTTAGTTAAATATATGTTATAGCTAAAAAGAGATAAGTTGAAGAAATATAATGCGAGTAACACAAAGGAATTTAATGATTAGAGTAGAGGAAATTTAGAGTTACATAGAAATATAACTAAATCAAGCAACATAAATTTAAAAAAATTAGAAAAATTATATTAATTGATGCATTCTAGGAAGTTGAAGTACCAACTATAATATCATCAATCATAAAATATGATAAAAACTGAAATGTATGGTAAATAATTAAGTCACTACAAAAAATGAAAAATTTGAAATATAAACTTGATTATTTAATTAGATAGTGCTATCTCAATGTGTTTAATGACATTTTTTATATCATTATAAGTCCTCATTTCAAATTACTATAAATTAAAAAATAAATATACATATCTAACAATAAATTATTATTTTAATATTAAGTAATCTATGATAAAGCTCAAAAAAAGAAAAATATAGTAATTTAGTACGACAAAATTAAAGTGATCTCATTGTCATAAATAAGAGGACATTTATTATTATATAATAATATTAAAAAAATCATGACATAACATTTGAGGAAAAGAAAAAAATTATGACAAACTACATTCCAAGATATTGAGAAGATCGAGTGCAATATTGTCAATGGTCAAATGATGCATAAATAAAAATGACAACAAAAGTGGGTCAAAACTGTAGAAAACAAAATATTTATAAAAATAGAAATGAATGTTAAATTTCATAATTCTCATTAACAAAAATCTAACATAATTAGTTTCGTCTTAAATTTTTCAGTGTGGAGTTACTACGAATTGCGATTAGGCATAAGCATAAAGAATAACAAATTGTTTGTTGTGTATTGAGTAAGAATATATTATACTTGAAATGACATAGATTGGAGCAATGTAAAATAAGCATGCCAAAGTGTTGTAAAAGTTGCACTAGAAGAGATTTAGAGTTACGTAGTATATAACTAAACTACCAAGATATATTTAAAGAAATGAGACAAATTACAAAGAAATTTTACATTCTATTACACTAAGGAGATAGATTGTAAAATCCTCAATCATCAAATCATGTGTGAATTAAATTTTCTCAAAAAATAATGCAAGAATACTAAAAATTAAAAATATGACAAAGTAAAAAAAATATTTTAAAAGATATAGCTCATGGAGACAAGTGCAATGATGCCACTTTCATCTCAATTGGACTTCTTTTAAAATTTCTAAGAATTGCTAAAGTAAATAAACATTAAAAAAAAACTATTTTTTTATTCTTAAGTAATTATATTAATGTTGAATTGAGATAACATGAGGCAATGTAAGAGTTTTAGAGTTACATTGTTAGATACCCTAATTAATGTATACAAATATGAAGTGATGTGTTGGAGGGTAAGGGAAAGTTGCTTTAGAGGATAATAAGCAAAATTGTAAAACATCCTCATTCATGAAATTAGTTAAAAATCAAAGTAACTCATAAAATATATAAAAATCTTAAAAAATTATAATTTTAAAAAATATAAAAATTACGATCTAATTTGGTAAAACTTGAGATGCGTATATATGCCAATCAAAGGAAAGGTTTTAACTGATAAGATAAGTAGTATGGGTAAATTTCATTGTGTGAATGTTAAAGGAAGTTGAAATCCAACTAGCTCGTAAAGCATGTAAAGATCCACCAAAACAAAAACTTTAAATATAAAAAAATATTTTGTTGGATAGAGCTTATTGAGAAGACTATAATGACATTTGTTTCATTTGGATAAGACATTGTTTGGAATACTACAAATGATAATAATAACTAATCATAAATATTAATGAATGTTATTTTAATGTTAATTGAAAAAATATTAAAGTAATAAAATATAAAAAATGGAAACATTGTAAAGCTTACATCTAAGAACACTTATTGTTAGAAAGTAATATTTGCAAATCAAAACAAAAATTTTGAAGAAATGAGGTAAATTGTATAAGAAAGTCATAAAAAATAACTAATTGAAATAACTCATAAAAAATTTCAAAATATGAAAAGAATATTTGATTTGTTAGAGACCACTATGTTGTTCTAAAGATTTTTGCTTCATCTCAATTGGACACATTTGTAATTATGGAAAATTTAAGAAAACAATAGACATAAATAGTAACATTTGGATACATATTAAATGTGAAATGAAATAAATTGAAGAATGACAACATAACCAAATCAAAACAATATAGAGGTAACGATAAAGAAGATTTACTTTAACATAATAATATAACAAAGTTAATGTTAAAACTTTTGATGGATCAGAAAGATTATATGGGAAAGTTTTAATTCAAGATACTAAACACATCTTGTGTAACATTCACCAACATCATGTCTTTCACAAATAAAAATATCACATAAGTCATGGAAAAACTCTACAAAATAAAATGTTACATATTTTAGAATTGAATATTTAATTTGATGGATCTCGTTAGGAAGAGTCCAATGAATCTCGTTTCTTCCAGAACAAATCAATGATTATAAATAATAGCATTAAATATTTTTAAATTTAAAATAAATATATATTAATGTTAAAATAAGATAAATTTAATTAATGTTATTTAACAAAATCATGGTTATTTAAATTTGACATGAGATGGGCTTTTGAGATACATCATATTTTAACCAAATCAAAGCAAATTATTCGATGGTGATAACCTTGGTTTAAACTTGATTGCACTCATTTGGAATTAACACAGATTACAAAAGTAAATAAGTATAAATAATAATAAAAATTTTTCTTATATTAAGAAAATATGTTTTAAAGCAAAAATTCAGTTAATTAAACAAATGTAATGCTCTCAAATTGAAGCTCTATAAAGTTTACTTGTTAAGAGAAATATAGTAACATAATACTACAATAAAATAGAATTGAAACATTTTAATTTAAAATAAACCATATCAAAAAGTCTTATTCCAAGATACTAAAGACTTTGAGTGTAATATCCTTCATTATCAAGTCAAGTTCAAACTAATAGGTTTAACAAGATAGGCAAACCGTAAGAAAAAATATTTAACAATGTAAAACTTAATATTTAATTTAATAGAGCTCATTGAGATTAGTTTAATGATACATATTTTTTCTTTTGTCAAACCTCATTTTAAAATACGATGAATTTTTAAATTAAATAAGTTTAAAAAATAATATGTGATTATTTTGAAATCTTGATAAATATATATTATAGCTAAAAAGATACAAATTGAAGCATTGTAATATAACAAAATAAAATTTCAATGTTTCACAAGAGGTGACTTTGATATACGTAGTATCATAACCAAATTACAACAAACAATTTTAGAAAAGGTAGATAAATATATGACAAAATTGTATTCCAAAATACTATCAAGTTCAAGCAACATTTTTGATCATCAAACCAAGACATCTTGTAAAGCAAGTCAAAAAAATAAAATTTAAAAATATTTAAAGTACAACAAAAAATGCTTAAATTAATCAAGTTAGTTCGGATGACTCCAATGACATTTGTTTCATCTCAATTTGACTTGATTCGAAACTCTATGAAATAATAAGAATATAAGCATAATTAATAAAAAATTATTCTCTTAATATTAGGAAAATATATATTGAAATAACAATAAGTTGAATTGAAAAAAATGTATATAATCAAATAAAAATAATGTAATAATTAGACTGAATGGGATTTCTAATACCATTGAAATTTAACAAAATTAAAGTTGAAACAAAATTGAATACATAAAAATCATTTTGTGGAAAAGTTTCATTCTATGATATTAAGAAGAACAAGTGTAAAATCCTCCATTATCAAGTCAAGAATGAATCAAAATATCTCATAAGATATAGAAAGCACATATGAAATAAACTGTTTAATAATATAAAATTAAAAATTTAATTCGATAAAAGTCATCAAGGTGAGGCGAATGATGTTTATTATTCCTAAAAGGGCCTCATTTCTAATTACAAAAAATTACCAAAATGAAAAAGTATAAATTAAAATAAATAATAGTTTTAGTATTACGTAAGTAAATATTAATGTTGAAATGAGTAGAATTAAAATAATGTAATAAAAATAAATAATTTTTTTTTGAATATCATAGGTGAGGCAACTTAGGGTAAAATTGTATTAAAACCAAGTCAAACCAAAACACTTGTTGATTTGAATGAAAATATAAGAGAAGCTTGCATTGCAAGGTACTATGTAGGTTAAGGACTTCATCCTTTGTCATTATATTAGGTACAAATAGAAATATCTCATTATACATATAAATCCTAGAAAATAAAAAATTTAAAATTTTTAAAATAATATTTAATTAGAAATACTATTAATTACTAAAGTATATAAGCTTAAATACCAATAAATTGTTATTTTAAGACAAAGTAAATTTACATTAAAACCAAAATGTGATACATTATGGTAATGTAATATAAAAGTCCCATGAGAGGTAATTTATAGTTGCATAGCAATTGAACAAAATGAAAGCAAAGCATTTGAAGAAATAAGATAAATTACATAGGAAATGACATTTTGAGATCCTCAAGAAAAAATGTGATGTCCTCAATCGTTAAAATAGGCTACAAATAAAAAAAATATTTAAAAAATATTTCAATGAATATATTATTTGATTTAGCACATCGAGACTAGGCTAATGACATTTTCATCTCAATCGATCATTGTTATGAATTACAACTAATCAATGATGTAATTTAATGTAAATAATAACAAATTAATATTTTATTACTAAATAAATATATATTAAAGTGGATATGAGTTAAATTAAAGCAGCATAATATAAGTAAATCAAAGAGAAAATTTTGTAGAAGTGACTAAAACTATACAGGAAAGTTATATTCTAAGGAACTTAGGAGATAAGGTGCGACATTATCGATTGCCAAATACGGTATTAATTCAAGTGACTCATAAAGAATTAAAAGAACATATAATTAAATATTTAAAATAAAAAAATATTTACTTAAACGGAGCTTATCGAGATAAGTCCAATGACATTTTTCTTATTGACCACACTTGGTTTAAAATTATTGGAAATGATAGAATTAAAAGAACATAAATAATAAAATTTTATTATTTTTATGTTATCTAAATATAGATTATGGTTGAAAGGAGTTAAATTAATGAAAAATAATATGTCCGAATCAATGCAATTTAAAGGTCACCAAAGAGGTGATTTAGAGTTACGTTGTAATATTACCAAATAAAATAAAATATTTGAAGAGAGCATACAAATTTTTTTGGAAAGTAGCATTCCAAGATACTAGAAATTGAGTTTATTGTCAAGTATCATTAGATATGATGGAAATAAAATTATCTTACAAAATTGCATAGAAAACTATGTAAAATAGATTTTGTAAACATAAAAAATGTATATTTAACTTGATAGAGCTTATTGAGGGAAGTCCAACGATGAGTTTTTTGTCTCAATAAAAAATCATTTCAAATTACTATAAATTACAAAAGTATGTTAACATAAACAATAGTAAGCTACTATTTTAATATAAAGAAAAAATATATTAAAGCTAAAATTAAGCAAATTAAAGAACTCTAATATAACAAAATCAAAACAATGTAACCTACATGAATGGAAAAATATAGCTATATATATATATATTAAAGTAAATAAGTGTAAACAAGTTTAAGAAACGATGTATATTGTAAAGGAAAATTAAGCTAAAAGTTGTTAAGAAGAACAACCGTAAAATCACAATCAAGACAACTATCTTAAATGTCTCTATCAAAATTCATCTAGAATAATTACAAGTCACAAAAAATAAACACAAATAATTAAAAATTACTATTTCAGTATTGAGTAAACATATTTTGAGAATAAAAAATGATAAATTAAAGTAATATAATATAACTAAATAAAATTAAAATAATGGTCATACAAATGAAGATTGAGGGCTACATAGTAATATGACCAAGTTAAAAAAGAATAATTTTTAGAAATGTGATAAATTGACTAGGAAAGTTGCATTCCAAGTTATGGAATAGTAAGACCATAACATACTTGACAATTAAATCAAGTAGGCTTCAAAATTTCACCTAAAAAAAGAAAAAACCATATAAAATATAATATAATAAAATATAAAAAATGATTATTAAATTAGATATAGCTCATTAAGTTTATTTAAATGGTGTTTCATTCATCTCTACCAGACCTCATTTATTGTTACTTCAATTTAACAAAATAAATAAATATAAATAATAATCAATTTTTATTTTCGTATTAAGTAATCATACATCAAAGCATGTAAAGGTGAAACAAGATAAGGGTTAGAATATCTTTATAGGAAAACAATTCAAATAAAATAATTTTACAAAATATGTTAAATTATGTGGGAAAGTTGGATTAGAAGATATTAAGGAGACTTAGTGAAATATCATCAATTGTTAAATAAGGTACAAGCAAAATGTCTTATAAAGAATGTAGAAATTCTAAAATTTAAAATATTTAATAAATTAATAAATTAATATATAATAGAATATCTTTCTTTAATATGAGTCTAACTTTTGTTACGTTTCAATTAGACCGCACTAGAAATTTTATGAATTTTGAAAGTAAAAAAGCTCAAAAAATAATATATTATTGTTTTAATATTATCTATATATATATATTAAAGTTGAGAAAAGAAAAATTGAAGTAATGTAATGTAATCAAATGAAAAGGATGCAAAGGTCACCAAAGAGGAGAATTAGAATTTTATACTAAAATAACCAAATCAAAGATAAAACTTTGGGAAAATGAGAAAAATTATATAAGAAGATCATATGGTAGTAAAAAGATCAGTGTAATATCCTTAATCTTTAAATTAGGTATGAATCTAAACATCTACTAAAGCATGCTAAAATCTTAGAAAATAAATGTTTAAAAATAAAAATAAATATTTGTTAAGTATATGTTATCGAGACAAGTCCAATGATGCTTATTTTATTTTAATTAGATCTCGTTTGAAATTGCTATGAATTAACAAATAAACAAGGTGTAAAAAATTAAATAAATATCTAAAAATGAAGCAAATATATGATAATGTTGAAATGAGTTAAGTTGAAGTCACGTACTTAAATAAAATTAGTGCGATGTATTTGTCTTATGAGAGATGAATTAAAGTTTGGCAATATAATCAAATTAAAGGAAATTTTTTTTTTTAAAAACATCAGAACTTATGTAGGAATGTGTTAGTACAAGATACTTAGAGATCATGTTGAACATCCATGATATTGAAATCACGTACAATTCAAATAGTGCCGTATTGCATGCCAAAACCCTAGATATAAAAATATCTAAAAATAGTACAACATGTATTTTATTTGATAAAGCTTCTTGA
The DNA here is from genome assembly GCA_023846275.1 of Vanilla planifolia. Classification (NCBI taxonomy): domain Eukaryota; kingdom Viridiplantae; phylum Streptophyta; class Magnoliopsida; order Asparagales; family Orchidaceae; genus Vanilla; species Vanilla planifolia. The sequence goes on from JAIUJO010000096.1 coordinate 1,648,095, forward strand.
ATAAGTCAAATGATGTTTGCTTTGCCTTTTTTAGATCTCATTAGGAAATATTATAAACATACAAAGTAAACATAAATAATATTGTATTACAACCAATTCAAGGTTAAAATGTTTGACAAATTAGACAAATTATAACTGAAAGTTGAATTCCTATGTACTAAGGAGATTGAGCATTACATCTTATATCATTAAATTAGGTACAAATCAAAATGTTTGATAAACTGTACCTAAGTAATAAATAAAATATTTAAGAACCAAAAATAAAAATTTTATATGATTTAGCTCATCAAGATGAGTCAATAGACATCTCTTTGTCACCACCAAACCATATTATAATTACTATAAATGGCTTAAGTAATTAAATATAAATAATCTTAATATATGAGTTAAATTTTAAGTAATATATATTGATGTTAAAATAAACATCTTGAAGTAATGTAATACATCTAAAAAAAATTGATGAGTAGTTGACATGAATGGAGAACTTGTGTTTTACAGCTATATCACTAAACTAAAGCAAAATGTTTGAAAAAATGATGTAAATTTTATAAAAAAGTTGCATTCCTATATATTAATTAGATTGAATGTAATGTCTTTGATCATGAAACTAGGTACAAATTGAAATGTCTCATACAGCATGGATAAATCTTACAAAATAAAAAGCTTAAAAATGTCGTATAAAGTTCATGGTGACGAGTCTAGTGACATTTGTTTAATCTCAATAACACCTCATTTCAATTTATTACAAATAAAAAAAATTAAATAAGAATTAAAAAATAATTTTTATTTGAACATTAAGTAAATATATGTTATATTGAAATAAGATAAATTGAAGTGATGTATTAAAACCAAATCAAAGAGTTATAAGGGAGTCGTGAGTGTAGAATACCATTACAAAGTAAAATAATGAAGTCAATGTGGAAACATTTGAGAAGATTTGATATTGTGTTTGGGAATGTTGAATTCATGATATTAAATTGACCAAAGGTAATGTCATCGACCATCAAATAATTATAAAATCAAATTGTTTCAAAATGCCAGAAAAAATACCATAAAGTAAAATATAAAAAATATTAAATAAATATATAATTGGATAGAGCTTGTGGAGACAAGTTAAACAATAATTGTTTCAACTCATCATAAATAAGAAGAAGTTATTGTTTTAGTCTTAAGTATATATTAATGTTGAATGAGATAAATTAATAGAATCTAATTTGACCAAATCAAAGTGATGTAATGGCCATATGGGATGAGATTTAGAGTAACATAGTATTATAGCAAAATCAACACAACATATTTCAAGAAATGTGATAATTACACTACTAAGCCACAAACAAAGATACTAAGGAGATCGAGCATAAGATCATCGATTATCAAATCTCATAGTAATTGAAATGTAATGGAAAGAATGTCAAATAAACATGAACGTGAAATGTTTGAAAAGATAAAACTAAATATTTAATTAGATAGAGATCATTAAGATAAGTCCTATAAGTTTTATCTTATCTCATTCACACCTTCTTTATAGTTACTACAAATTACCAAAGTCATTAAAAATAATTTGTAATAGTTGTTTTACTTTAAGCGAATATATATTGACATAACAAGAGGTAAAATAAAATAATATAACATAAATAAACCTAAGAGATGTAGGGGTCACATGGGAGGAAAATTGAGATTTCATTGTAATACATCCAAATCAAAGGCAAAGCTTTCAAAGAATAACATAAATTATATGTAGAAGTTACATTTGATTATACTAAAGTGATTTATTGTAATACCTATGATTATTAAATTTGGTAAAAATTTAAAGCTTTTTATAGCAGGTTAAAATGCTTGGAAGAAATAGTTTCGAAAAATAAAAATGAAGTTTTAATTCACTAGAGCATATTTACATAAGTGAAATGATGTTTGTTCTCGATTGGTCAGTCCTCATTTTGAATTGCAACAAATTATAAAAGTAAATAAGAATAAGTAAAATTAAATCATTGTTTTAATTTTAAGTTAATAATTATAAAAACTATAGTAAGATAAATTGAAGAAATGTATTATAACAAAAAAAATTAATGCAAGGCTCACAGAAGAATAGATTTAGAGTTACATTATAATATAACAAAACAATAGAAAAACATTTAAAGAAAAAAAATTATATGGAGTTGTTTCATTCCAAGATACTAAAGTGATCATGTTCAATATCCTTAATCTTGAAATTAAGTATGAAGCAAAGTGCCTTGTAAAATATGCCAAAGCCATTGAAAATTATTTTTTAATAAATATAACAAAAATATTTAATTGTAAAGAGCACATTGAGATAACTCTAACAACACTTGTTTTACCTCTATTAGATAATATTTGTAATTAATATGAATTATTAAAGTAAAATAGAAAAAATATTATCAAATTAATAATTTAATATCTAGGAAAGATATATTAAACAATAAGACAAATTGAAGGTATGATAAACAAACCAAAAGAAAGCAATATAATAGTCACACAATTATTGAAAAAATGTTTGTTACATTATAACCAAATAAAAAAATATTTGAATATTTTGCATAAATTATATTGGAAATTTGAATTTTAAGATGTAAAAAAAATAATTAAAAATTAAGATATCCAATAAAGAATGCAAAATCCCACAAAACAATATTTTAGATAATATAAAAATAAATATCATACTAGACAAAGAACATCAAGATAAGTCTAGCGATGTTTGTTTTATCTTGATTAGATCATATTTAGAATTACTGCAAGTCACAAAAGTAAATTAGCATAAATAATATAGTAAAATAATGAAATTAGAGTGATGTAAAGGTAACATGCAAGGAGAATTTATGTTATATTGTAATATAACTAGTTCATAATGAAAATTTCAAATAATTGAGATAAATAGTCTAAAAAAGTTTCTTTCCACAAAACTAAGGAGATTGATGGTAACATTCTAGGTTCACAAATCAAGCATTAATTGAAACATTTCATAATGACTAACACAACAATAGAGAATAAAATATTGGGAAATATAAAAATAAATATTTACATGCATAGAGCTTGTTAAGATGAGTCTAACAATCTTTATTTCATCTCGCTTAAACAATGTTTGGAATTACTATGAAGTATTATCATTAATAAGAATAAATAATATAAAAATATTATTTTTAATTATATGTAAATATATTTTAAAGCCAAAATGTGATAATTTTTATTTATGTAATAAAACACAATGAAAGAGATGTAAATGATAGATAAATACAAATTTAGAGTTACATAATAATATAACAAAACAAAAAAACTTTAAAAAAATTAGAAAAATTATATTGAAAAGTTGCATTCCAAAATTTGAAAAAGATTGGGTGGAATATTCTCGATTATCAAATCAGCCAGAAATAATTAGATCTTGTAAATCATTCAACTATCATAAAAAGAATAAAATTAATATTTACTTCCTTAAACCTCATCAAGATTACTAAAACATTATTTATTTCATCTTGATAGGACCATTTTGTAGAAATACTACAAATTTCAAGACTAAATAAGTATAAGTAACAATAAATTATTTGTTTAATGTTATGTAAATAAACATTAAAATTTTAATTTGATAAATTGAAGTAAAATAATATCAACAAATAAATGCAATATTTAGAAATGATTTAGAGTTACATAATAAAAGAACCTTATCAAAATAAGACCTCTAAAAAATAATATAAATTATACAATTAATTTAAATTGAAAAATTCTTAGGAGATCATGTGTAACATCCTTGAATACCATATTAGATGCAAATTAAAATGTCTCATAAAACATTCTTAAACCCTAAAAAATGAGATACCTTGGAAAAGTAAAATGTATATTTAGTTGGATATAGCTTTTGAAGATGACTCCAATGACATTATTTAAGGTCAATCAAACTCAATCTAAAATATTATGAATTATCATATTAAATTTACAAACATAAAAATATATTGTTATTTGAAAATTGAGTAAATATATATTTTAATGAAGAAATTACAATAGTTTAAATAATAAAATATATGCAAACAGAACTCATATAAATATCATGGGAGATGTGAATTGAAATTTCATAATAACATAAAAAAGTAAAAGTGAAAACTTTTAAAAATATGAGAAATTATATAAGAAATTGTATTCCAAGACACTAAGGTGATCGAGTGTAACATTCTCAATCATCAAATCATGTTACAATAGAAAAGTGTTATGAAGCATGCAACACATGAAGAAAGTAAAATATCTAAAAATAATAAAAAAATTTAGTTGGATAGACGTGTTCAAGACTAGTCTAATGACATTTATTTCTTCTCGATAAAACCTCATTTAGAATTATAGTGAATTATCAAAATAAATAAGCATAAATAATAGTAATATATTATTTTTATATTATGTAAAATAATATTTATGGTAATGTGTGATAAATTAAAATAATCTAATACAACTAAGTCAAGGTGTATGAAGGTCCGTTGATAAAAGATTTTTATTAAGAAAGTAATATAGAGAAATTAGAACACTGATTGAGCACAAACTAAAATAAGATAGAAATAAATATTAATGCTAAAATGTGAGAAATTGATAAAATAAAACAACGCAAAAATCAAAATAATGTAAATTTTACGTCATATAAAACTTAGAGTTTCATAGCAATATTAAAAAATGAAAGTGAAAACTTCTACAAAGATACTAAGGAGTTTTCATGCAATGTCCTCGATAGTTAAATCACAAACTAATCAAAGTGAGTCATAGGATACTTGATTATCTTAGAAATTAAAATAATATAAAATATTGAAAAATATTTTGTTGTGTAGAGCATGTCAAGATTAAACAATGACAATTGTTTTGTGTCCAACAAACCTCGTTTGGAATTACATCAAATTAGAAAATTAAGTACAAATAAAATTGCAATATAAATGAATAAAAGAAATGTTAAGGTAAACAAGAGGAGAATTAAAGTTATGTTGTAATATAACAAAATTGAAGCAAAACATTTGAAGAAAGAAATTAAAAGTTAAGAAATTGTTGCATTACAAAAGAGTATGCAAATCAAGTGTAAAATCCTTGACTATCAAATGAAGTACAATTCTAAGTCAATCGCAAGAAACGTAAATATATAACAAAATAAAAAATTTATAAAAATTAAATTTTTTTTTTGAATAAAGCTCAAAGGGACAAGTCCAATGAAGTTTGTTTCATCTAAGTGAGACCTAATTTTGAATTATTACAAATTAGCAAACTAAATAATAACAAATAACCATGAATTAGTATTTTAAATTTTGAGTTTATATAAGTTATAGCTTTAAAGAGAAAAATTAAAGTATAGTAAGATAAATAAATCAACGCAAAGTAAAGTTCATATCAGATTAGATTAAAAATTTCTTTATGATTTGTCTATAACATCCTTGTTTTTAAATCAGGCATGAATAATTAGTTAGACATAACTCATCGAGATGGCTCCAACAATATTTATCTCATCCTAATCTAATCATGATTAGAGCTACTATGAATTACAAAATTAAAGAAATAAAAAATAACATATTTTTATTTTAATATTATACAAATAAATATTAATTTTGAAATAAGATAATTTTAATAAAGCATGCATAAACCCTAGAAAATAATAAATTTTAAAATATAAAATGAATACATCATTTAATAGAGTAAATTAAGATGAGTTCAATGAAATTTCTTTCATGCAAAGAAAAATAATGTCTCAAACTACTATGATTTACTGATAAAGTATATTATTATTTTTAATATTAAGTAAATATATATTAAACTTAAAATAAGATAAAGTAAATTATTGCAATAGAACTAAATGAAATAGAAGCAAAAGGTCAAATGAGAGGAGATTTATAGTAACATAGAAATATATGTCAAACATAGCAAAATATTGAAAAAGTAAGATAATTTCTACATGAATGTTGCAAAAATCCACACATGGTATAGTAAAAATATTACAAGTTGCACATATATTTTGATGGCATCAAAGAAGGAGAATCATCATGGTTTTAATAAAATTTGGATTAGTCATAAACTAAGGTTGATCATATGTTACAAGGTATTGAAGTATGTGGGAGCATACATATTTAATTTTTAAGACATCTTACTATTTCTAAAATATATGATTTTACTTATTATATTTTAATTTAAACTTATACACCTTATCATCATCCAAAGAAGGGAGATTATCAGGTCACCATTATGTTTGATGAGTCAAGTCTTAAATGTTATGGATTTTGTTCTAATCAGCTTATATAGTGTGAAATAGGTTTATCTGTGAAGTTCAAGCCAGGCACTTCTTAAGATAATGAATTAGTTTTCTTCAAAGTGACATGGATTGTTTAATAATCTTCAAAGATTGAAGACATGTGCATCAAATTTGAAAATACTTATTTTTTGTATGGAAAAAAATGTTAGCTTGTAAGTTATACGGCACACTTTTTTGTATCAAATTCAAATCCAATTCAAGCTTCTAATATTCATTTTTATTTTTTTAATCATAATAATTACAAATTAATATATTTCAAAATCAAAGTTTTCTGCAAATAATATTTTTTTACAAACTCTTTTAAAAAATAAGTATAATTGGAAATTTGCAAAAAGTATTTTTAGACCAATAGTTGACCCCTCATGTTTAATTGTCATTGTCATTTTTATTTCAATTTGTATTAGAGTGGATTCCATGCACAAACTGAGTAAAATCAAAATAACGATCCTTTATTTGTGTGCAAGTTAATTATGTTATTAATTCTTATTATTTACAAGTTTTTTCTATTAATATCTATTATAATATTGCCATTTTTACTTTATTATTAAATTTCTTGATTTTGTTAATGTGTTTACTTTACCTAAATATTTAAGGATGACTTTAACCATTGTTGACAATTGTGAAACATTAAGTGAGGGATTTCTATCATGACTTTCACCTTTATTTAAAAATGATTTATTAATTGGTAAAACTTCTTTAAAAAATTTATTCGAAAACTTAATGATCATTTGTTGGAACAATATATTTATTTTTTATACTTCCCCATTATAAAAGTATTAGATAAAGAGGGTTGATTTAAAAAATGGTAAACAAATGAATCTTGTATTTTGTGCATTATGTAAAGAATTTTATGTATGAGTGTGTTTGGCTGCTGCTTGTCTTGAGATGATATAGGGATTAGATTGGTTGCATGGCAAGAATGATTCTTTAGATATTGTCGATGTCAAGATGGGGAACAAGAAGATAAGGAATAAAAAATTCAATATAGAAATTAATTGTAAAGGTAAACTGGTATCAAATACTTGTAGTTCTAGCCATGAGTATGTCTTTGAATCTTCTACTAAAATTTTAAGTTATTTTAGTAAATTAGTTTTTTAGCTCAAAAAATTAATTAACTTGCTTGGTGATATTAAGAAAGTTTCTACCAAACATTATTCTATAGTAGTAAAACTTCATCAATAATTTGATGTACTTAAAGAGGAATATTTTTCTAAAGTGTGATTGTTAAAAATTCAAATAAAGAATATGAAAATGAATTAGCCAATCATATTATGTGGTATAATTCTTTAAAAACATTATGACAATTTAATAAAACAATTCTATCCTTAAAGATAAACTAAAGAAATTTTAGTCTTATGAAAGAAAAAAATGATTTATCAAAGTATGATAGTTTGTTTTCTCATGTATCTTGTTTTCATCATTCACATGTAGCTTCATATGCTACTTCAATGAATCACCTTAAAGATAGTATTGGTTACTTCAATACTTCACATGTGCTTAAACATGTTTCATCTTATAACCATGCGATAAAAAGAAATACATATTTGCATAATAGTAATAGATTTAAAAATCATATATTCATATGCTCCATGCAACACCTATTTCTTCTCTACACATATCTAATAATCATGTTAAATCTAATATTGTATGTAATTATTGCTCAAAATCATATATTTCATTACACAATTAGGAATTCTATAAATCTAAATCATAATAGATATGAGGGGATTCCGATGGGAACAAACTTTGAACATTTCTTTGGAAAATCATGACATCTGCACCTTACCACTTTTGAACACAAGAGAGTTTGGGTTCTTAAATTTAATTCATAGTTAGTTTTGTAGGCTTTTTTTTCATATTTTTGGACCTATAGAGACAACACTTTCTTTGTGAGATTTTGTAAATCAGTTAAAAAAATTTGTAAACATTGGCTTACTTAGCATAGCATAGAAGATCAAATCTATATAGACATTTATTATTAATCAACATTAATCATTTATAACTTGATGCATTAAGAATTTTAATATTATAAGCAACTCAATTCCATATTTTCTCAATGTCAATTTTTGACAAAATATGATTGAATGACACTTGATTTGTTGTTAAGAATGGAAATTTGTGAGCAAATGTTTAATCATAGTTGACTTCAGAATTTAAAATAAAAAATAAGCAAAGAAAAACTAGGTTGTGTAGCACATTGATTTTTAATGTCTTGAGCTAGGGTATGGGGGAACCATCCATAACTCAACTCGAAAGGAAAGAGTAGAATAATCCATATAAAGATGAAAAACTATCGTTATTCACAATGTTGGACAATTTTTATCCATCTCATCTTTCTGAAGGCATGTGTGAAATACCACCATCCAATGAAGTAAGTTTTTATTTGGACAATGGTGACTATGCCTTGCATTTAAAATCACAATGATTTTGATATATTACATTTTCTCAATTAGCCTCATTTTGGCATCAATATACATTTACTTATTAAAAAATTAATAATATGCCAGTATTTATGTTTTGTTCAATTTCGTAATTGTGATTAATTTTAAACAAGGTCTAATTAAGATGAAATAAAAAGTTACTTAACTCATCTTATTGAACTCTATCTAATTAAATATTTCATTTTTATAATGTTTAGTTTTGATTTTTGAAAGGTTTTGGCATGCTTTATGAAACATTTTTATCCCTACCTAATTTTATAAATGGGGTTGCTACACTTGGTCTCTATGGTATCTTAGAATACAACTTTCTAGTAAAATTTATCTCATTTCTTCAAAAGTTTGATTTTCATTTAGTTATTATATTATGTCACTCTAAATCTCATAACATATGCCCTTTAGATTCCATTGACATGGTTAAATTACGTTACTTTAATTTAACTCTTTTTTTGTTGTTATAAATATTTACATAATATTAATGTTACAAAATTTTATTATTTTTGTTTTTGTTTTTTTTTTGTAATTCATACTAATTCATGATGAGGTACAATCCCAACAAAACAAAATGTGGCAGCCACATGATAAAACCTTTATCCAACTAGATGTTCATTTCTGTATATTTAAATATTTTATTTTCTTAAGGATTTTGTGAGCCTTAAAAGGCATTTCAATTTGTATCAGATTTCATGATCGAGTATATTATGCTCGATCTCCTTAGTATCTTGGAATAAAATTTTATCAAATAATTTAATTCTTTTCCTCCATTATTTTAATTTGATTTAGTTATACAACTATATAACTCTAAATTTTGTCTTGTCTAATATCTACATATCTATAATTTTTGTTACATTACATTACTTCAAATTTTCTAATTTTATTTTAAATATTTATTTACTTAATAGTAAATAAGAAATTATTGTTTATTTTTCTTATTTATTTTATTAGTTTGTAAATAATATAAATAAGGTCCAATAGTGGTGAAAAAAATCATTGGACTTATCTTGACAAGCTCTTTCCAATTAAATGTTGAGTTTTATAACATCAAAATATTTTTTAGGGTTTTTATTATTTATTATATATTTTGATTCACATATGGTTTAACCAATCAAAATGCTATACCTGATCTCTTTAGTATTTTGGGATATAACTTTCCCATATAATTTACTTAACTTCATCAAAGTTTTTATTTTTTTATATTATAATAAAAGATTAATACTGATATAATTGTCCTTGGCATCACTTTGATTTTGCTATATTATGTTGCTTTTATTTATGTAATTCACGTTTTTGTAAAAGTTGCTTAACATTAAAGTATTAATTTATTATAATTTATGTTTCTTAACTTTTTAATTGATAGTAATTCTAGAAATGCTTTAATTAAGATGAAACACAAGTCATTCAGCTCATTATAATGAGCATATAAAATTAAATATATTTTTTAATATTTTTAGGTATTTCTTTTCTATATTTTGGACAACTTTAGGGGAGATAAGTTGATTTGTTCTTGATTTGGTGATTGTGGATATTATAGTCAATCACATAGTAATCTACAAATGCATATTTCTTACACATTATGTCTGATTTCCTTAAATTTTATTCACTTTGATTTGTATATATTTCTATGAAACTCTAGTCATCCTTTCATGTGACTTTTACATCATTATGATTTGGTTAGACTATAATATTAGATTTATCTCATTTCAAATTTAACATTTTTTCTTAATATTAAAATAAGAATTTATTATTACTTAAATTTATTTAATTCAATAATTCATGAAAGTTCTAGTTCACATGTGATTGAAATGTTACAAACATCATTGGACTCATTTTGAACACCTTTATCTAATTAAATATTGATTTTTTATATTTTTAAAAAAATTATTTTTTAGGGTATCCATAGGCTTTATGAGACATTCGTTGAACACTAGATTGACTATCATGGATGTTATGCTTATTGCCCATAGTATTTTAGAATTCTACTTTCCCACATTATTTATCTAATTTTTTTCAATTTGTTTACTTTATCATATTATATTACTATGTAACCCTAAATTTCCTCTCATGTGAACTTTAGGTCATAATGAATTTGTTATGCTATATTTTCGTAATTAATATTTATTCAACATTAAGATAAATTTACTTATTATTAAAATAATATTTCATTTTATTTAAGTTAAGTTATTTTTGTAATTCACAGTAGTATCTAATAAGATTTAGTGGAGAAGAAAAAATAATCAATGGACTCATCTTAACACGATCTATATAATTAAATACTTATTTTTATATTTTTGATGTCTCATTTTATTACTTTTACATTTTTATATAAATATTTTGATTGACATATGATTTGAAAATCAAGTATGTTATAATCAATCTTTTGAATATTTTGGAACACAAATTTCTCGTACAATTTTCTAATTTTGCTAACATTTTTTTGTTTTATTTTGCTATATTATTATGGAAATTTTATTCTTCTCTTATGCACCTTAGTGTTAGGTTGAGTTTGCCACATTATATATTTCTTTAATATTAAAATAATTACAAATTTTTATTTATATTTATTTTGTTTGAAATTTTTACTAATTCTAAATGCAACTCCATCAAGACAGAAAAAGTGATTGGAGACATCTTCTCTTGCTCTACTAAGTAAATATTTTTTTATATCTTTAAAAATTTAAATTTCTAAACTTTTGGCATTGTTAATAAGAACAATTTATTTGTACACAATTTGATGATCAATGATGACACACTATATCTTAAATATCTTGGAATGCAAATTTCTCTCGTAATTTATCTCGTTTCTTGAATAGTTTTTTCTTTGTTGTGGTTACATTACTATAAACTCTAATTCTCCTCTAGTTTGGCCCTCACATCAGTTTAACTTGGTTAAATTATATTACTTCAATTTATCTGATTTCAATTTTAATAGTAGTTTACTTATTATTTAAGTATTACTTTATTATTATGTTTGTCTTATTTTTTGAAAATTCATAGTAATTCCATTCAATGGTATAATACGCATAAAATAATTATCGTTTGACTCATTTTGATGAGCTTTATCGAATTAAACTTTTTTTATATTTTTAAAAATTGTATTCTCTAGAGTTTTGACATGTTTTACGAAACATTTCATTTTGGACCTGATTTGATGATTGGGAATGTTACCCTCAACATCTTTTATACCATAGAATATAAGTTTTTCATGTTCTTTATTTGATTTTTTTTAATTTTTTGCTTTAATTTTACTAGATTACTATGTAACTAAAAATCACCAACAATTTGGGCAACACATCACCTTCATTTGCTAAAATTACATTGCTTTAGTTGATCTTATTTTATATTTAGCATTTATTTTCTTTATAGTAATACAATAATTTATTATTATAAATGCTTATTTGATATAGATGAAACAAACTTTGTTAGACTCATCTCAAGTGACTCAATTGATTCTAATATTGATTTTTATTTTATTTAAATTTTTTTTTATGTTTTAAAACTTTTCGAAGACATTTCCATTTATAAATGATTTCAAATATATGAAATTTATAGATAATTTCCTTTGAATCTTTGAATGCATATTTTTGAAATGAGTTAACTCATTTCTCAAACTTTTGGTACATATATTTTGTTATATTACTCTACAACTCTAATTTTTTTCTCATGTGACTTTTAAATCATTTTTATTTGGTAATATCTTATTATGTAATTTTTTTTTCAACTTTTATTTTAAGATATATAAAATATATTCAAAAAATAATTTTACATTATTTATACTTGTTTATTTTTGTCATTTTTTATAATTTCGAAAGAGGTCTACTCAAAATGAAGTAAACACAATTTGCTCTTCTCGATGAGACTTTCAAATTAAATATTCATTTACTAACCCTTAAAATGTTTTTTTTATCTTTTTAGTATATTTTATCTCATTCTTTTTTGCTGTTCACTTTAAATTAGATACATTTTTTTGTAACTCTAAATCTTTGACCACGTTACCCTTACATATCAATTATTTGGTGATTTTGCATTATTTTCATTAACCTCAATTAGCATTGATATATAATTACCTAATATTGAAGCCTTTATTTATTATTTCTTTGTATTTACTTGTGCTTGTCACTCAAAGTAATTCAAACCAAAGTTTAATTGAGGCAAAAATAGCATCTTTGGGCACATCTCTACAAGCTCTATCTAATTAAATGTTCATTTTAATATTTTTTAAAAAACTTTCTTTTTTAAAGATTTGACACATTTTATGAGACATTTTTATTCATAATAAGACTGATCACTACACTCGACCTCCTTGATATTTTGGAATGTTATTTTTCAAATAATTTCTCTTATTTCTTAAAATTCTAAAAGAAAAAAATATCATTAGACTCATCTTGATGTACTATATCAAAAAAATCATTTTTATATTTTAAAATATTTTTTTAAGAAATCTGGTATGTTTTATTGACATTTGATTTGTACTTCATTCAATGAATGAGATTATTACACTTGATCATCTTAATATCTTTGCATCAAACATTCTTAAAAAAATTATCTCATTTCACCAATTGTTTTTCTTAAATTTGGTTATATTAGTATAAAACTCTAATTTTCCACTCATTTCACCTTTACATCACTATGATTTGATTATTTTATAATTCTTCAATGTATCTTATTTCATCTTTACTTTATATTTACTTATTATTAAAGTAAAAATTTATTATTATTTAGGATTATTTACTATGGTAATTTTTAGTAATGGAAAACTTGTTTGATCGACAAAGAGCAAACATTATTAGACACATGTCAATGAGGTTTATTAAGCAAATAATTTAGTTTTATATTAATAATTATAGTATATTCTAGAGTTTTCTCTTGTTTTAAGACATTATGATATATATAGGATTTCCCAATTAAGGACCTCGTGCTTGACCTCCCTGGATTCTTGCAATTCAAATTTCCCATAAAATTTACCGCATCTTTTTTAATTTTTTTCCTTTTATTTGTTTATATTTCTATGAAACTATAAATCTTCTTTGACGTGAACTTTACATCGCTTCAAATTTGTTATATTACATTGCTTAAATATATCTCTTTTAAGCTGTAATATATATCTACTAAAATTTCAAATAATTATTTATTGTTATTATACTTACATTGTTAATTAATAAGTATTGCATGTGAGAGATGATGTTGACAAAGCATATATTGATGGATTCATCAATGAGCTCTGTCCAATAACATAATTATTTGCATAATTTTAAATAAAAATTTTTTTGCTAATTTGGCATTCTTTGTGAAACATTTTATTTGTACATGATTTGATCAATGAGGATGTGACAATTGACCCACTTCGTATCTTAGAATTCTACTTTCTAGTAAAACTGTCAAAATTTTCCTTTTAGTTTTTCACATTAATTGGGCTATGTTACTATGTAACTCTAAATGCTTTTCTCATTCAACTTTTGCATTACCCTAATTTGTTATAATAAATTTCTTTGATTTATCTTATTTCATCTATGGTATATATTTACTTAAAATTAAAAATACTAATTTTTTAATATTTATGCTTATTCACACCAACTCTACATGCTCTTACAAAAACAACATTGCTTTTTAAATTTTTAAGCATTTTATTTTCTATGATTTTAGCACTTTATATAAGGAATTTTGATTTGTAGTAGATTTGATAATCGACGATGTTACACTCCATCTCCCTAGTATCTTTTAATGCTTTCTTCTTGTGCAATTTAAGACATTTCTTCAAATATGTTCTCTTTTGTTTTGTCATATTAATTAGAAACTCATATTCTCCTCTTTCAAAGCTTTCATGATTCTTGCATTTGGTATATTACTTTGCTTCAATTTATCTCATTTAAGAAGTTTATATATTTATTAAACATTAAAATATTAATTTATTATTATTTATACTTATTTTTTTGTAAATTATAGTAATTGCAAATAAAGACTTTTGGAGATTGAGCAACATTATTACAATCCTTCAAATTAAATTTATCTAGTTAAATGTTATTTTTTAATATTTATATATTTTCTTTTTTTGCCTTTTAGAAAATTTACAAGTCATTATAACTTTCTTATATAAATTATCTCATTTCATCAACTTTTTAACTTAATTTTGTTATGTTAGTATTTAACTTAATTTCACCTTGTCTGATCTATACGTTGCATTTATGTTTATAATTTACTTTGGTTCAATTTAACTCATTTCAACATTTATATCTATTTACTTATTTTTAACAAAATATTTATAATCATTATTTCATATTTATTTTATAATGTATCGTATTTCCAAATGATGTTTGATGAAAACAAAACAAATATCATTAGAATAATATGAACGAGCTATAATTAATTAAATATTAATTTTTTAATATTCAAATATTTTATTTACTAAGATTTTAGCAAGCCTTACTAAGCATTTTAGTTAATAACAATTAAGGCTATCATACTCAATCTCCTAAAAATCTTTTAATGCCACTTTACCTTACAACTTAAATCAATTCTTTAAATTTTTCACTTTCATTTGGTTATTTCCTATGTATCTCTAAATCTCTTATCCTATTACCTATACATAACTTTTTTTTGTTAGATGAATTACACAATAAAAAAACATAAACAATAATAGATTATTGTTTTAATATTATATAATTATATACTAAAAGAAAAATGAGATAAATGTATGTAATCTAAGAAAATAAAATCAAAGTGACCTGAAGATGAGAAGCACTTTAGAGATATATAGCAATATGACTAAATCAATGCAAAATATTTGAAGAATTAAAATAAAATGAACAAGAAATTTGCATTTTAAGAAGCAAGGGAGGTCAACTGAAATAGCCAAAATTGTCTCGTAATGTACGGGTCAAAATGCCATTGAAAGTGTGCTTAAACTATAAAAAAGAAAATATTCTTATAAAATAAATTTATAATTGTAAAGAGATCATTGATATGGTTCAAATTTTATTTGTTTGATTTTCATTAAAACTCATTTAGTATTAATGTGAATTACCAAAGCAATTGTGCATTAAATGATAATAAATTTTTATTTTAATATTAAAAGTTACATATTAACTATGAAATAAGAAAAATTGAAGATTTATTATTTAATAATATATAAATGATTAGAGGTCATATGGGAGAAGATTTTAGAGTTATGTAGTATTATAAACAAATCACAAGAAAAATTTCAAAAGATTTAAAAAATTTATATAACAAAGTTTAATTCAAAGATATTTAAGAGATTTAGTGTTATGTCCTTTAACATCAAATAAGTTATGAATCAACATGCATCATATATCAAGCCAAAATCTTAGAAAAAATATTTTAACACATTGAAATGAATATTTAATTAGATCGAGTTCATCAAGGTAGTCCATCAAAACTATAAAATAATAGTAATTTATTATTTTTATGTTAAATAAGTATATATTATAATTGAAATGATATTAATTTACACAATATTATATAATTAAAATAGAACAATTTAAAGATCGCACAAGATCAGTGTTAGACTTTCCTAAAAATATTAAAAAAATTAAGAATACATTTATGGAAAAGAGAAAAGATTTTGGATGATTACATTTCTAGATACTAAGGAAATTAAGTATAACATCCCCAATTATAAAATAAGGTATAAATGAAGCTTCATTATTAAGTGTGCTCACACATTAAAGGAAAAAATATTTAAAAATATCAAAAAATAAATATTTAATTGGATAGAGCTCATTAACATGAGTCAATTAGAATTACTTGGAATTACCATATAAAATATTTATAAAGAAGAAAAAAAAGTTATTTTGATATTCAAAAATAATATAATAATGTTGGAATTAGATAAACTAAGGTAATGTGATACAATTTAATTAAACTGACGTAAATGTTGAATGAGAGGAAAATTTATTTTCAATAAAAATATAACCAAATAAAAGCAAAACTTTTTAAAAAAGCGATAACATAGAAGGGAAAGTTTAACTCCAAATTTGTAAGGAGATTTAGTGGAAACTACAACATTGTCAAGTGTGGTATAAATTGAAAGGTCTTATAAATCATGCCAAATTTATAAAACATATCTATAAACAATAATATGAATATTTAACTTGATATAGCTAACTGAGAGATATGAAATGACTTTTGTTTACTTTAAAGTAACTAAAATTAAATAAAAAATTATTTTTTTAGTATATATTAAAATAAAAAAGAATCAAATTGGAAAAAAGTAGAACAACAAAAAAAAAGAGATGGAAAAGACAAAAAAATCGATTTCAATAGCAAAAGAAAAATTTCAAATAACTTATCTTATTTTAGCTTTAATATATAATTTCTTAACATTGATGTAATAATTTGTTAATTTTAAGCTTGTTTCCTTTTGTAATTCATAGTAGTATCTAACGAGGTTTGATCAAAATGAAAGAAATGTCATTGTACTCTTCTCGAAGAGGTGTATTCAATTAATTATTCTTATTATTTTTTTAAATTTTTTTAATTTTTAGAATTTTGGCATTCTTTGTGAGACATTATTATTAGTCATGATTTAATGGCAAAGGATATTGCATACAATATATTTAGTATAATGTAGTACAACTTTCTTGAAATATTTATCAAATTTTATTCAATAACTTTGATTTCATATGGTTATATTACTTTAAAAATGTAATTCTCCTATCATATGACCTTTACAATGGTTTGATTTCATTACATTATGTTGCCTCAATTTATCTAACTTTGAGGTCTATATATGTAAGCTTAATATTTAAATATGATTTTATTATTATTTTGGTTTATCTAATTTTACAATCCATAGATATTCTAATTAGATCTAGTAAACATATAAAAATGTCATTGGACACTTCATAATGAGCTCTATCTAATTAATTTTTTTACATCTTAAAATATTTTACTTTTCGTGCTTAAAGCACATGTTACAAAGTACTTTAATTTGTACAAGATTTCTAGATTGAGGTTGTTACATTCTGCCATCATATTCTCTTGAAAATCTACTTTCCTATAAAATTCATCTAATATCTTCAAATATTTAAATTTTATTTGTTAATGTCACTGTTACTAAAAATTTTCTCTCATGTGACCTTTGTATCATTTTAAATTTTTTTCATTACTATGCTTGTGTTTATCTCATTTCACTGTTAATTTATATTTACTTAATAGCAAAAGTATAATGTATTATTATTTAATGTTATTTACTTTATTATATTGTGGTAACTACAAATAATGTTGCATTGTATTGAAACAAATATTAATTCACTCATTCTTGATGTGCTTTATCTAATTTAACATTATGTTTCATATCTTTAAGTATTTTATTTTTCAGCATTTCTTGAACCCATTGTTACCACAAAATTTAGCCTTCTAACACATTTTATCTCATTTCCTCAAATGTTTCACTTTGATTTTGCTTTATTACAATGTAAACCTAAAACTTCTTATGTGACCTTTAAATGTCTTTGCATTGGTTACAGTACATTACTTAATTTATCTCATTTAAGCAATTTATAATCACAAAATAATAAAATAATTAAATTTAAATTTTTTTATTATTAGTTGTTTTAATAATATTATATTATTCCAATTTTTCTTGTTTCAACTTCAACATATATTTTTTATATAAAAATAATAATTCAGTTTTATTTATGCTTATTTATCTCACTAATTTGTAGTAATTGCAAATAAGATTTGATAAAGATGCTAAAAGGTTGTTTCACTCATCTCAAAGAGCTCTATAGAAAAAATGTGCTTTTTTTAACAAATTTACTTTCAAGGGTTTCGGCATTCGTTATAAGCATTCAGATTCATACCAGATTTGCTAATAAAAAATACTATACTCAATCTCCTAAGTGCCCTTGAATATAGTTTTACAATAAAAGTTATCTCAATTGTTTAGATTTTTTTCAATTCTATTTAGTTACAGTTCTAACTAACTCTAAATAACCTCTCATATAGCCATTGCATGTCCTTGATTTGGTCCTATAACTCTAAAACTTCTCTTTTCTAACCTTTACATCACTTAGACTTAGTTATATTATGTTTATTCAATTTATCTCATTTTAGCATTTATATTTATTTACTTAATAGTAAAATAATAGTTTATTTTTATATTAGCATACAATAGTAATTTGGAGTACGTCCAAATGAGATCTAATTAAGATGAAACAAACATCATTGGATAGAAGCTTATGAGCTCTATCAAATTAAATATTACTTCTTATTTTTTTAGTATTTTATTTTAGCTTGCTTGATATTATCTTTAAATTAATACATTTTTTATGAAGTATGTTGCACATAATTTTAATAGTATCTTGGAGTGTAACATTCCCATGTAATTTGTCTTATTTCTTCCATTTTTTGTATTGATTTATATTTAATATTATGTAATCCTAAATCTCCTTTCATGTGACCTTAATATCTCTTTGATTTTATTATTTTACATTGCCACAAGGGATCTCATTTTTTATTTCAATATATTTTTTTAAATACTAAAATATTAATTTATTATAGTTTATTTTCATTTAATTTATTAATATATAGTTTGTCCAAGTGAGGTATGCTAAAAATGAAGCAAACAAACACTATTACAAATTACTCAATGAACTATATCTAAACAATTTTCCATTTTACATTAATTTTGAATTTTTTATGTTTATGAGTTTTGACATGATGCAAAATTCATTTTAATTTCTGCTAAATTAGATGATCGAGCATATTACACAAGATTCCTTACTATTTATAAATGTAATTTTCCTAAACAAATTATCTCATTTCTTTAAATATTTTTAGTTTGTTTTTATTAAATTACTTTGTACCTCTAAATCTCCTATAAAGTGACTTTTATATTACTTTGCTTTAGTTTTATGTTAATATTTTAATTTGTGTCGTTTTAGCTCTAATATATATTAAGATAATATTAAAATATTATTTTATTCATATTTGTGCTCATTCCTTTCTATAATTCATAGTAATTACAAAAGACATGTAATCAAGATGATGCAAACATCACTAGACTCATTTTTATGAGCTATATTTAATTAAATATTAATTTTTTAAAATTTCAAAATATTTTATTTTCTTTTATTTATGCATGCTTTATTAGACTTCTTGATTCTTAACTGAACATCAAGATAGTTATGTTTGATTTGTTTATCTTATTATTTAACTCTAAATCTTCTTGCATATGATTTTTACATGAGGTTGACTTGCTAATGCTATGATATTTCAATTTATCTCACTTTAGGTTTACATATATTAACTTAATACTAAATTAGTAACTTTTTATTATGTATGCTTATTACTTCTATAATTCATAAAATTTCTTTACAAGGACAAATGATAATGAGACAAATATCATTAGGCTCATCTCAACAAGCTTCTTTTGTTTAAATATTCCTTTTTATATTTCTAAATGTTATATTTTTTTTATTCTTTAATATTTTACATGACATTTCAATTTGTAACTTACTTAACAATTAGAGTATCATGGAACATATTTTTCCAATAAAAATATTAACTAATTTCTTCAAAATTTTTCATTAATTTTTTCATATTACTATGTAACTCAATTTAATTGGCTAGTGACTTTTAGATCACTTTTATTTGGCTAATTTACATTTCTTCAACATATTTAGCATAAGCTTTTATAAATTTACTTAATTTTAAAAAAATTATTTTTATTCATGTTTTTTGTGATTCATAGTAATTCCAAATAAAATCTGATCAAGTTAAAACAATCAACAATACACTCATCTCAATGAGCTATATCTAATATTATGTAGACTTTTTTATTTTTAAATATTATATTTTTGTTTATTTTTTGCATGGTTCATGAGATATTTATATTTGCACTTATTTTGATTAATAAGTACTATGATATTTGATTTCTTTAGTATCATAGAAATCAAAATTTTCATATGCTATATTATGTTTATTAAAATATTTTATCTAATTGGTTTTTTTAACTTTACATCCCCAAATCCCTTCTTCTATACCTTTACATCAATTAGAATTTTTAATGTTATATTGCATCTATTTATCTCATTTTATCTTAAATATATATATATATATATTATACAAAAATAATAATTTATTTTTATATAATCTTATTTACTTTTATATTTCATAATAACTCCAAAGGTGGCCTAGTGGAGATAAAGCAAATGTCACGAGACTCATCTCAGCAAGCTCTATCCAATTAAAAAACTATTTTTATATGTTTAGATATTTTAGATTCAATATTTCATGGCATATTTCATGAGCGATTTTTATTGATGCGTTGTTTAATGATTATGAATGTTATACTAGATCTCATAACCTCTTCAAATGCAACTTTCCTATAACATTTATCTCAATTTTAAAGTTTTTCCCGTACATTTTCTTATATTACTATGTAGCTCTCAATCACCTCTCATTTCAACTTTACATCACTTTCATTTGATATTATTAAAATGCTTCAATTTATCACAATTCACCTTCAAAATAAATTTACATAATATTAAACTACCAATTTACTAAATACCTCTTTTCTTAAACATTTTCACTTTGATTTGTAATGAAAACATTTTAATGCTAAATCTCCACTCATATGACCTTTATAACTCTTCAATTTTGTTATATTATGTTACTTAAAACTATTTGATTTGAACTTTAACTTAAATTTACTTAACAATAAAATAGTAATTTATTATTTTTTATTTTCATTTTTTTTTTTAGTTCATAAATTCTTTGAAAAGATAAAACAATATTTTTGTACTCATATTAATGAGCTCTATCAAATTAAGTATTTACTTATATGTTTTTTAATATTTTATTTATTATTCATTAGTTTTCCACATTTTGTGAGTGATTTTGATTAATAGATGATTTAATGATTTAGGATGTTCAATCTCCCTACATATTGGAATAAATATTTTTTATGCAATTTAACAATGTTTTAAAAAAAAATTTCTTTTATTTTTTTATATTACAAAATAACTCAAAATTTCGTCTTATGTGACCTTCATATTACATTCATTTAGTTGTCTTACCTTACTTCAATTTGCCTCATTTTAGCTTTAAATATTTTTACATAATATTAAAATTATAATTTTCTACTTTTATTCTTATTTAAATTGATAAAAAATTATCTATTAGTACTAAAACAAATATTATTGTGTTAGACTCAACTAGCTAGTGAAAATTAAATATAAATTTTTATTTTTCTTTGGTTTTGACATAT
Organism: Vanilla planifolia; assembly: GCA_023846275.1. Classification (NCBI taxonomy): domain Eukaryota; kingdom Viridiplantae; phylum Streptophyta; class Magnoliopsida; order Asparagales; family Orchidaceae; genus Vanilla; species Vanilla planifolia. The sequence goes on from JAIUJO010000096.1 coordinate 1,670,035, forward strand.
TTTATGCGATATTTTTATTTGTGCCTAATTTGATGATCGAGGATTAGGTAATCCAACAACCTAGTATTGTTTATTTAAAATTTTCAAATGTTTTACTCTAATTTTTTTATATTACTTTGTAACTCTAAATCTATTCTTACAAATTGATTACGTTGTTTTAATTTTGGTACAATTTTTTGTGTTAATTTATCTAATTTTTTAAATTATTTTTTCTAAATATTAAAAAGAACTTATTATTATCAATCTTTATTTATTTTGGTAATTCTCTATAATACCAAACTATGTCTGATGGAATAACTAAAAAATCCCATCACACACTTCCTAGATGCTCTATCAAAAAAAATATTTATTTTGTCTATTTTTAAATATTTTAGCTTTTTAAGATTTTGGCATGCTTTTTTTGACATTTTCAATTATACATTATTTATCTATCAAGGATTTTATATTAGATCTCTTTAGTATTCTGTAATACAATTACTCTAATTTTTTTTTTGTTTTTTCAAAAATTTTTCTTTGATTTAGTTATAATATTATATAACTCAATCTTTCCTCATGTGACATTTTCTTTACTTTGATTTTGTTAAGGTATAGCATTTCAATTAATATTATTTTTGCTTTAAAATATATTTAGTTAATATAAAAAAGAATAATTTATTACTATTTATGCTTATTTAGGTTTCATAACAACTCCAAATATTTTTTGATGGAGGCAAAAAAACTTTTGTAAACTCATCTCAACGTACTTTATGCAATTAAATTTTTATTTTTATATCATTACATATTTTATTTTTTTAATGTTTTTTCATATTCATACCTGATTTGAATGTCAAGAATGCCAAACTAATTTTTCATAGTATCATGGAATGAAACAATTCCTTACAATTTGTTCCATTACCTAAATGTTTGCCTTGATTTTTGAATATTATTATATAAATCCAAATCTTCTCCAATATGACAATTATATCGCTTTGATTTTGTTATATTTCATTGCTTAAGGAAAATTAGAGCAATGTAAAATAAACAATTGAAGGTGTTGTAAAAGTCACATGAGAAGAAAATTAGATTTTTGTAGTTATATAATAAAAAATAATTGAAAGACTTGATGAAATAAAATAAAGATTAAAGGAAAGAAACATTCTAGCTTGTCAAGGTGTTCAAGTCCAATATGCTGATCATTTAATGCCATAAAGTTTTTTAAAACAAAAAAAATAATTTTTAAAAATAATAAAAATAAGTTTTAAGTTGATACAACTCATCAAGATGAGTGCAATGACTTCTGCTTGTTTCCATTTCACCATATTTCAAATCACTACAAATTATCAAAATAAATTAGCATAATTAATATTAACCTTTAATTTAGTGTTAAGTAATTGTATTTTAAAGAAAACAATAGATAAATTAAAGCATTCTAATGTAGAAAATCAATATAATGTACTATAACCTGAGGAGATTTAGAGTTACATAGTAAATATAACCAATTTGAAGCAAAACTTTTGGAAAAAAGCAATAAATTATACAAGAAAGTGTGAACCAAAGATATTATGGACATTGAGTGTGATATCTTCAAACTTAAAATTTGTTATGGCTCAAAATATCTTTAAAAAACATGTGAAAACATAAGAATAAAATATTTAATTAGAAAGAGATAATGATGGTCTCTCTAGTGACATGTTTCATCTCAATCAGACATCATTTGAAACTAATGAGAATTATCGAACTAAATATGCATATAAATAACAATAAATTATTACTTTAATATTAAGTACATATATATTAAATCTAAAATAATATAAACTATACTAATTTAATTCAACAAGATCAACACAATGTAAAGGTTGTAGAGATAAAGGGATTGATTTACCCATTAGAATCTTTATAGGTTTCATATTTTTACACCAAAACTTCTTTAATAATTATTTTAAATTCTTATTTTATGAAATAAAAATCCTACATTTTAGTTTCCTAATTTGTAATTCTATGAACAAATTCATCTCTCCCATCGCATTCATCTAGAACTCCTTTGTCATTAAGTCATCAAATTCTTTACACATTTTCATTTGGACTACAAAAAACTATGATATCAAATTAGACTTATATAAGAAATAAACGACCATTTAATACCTTGGAATAGTGTTGTATTAAGTTTTCTTTTTCTAAATCAACTATTAACTACATAATTGCTCAACCTTTATACTATACAAGAAGAATTTTCTTAAGGTCATAAAGTGCCTTCCTAAGCTAATATACATTATCGCTATGTTTATCGATGTGAAAATAAGGGATTTTCTACGTACACAAAAATTCCTCTATCATCCTATTTAAAAATACAATTTTTGCATCAATTTGAAATAATCCAAAATTTTTATGTTATGAAAATATTGAGAGAAGTCTAATGGACTTTAATCTTCTTGCTAATGCAAATGACTCCAAAAAATATATGCCTTCAATCTGGTTATAATTATTAGGAAAAATATTTTCTATATTTTTATTGATTACTCCATATTTTTGTCTTGTTTATTTTTGAATATACATTTATTTCTAATCACTAATTAATCACTAAGCCTAGAAACTACTTCCTACATTTAGATTCCCTCAAATGGATCCAACACTTCATTCATTACTTGAAGCTAAAAGTTATCCTCAAGGGAACAAATATTTGTTCTATAAAAGTTACAAATGCACTAGAATCAATTTCACTCATAGAGGCTCTAGTCCTAACTCCTCAACTAAGATATCCAATCATTAATTCCTTTTGATGTTAATCTTGATAGTTCCAAGTATTTTATTTCCTCAATTTGCCTTCATTCTCATTCAAGTGTAAGCTCCTTAAGTATTTTATCTCTTCATTTAAAATTTATTATTTGTCTTCTAAATGGAGTTATCAAATAATGCATGCATTATTTTCTCTACATTTTGAGTATTCATGCTAAACTCTATAAGTGTCACCATGTCCACTACTAACTATTAAAACTTGATCATCTTTTTATATATAGTAACATTGAGTGTTAAAATTAACAAAATAACTAGCAATACATAATTGAGTAATACTAATTAAATTAAATTATAATCTAAGTGTAAAATAAGACATATTTGTCTCACTAATTCCTATTATCTTCACCTTAGAATTATCTCTTATAGTCACTCGTTTATTTGGATGACGTTCCATCAATATAAACATTCATTTATCTCTAGTCATAGTATTTGAACATCTGCTTTCGATCATCCTAGAGCTAAATCTTTATTTTTTTCTCTATGACTAACTTTTTTTGCCGAGTTTGTTTCCTCACTTGTGCACATAATTCTTAAGTATTTTATTTCTAGCCTACAAATGTCTACAATACTTTATATGTCTACATAATGATTATAGAAACATCTTATGTTAAGTTTTCTATTCCTTATCCTTTTAAAACCAATTAATCTTAGGTTGAACACTAATACTCATTGTGAGAGCATTCATAATATCATTCCTAGTCCCCCATTTGAAATAAAATTTATACTAAAATTATTTTTCCTAATTTTATAATCCATTATAGTCTGTCTTATTTCTACATCACTAAATGCTTGTAATAATTCAAATATTATGTAAACATTTAAAAATGATGTATTTATTCTAAGAAGAGTATAAAATAAGCGAAGCATTAGAAACTTTTCCATGTTCTACACAATATATTTCCATTTTTTATCTAGTAATTTTCGTTTTTCAATGATGTATGCTCATTATTTATGAAACTTTTTTCATCATAGATTTAAAGTATTTCTATATTCCTTTTCTCATCATCTTTGGTTAAAAAAATCTTGAACATCAATTTTTTTAATGCAATATTTTTTTAGTTTTTTTGTTTATAATTTAAAGAAGTGAAAGAACTAAAAACTCCTATAATATTATTTCCAAGAACTTCTTTAGGCCAAGAGAAAACCTCATTCTCTTCTTTTGCATAAGATGTGCTTGAATTATCATTTTCTAAGAAGCATATGATCACTTTTTGTTCACTATTTGAAGTTGTTGAATTTTTCGAAGCGTTTCTAGTAGCATGTAATGCTTTCTTCTTCTTCATTCTCTTCTTTTCTCTTCCTGTCATTCGATGCCTCTGAGTTGTAGAAAATTCAATCTAATATGGTTAGTTAAACAACAATCATAGCACCTTGGAGCCTTAAACATCTCCTTTCTTTTCTTCTTTTGAAAATTCCTATTTATAAAACATTTTCCCAAATTTTGAGCTAAACCTTTAACAAAAAAATTTACCACTTATACCAAACTATAGAAGAAATGAATGCCACATCTAAATCATCTTTAGTTTCTTTGAATGACATTCCTTCCTCTTTCCTTGCTTCATGCTTTGGCATGCTTGTGGAAGCCTCCATTTCAACTCTTATACTCATCTCAATTTTAGCCATTAATAATTCTCCTACTAACTTATCCAATTTTAGCTTATTTATACAATTGCTGCCTTTATGATCATGTTATGAGGGTCATGGTACTTGGGTAGAATCCTCAACACTTCTCTTATAAGTTAAAAGTTACAAACAGCTTTTCCAATCTTTGTTAATCCATAAATAATATTAGTAAATTGAATAAATTTCTTCTTTTTTGTTTCCCTTTAATCCATTTTAAATAACTCATAATAATGTGCAACAAAATGTTTTTTATTTCTTTTGCTTGCAAAATGACTTTTTTAGTGTTTTCAATTTTTTCCAAATTTCATATGCGGTTTGCTAATTGATAACTTCATTAAATTCACTTGGAGATATGCAACAATAAAGGTTGTTTCGTATTCTGGCATTCCATTGTGTATTCCTCCTTTTATCACTACTAAGTTCACTTAAAGCCTTTATTTAATTTATGCTTGAATCTTTAGTAACTCACATGTTTTTGTGAGTGCTTTCTAAAGTTTTAATGATTAATAAAATAAAAAACTTTAGACCTATTTTTTCAATATAAATAAAAGTCACAATTAAATAATGGTAAATGAATTAAGGAGTATCCTTCATCAGGTGTTGCTCCTAAACCAATCTTGGATGAAAATGCTTTAAAAACTTAATTTAGCAAGCAAAGTGACAAACACATATTTAGTAAAGCATGCAAAAGAGATAAGAAAGAAATTAAAAGAAGTGTGTAACCAAAATGATAATTAACTAAACTTAGCAAGATAATTAAAATGCACATGGCAAATGAGGCAAGTTAGTTGACTCAATCTTTTATAAGAAACCCTATTTAATAATAACTGAAGTAAAAAAAATTAGCATGTGAATTCTACAAAAGGGTGTGAACTCTAGGATTCAAAGTAATGTTTCTTGTTATCATACATATAGTTTAGAAATAATTTTATATTTATAGAAAATCATGATTTATATACATATATATATATATAATATGGCAATAAAAATGAAGATAAAAATTAAAAAGTGACATCAAAAGTTGTAGGTGGTTTTGTTCAAATAAGAAATATTTCTTTTCCCAACTTAAATCAAGAAATGCACCACAAAGAAAAGGTTATAACTGGAGCTTTCTTCTTATAATTCACCTCTATTCTACATGATTTTAGCGGTTGAGCTCAAACCCAACACAATTTTTTATTGTATCAAACTGAACCTTTGATTTTGTAAATGCTTGACTATCTAACTAAAAAGAAAAGGAAAACTATAACAAGAAACAATTCTAATAATTTTGTACATTTTTATGCTAATTGCATAATTGAATAAGGCACAACGAGCTAAAAATTAAGAAGATACTTAGGAAATTGAAAGTATAGAAGTATTTGGCATGGCTAGAATAATTTGATAATTTGAGTAGGACTAAGCCTTTGTTGCTACTAAAAGAATTTATGCTAATGGAATATTTTACAACACTTTGTTAAGATGTTAAGAATTGCTTCATATTCATTTGTAATTTGATTTGTAGTAGTTAGGTATTTGAAGAAAACTTTTGATTATGGATGCTAGAAAGTCAAGGAAAAGTTATTTGAAAAGTTGTAGGCAAAGAGGTAAAAATGTTTTATCAAACAAGTTAAAAATATAATTTCAAAAACTGATAATGCATTGGCTCAAACAATTACTAGTGTATTAGCTATTAGAAGGGATCATTAGACCAAATATGAGTTCTTGTTTTCCTAAAAAATACCAGCAACAAGAGATTGTTCATGGGCGGTCATATAAAATAGGATTATGCCTTTGTCATTAGATCATGTCAGATGATTTGTCAATCACATGGCTAATTGATAGTAAAGGTTTGAATTGTCTTAGCCATAGGATTTAGAATAGATTAATTAGAGTTGCATGATTCATGGACAAGGAAGTAATAATTCTAGCTATCTGATATATTTGCATGGGACTATTGTTGTTTGATTCGAGGAATAAAGCAAAGGTTATAAGTGGGTGAGATAAAAAAGTTACAAGACTCATTTTAATAAGTTTTATCCAATTAAATAATCATTTTTATATTTTTAAATATTTTACATTCGATATTTTTGGTACATTTCATGAGAAATTTTGATTCATATATTATTTAATGATTATGTTACACTCAAACTTACATTCACTTGGAGTGCAACTTTCTCATAGCATTTGCCTCATTTTTTAAATATTTCACTTATATTTTCTTATATTACATTGCAACTCTCAGTCTATTTTCATTTCCTTATTACAGTAGTTTGATTTGGACATTTTAAAATTCTTTAATTTACAACATTTCTCCTCCAAAATAAACGTACTTAATGTTTAAATACTAAGTTTTTATTATTTTTTTCTTTGTAACTACGTTAATTTAAACTATTTCTGAATTATTTCCCATCAAGATGAAGCAGGAATTGTTGTATGTATGTAGATAAGCACTATTTAATTAAAAATTTAGTTTTAAATTTTAATATATTCTATTCTCTATAGTTTTGGTATAGTTTTCTTGACTTTTTGTTTCATATCTAGTTTTATGAACGAGGTTGTTAAACTTATCTGTTATGAATCTTAGATTATAATTTTCTCAAATAGTTTATCTCATTTCTTGAAAATTTCTACTTTGATTTATTTACATTACTAGTTTTATCTAAATCTCCACACATACAACTTTGCATCACATTGTTTTTTTTACATTACATTGCTTAAATTTATCTAATTTCAAGTTTAATTTAAATAAATAAACACCTATTTATTAAACAATATTTTTCATTATCTATGCTTATTTCCTTTGCTATATCATTGTATTTGAAATTCAAGTCATATTAAGTCAAATCAAACATCATTACACAAGTCTTGAAGAGTTATTTTCGATTAAATATCAATTTTTGATCATTAAATATTCTATTCTATATGGTTTTACTATGCATTAAAAGGCATTTTGATTCATACACATTTTGATTTTAAGGATTAAAGACTTGATCTTATTATAATTTTTGAATGAAACTTTCGTGTATAATTTACCTCATTCTTTGAAAGTTTTCAATTTGTTTTGTTTTTACTGTTACGTTACTCTAAATCTTATCTGATATGACCCTTATATTTCTTTCATTTAGTTAGATTACATTGCTTCAATTTATCTCATATATCTTTAATATATATTTTGTTAATACTAAAAAATAATTTATCTTCGTTTACGCTTATCTATTTTTGTATTATGAAAAATTTCAAAATGAGCTTCAGATAAGATGAAACAAACTTTTTTGGAGGCATCACAATAAGCTTTGTGTAATTAAATATTTATTACAATATTGTTTAACATTTTTTGTTTTTGGCTTCCTTTAAAAGATTTTTTCAATTTTGACCTGCTTTCACAAACAATGAAATTACTGAAGTTCTCCTTAATATCTTGTAAGGCAACTTTTCCAACAAATTTTAATAATTTTCCTTAAATGTTTTTGCATTATTTTGCTATATTACTATGTAACTTTAAATCCTATCTAGTGTGACCTTTAAATAGGTTTTATTTGGCTCTATTATATTACCTAAATCTAATTGTTATCAACTTTACTACATATTTACTTAATACTAAAATAATTGTTTTAACTATCTTTGCTTATTTATTTTTTTAATTCATAGTAATTTCAAGCATGGCTAATGGAGATGAAGCAAACATTGTCGAATTGGACATGACAGGATTTGTGAAGCATTTTAAAATATACCATATTTCATGGTCGAGGATGCCATATTTGATCTCATTAGTGTTTTGAAATATAGGTTTCTCTAAACTTTATTCCATTTCTTGAAATGGTCACTTTGATTTGGTTATTTTTCATGTTACTCTAAATCTCATTTCATGTTACCTTCAAATCTAATTTATTTTATTATATTATATTATTTCAATTTGTCTTATTTTAGTTTTATATATTTACATAAAATTTCAATAATAATTGACTACTGTTTCTACATAGTTATATTATTAACTTTATGTAATTCCAAAATAGGTCCAAATGAAATAAACCAAATGTCATTAGACTCATCTCCATGAGTTCTATACAAGCAAATATCTTTTTTTATTCTTTAAATATCTATTTTTACATTATTAAAAATTTTATTTTCTAGGTTTTTTGTATGATTTACTAAACATTTGATTCATACTTCACTAATAATTGAGGATCTTTCATTTGATTGTTTTAGCATCTTGGAATACTATGATTTAATAAATATTGTGTATCTTTAAATAATATCCAATATGACCTTTACATCTTAATAATTTGGTTATATTACATCACCACAATTTTTTTTTTCAACTTTACAAAATATTTACATAATATAGAAATTATATTTTAATATTATTTATTCTTCTTTAGATTGATTATTTATAGTAATTTCTAATGATTTCTCACGGAGATGAAAACATTTCATTAGACTACTATTAACAAGCTCTATATAGTTAACAATTCAATTCTTATCTTCAATATTTTTTTATCTACTATTATAGGCTTTAGGTGAATTGTTATTTATATTTGTTTTGATGATCTAGGATATTATACTTGAACTTATTTGTTTTGTAGAATGCATTTTACTATATAATTTACCTCATATTTCAAATTTTTTGATTTGATTTAGTTATATTATTGAGCAACTACAAATCTCCACTCATGAAACTTTTATGTTGCTCTAATTTTATTATATTATATAATTTCATTTTATCATTTTTCACTTTGAAATATTTTTATTTAAATTTAATATGATAATTTATTATTAGTAATGCTTACAAAAAATCATAATTCATAATAATTTGAAATGATGTGAAATTGATATGAAGAAAATATCATTCAACTCATCTCAATGAACACAAAGCAATTAAAAATTTTTGATAATTATAAATATTTTATATTTTATGATTTTATCCATTTTATGACATTTCTTGATTTGTAACTAGTTTGATGATTGAGGATTATACACTCTATCTCCTTAGCAATTTAGAAGGAAATTTTGATGTATAATTTATCATATTAATTGAAATGTTCTATTGTCGTTTGGCTATATTATTATCTAATCTAAATCTACTTTTGTATCACCTAATATCTTTTTTCATTTGGTTGCATACATTTATTTAATTTATCTTAGATCAACTTTAACAAACATTTACTTATTAACAAAAAAATAATTTACTATTTCTTATGCTTATTTAATTTGATAACTCACAGTAATTCTCAATTAGGTCTGATCGTGACTAAACAAACATAATTTTATACATCACAAGGTGATCTATTTCTTTTAAAATTAACTTTTTATATTTCAAATATTTTATTTTAAAGGGTTTTGGCACTTGTTATAACATATTTTTACTCATACTTGATATGGTGATCAAGGTTGTTACACTTAATCTTATTTCTATCATGGAATATAATTTTCCTATAAAATTTATATAATCTCTTTAAGTTTTTCAATTAGATTTGATTATATTACTATATACTATTAGTCTGCCCTCATGTCACATTTATATCACATTGATTTGAATAAATTATGTTATTTTAGGTTATTTCTTTTTTTTTATTATATATTTAGTTAATATTAAAATAACAATTTAATATTATTGATGCTTGTTTTCTTGGGTTACTGGTAATAATTCAAAATAATTTTAATCATTGGAAAAGTCTTAATGTTCTCTATCAAATTAAATATTTAATTTTATATTTTAAAATATTTTATTTTTGATGATTTTTGTAACTATTTGAGGCATTTTCTAATTTTTCTTGATTTTGAGATCGAGGATTTAATAGTTCAACTTCCTTAGTAACACTAATTTCTTCTTTCATATAAAGTTTATCTAACACTTTAAAATTTTTTGTTTTAACTTGGTTAAGTTACCTTTTGAATCTAAACATCTTATTGAGAGATTATTGCATGGCTTTCATTTGGATATAATACATTGCTTAATTTATCTTATTTCATCTTTTAATATATATTGGCTTATTATTAAAATAATAATTTATTATTATTTATGCCTATAAACTTTGTTAACTTTAAATAATTCAAATTGAGGTTTGATTAAGATGAAACAAAAATAATTATACTCATCTTAACAAGCTCTATTGAATAAACAATTCGTTGATATATTTTTACGAATGTTATATCCAATTGTTTTTTGTATGCTTTATGAGACATTTTGATTTCTGCCTAAATTGATAATCGAGGGTGTTACACTCTATCTCTTTAGAATTATGGAGTGCAACTTTCATATGCCATTTATCTAATTTATTAAAAGTTTTTTCTTTTATTTGTTTATATCATAAGTAATACTAGGCCTCATCTAGTATAACATTCACATTAGTCTCGTTTCATAATATTACATTGCTTCATAAATCTTGTTGAACTTTTCTAAATTATCTTTATACAATTAAATATGTAATTTTTACATGACAAATTGATTAATACCTAATTGATCTTCTAGGATATTACACTCAATCATCCGCATATCTTGGAATAGAACTTTCACATATAATTTATCTCTTTTTTCAAATTTTTTCTCTTTGGTTTAGATATGCTACTGTGAAACCTAATTTCTCTACAATTGTAACCTACACACTACTTTGATTATGTTAGATTATATTATATATATTTATCTTGCTTTATCTTTAAAAAAGTATTTGCTTACTATTAAAATAATAACATATTATTTTTTATGCATATTTTCTTTCGTAACACGTCCAATTAGATATTGATATTTATATTTTATTTATAGTTTTCATTCTTACATATTGGCTTATTTTATGAGATATTTTGATTTATACCTAATTTGTTGATCAATTATGTTACACTCAATCTCGATAGTACCTTGGAATGTAATTTTTGTGTATAGTTTATTTAATTTCTCTCAATATTTCTCTTTGATTTGAATTTTTTTAGAACCTCTAATTGCACCTATAACCCTTACATTATATTGATTTGGTTATAATATATATGATCAATTTATCTCATTTAAGCTTAATGCATCTTCAGTTAAATTAAAATAAAAATTTGTTATTATTTATGTTTATTTATTTTTATAATATAGTGTAACTCAACATAAGGTCTAATGAAGAAGAAACAAATATTATTTATTCTATTAACAAGCTTTACCTTACTCATATTTATATTAATATTTTAGTTATTCTCTTAACTATCATTTTGGAAAACTTCAAGAGAAATTATAATTTGTACTTAATTTCATGATTGAGAATGTTAGATCTGATCTCCTTGGTATCTATGAGTGCAACATTTTAAAGTATTTTATCATATTTATTTAAAACAATTTGTTTGAATTAGTTATGTTGTAGCATAACTATAGATCTCCTCTTATATTACCTTTACATTGTAGTGATTAGATATTATAATAATAATTATCATTATTTAAGTTTATGAGCATATGCAATTTGTATTCATTATAAACATTATTCAATTGACATGAAACTCAATGAGTTTTGTCATATTAAAAGTTTGTTTTATGTATTTTTAAATATTTTATTTTTTAAGAGTTTTGTTATGTTTTTTAACATATTTTTATTTATATGAAATTTGACAATTGAATATGCTATACTTAATCTTCCTAGCATCATGTAATATAACTTTAAGATACAATTTGTTGCTTTGCTATAAATCTTTCTTTGATTTGATTAACTTGTGGGAAAGTCTAATTATCCTCTCACGTGACCTTATAATTTTGTGATATGATTAATTTTCTTTAATTTACTACATTTCAAGTTTGTTAAATATTTGGAAAAAATAAGAATAATAATTTATTATTATTTATGATTATTTTGTTTTGTAATTATAAGTAATTTTAAATGATATATGATTGATACAAAACAAACACCATTGGACTCATCTTAGAAAGCTATAATTAATTAAATATTTATTTTAATAATTTTTATTCTCTTTGCATCCTTTAAGTGGAATTTTTATTTATATAAGATTGAAATATTAAGTTACAGTCAAACTTTTTAGTATTTCAAAATGTTTCCTCCATTCGTAATTTATCCATTTGGTTAAATCGTTCACTTTGATTTAAATATATTATTATGTAGCTCTAATTTGATTATTCTGTAACCCTTACATCGCTTTGATTTGGTTGTATTACTTTTGCTTCAATTTACTAGGTTTTCACCTTCAATATATGTTATTTTAGTATAAAAAAAAATTATTTATTATTTTCTTCTTTACTTTGATAATTTATAAGAATTCCAGGGGTGGTCTGATTGAGACAAAGACAATGTGTTGAGAATCACCTTAATGAGTTATATATAATTAAATATTCATTTTTTAAATACTATATTAGCATGGGCTTTGGCATGCTTCATGAGGCATTTAATTTGTACCTTATTTGATGATGAATAATTTTATAACTGATTCCATTGGAATCTTGGAATGGATTTTGCAATATAAATTATGACATTTCTTCAAAATGTTTGCTTTGATAAGGTTATGTTGTTATGTAACTCTAAACCTCTGTTCATGTGTCATTCATATCACATTGATTCGGTTGTATAATATTATCTCAATTTATCTCAATTTAGGTTTAATATATTATTATTTGATATTAAATTAATAATATATTATTATTTATTTTGGTGATTCATAGTAATTCTAAAAAAGGTATGATAAAAATAAAACCAAAATTATTAGCATTGTCATGTTGAGCTGCAACAAATTGACCAATTATATGGTTTTTTTCCTTTAATATGGTTTTATTTTTAAAAGTATCTTATTTTTAATGGTTTCTATATTCCTTTCATGGCCTCTTTATTCATACCTAATTTGATTATCACTAATGTTGCATATGAACTCATTAGTATCTTGGAATGCATCTTTGCTATAAACTTCACCTCATTTTTACAAATGTTTTAGTTTGATTTGGTTATATGACTATTAAATTATAATTGTCCACTCATGTAACCTCTATATCAAAATGTTTTCATTACATTCCGTTAATTTATCAAATTTATGTTTTATTATAAATTTAACTAATATTAAATAATAATTTATTATTTTATATGCTTTTGTAGTTTACTAAATTAAAGTTATTCGAAATAGGGTCCAACATAGATAGAACAAAAGTAATTGGATTCTTTCTTATGAGCTCTTAAATTATTTTTATTTTTTTAAATGTTTTATTATTTAAGGTTTCAGCATGCTTTGCTATAAATTTTTATTTGTACCTTGTTTTATAGTTGAGGATGTTACTCTCAATCTCCTTAATTTCTTAGATTGGAACTTTCTTATACAATATATCTTAATACTTGAAATTATTTTCGTTTCTTTTTTTATTGTTCTTTGTAACTATAAATCATTTTGAGTGACCTTTAGATGATATTTATTTCGAAACATTGCATGGCATTAATTTATATCATTTCAATTTTCAAACATTTTTCTAAATATTGAAATAATAGTTTTAAATTTTTATGTTTGTTGGACTTTTACAGTAATTTAAATGAGAAACAGGCAAAATGAAGCAAATATCAATTGAATTTTTTTGACAAGATCAATCAAACAATATTTTCTTTTATGTTTCTTTCAATATTTTATTTACCAAAGTTTTGAAATTTTTTACGAGACAATTCAATTTGTACCAGATTTGGCAAAGGAGGTTGCTTCTGTCAATCTCCTAATTAAACTCGAGTGCAACTTTGTTATACAATTTATCTTGTTTATTTAAAGAATTTTCTTTGTTTTGACTAGGATAGTAAGAAAGTTAGATTATCTTTCTTACGACCATTATATCTCCATGATTTGGTTAAATTAATTACATAAATTTGTCTCGCCTTTGTTGTGTTATATATCTAATTACTATTAAACCATACATTTATCATTATTTATGTTTATTTAAATTTTTTAGTTCGTAGTAATTACAAACATGGTCCAAAAATGATGAAAGTAATGACGTTGGACTCCTGTTAATTGAGACTCAAATTAAAAGTACTATTTTTATTTTTAAATATTTTATTTTTTATGATTTTGGAATGCTTTGGGAGACATTTTGATTTGTATCAGATTTGGTGGTTAGGAATGCTATACATAATCACAATAGTATATTGGAAGGATATTTTTTTATTAAAATTTAGTTTTTTTTTCAAATTTTTTGCTTTGATTTGTTGTTTACAATATAACTCGAAATCCCTCTAATGGGACCTTTATATAAAATTTATTTTTTATATTAAATCTTTTTAATTAATGTTATTTTAGCTTTAATGTCTATTTTCTTGATAAATAATTAAAATAATGAATTTTAAACATATTTATTTTTTAATTCATAATAATTCCAAACTGGGACCAATCAACATGAATTGATACGAAATAAATAATGGTACCTTCATCATCACATTGTCTAATAAATTAAATGATAAGTTTTATATATTTTTAACATTATATTTGTGAGGCAATATTTTTCATAAAAATTTTAAATGGAAAGCTATACTCAATCTACAAAATATCTTTTAATACATGTTTGTTTACAATTTAACTCTTTCATGTAATATTTTACTTTGATTTGACTATATCATAATATAACTCATATTCTTTTAAAATGTGACTATGACAACACAATGACTTGATTATATTAGAATTCTTAAATTTATCAGAGTTTATATAAAATATTTAATTTCTTAAATTTTAAAAAATAACGAATTAATTTTCATTTTTATTTACTTTAATTTCTTAGCGTAATTCCAAGCAAATTTTGATTGAGACAAAAAACGTTGTTTGACTTGATTTGGTTAGCTCTATCCTATTAAAATTTAATTTTTTTATTTTAAAATATTTTTTTTGTTAGTTTTTACATGCTTAATATTCATTATGATATTTTAAATTATTTGATGATTGAGGATGTTAAACTCAATCTCCTTAGTATCTTAGAATGAAACTTACTTAATAATTTGACATTTTTCTTCAACTTTTTCATGTTGATTTGGTTGTATTCCTATTAAACACTAATTGTGCTCCAGAGTGACCTTTACATCCCTTTGATTTGGTTATATTGTTATCTTTTAGTTTATCTTACATAATATTAATGTGAATATTGGTTATTGTTTATACTAAGTTAATGTCATTATTTATAGTTGTTCTAAATGAGGTTTGATCAAGTGAAACATATGTCACTTTATTTGCCTTGCAAGCTTTATCCAAATAAAAACTCATTCTAATAATTTTTTCAATATTGTTTTTTGTTTGCCACATTTTGTAAAAGATTTTGATTTGTATCTGATTTGACAATTCAGGATATTATACTCATCTTCTTAATATCATAGGACACCACTTTTACATAAACTTTAACCCCATTTCTTGAAATGTTTCTCATTGACTTGATTAGGGTAATTTATCTCATTTAATTTTCAAAACTTATGAACTTATATGAAGAAAGACATTCATTTATATTTATTGATTTTTTAATCAGTAACGATTATAAATGAGGTCTCATGCTGTATAAACAAATGTCATTGGACTCATCTTAATAAGCTTTATCAAATTACATGTTCGCATTTATATTTTATTTAATATTATATTTTCAATATTTTCTTCATATTGTATGGAATATTTTCATTCATACCATATGTAGTTATCGATGACATTACACTTGATCTGTATAGTATCTTGGAATGAAAAATTCTTATTCAATTTATCTCATAATTTAACATCTTTTTTTGCATCCATTCAGTTACGTTGCCATGAGAATCTAATTCTCTTATCATTTGATCTTTACATCACTCTGATTTTTTAAATTAAATTTCTTCAATTTTTCTCTATTAAATTTTAGTTTATATTTTTCTAGATTTGTTATCATAATTATTTATACTTATATACATTTGGTAAATTGTGTAATTTAAACATCATTTTAGTCATCTCGATGAGCTCTATCATATTAAGTGTTTATTTTTATATGTTTTATTACTTCATTTTCTATGGTTTTAATAATTTTTACAAGATATTTTGATTGATACCTAATTTGATTTAAGAAGATATTATACTCAATCTCCTTAGTACCATGAAATACAACTTTTTCATAAAATTTATCTCATTTCTTTAATTAGTTTTCTATTTGATTAAATTATTAAGTAATCCTAATTCTACCTCATTGGGCCATTTTAATACATTTATTTTTTTCATATTATATTATTTCAATTTATTTTATTTTAACTTTAACATATATTTAATAAAAATTAAAATACTAATTTATTATTAGTTATACTTATATATTTTATTAAATGACATTAATTCCAAATAGGTTATATTGGAGATGAAATAAAGAATTTTGGGCATTTCTCGATGGGTTATGCACACTTAAATTTTTTTCACTTTTAAATTTTTGTACTTTGCATTGTCATGCTTTATAAGAAATTTTTATTCATAAATGATTTTGTGATAGACGATCTTATACATGATCTTTTTAATATCTTGTCATGCAAATTTATTGTATAATTTATCTCATTTTTTAAAATATTATTCGTTGATTTAGTTATGTTGCAATGTAACTCAAAATCTATCAACATATGTCACGTACATCACTCTCATTTTGTTATTACAATTACTTCAATTTATCTCATTTTAGCTTTAATATTTTTTAAATATCATTAAAAAATAATTTGTTATTATTTATGCTTATTTTGGTAATTCAAAAAAATTTCAAACATAGTTTGAGAGAGACAAAAAGTACAATGTGTGATGTCTTAATTCATTCCATCAAATTAAATAAATATTCTAATATTTTTTTTGAAAAAAATATATAGTTTTGGCATATTTTGCAAGAAATGTTTATAAATTCGTACTTGAATTATAAATTGAGCTTGTTTCATTAGATCTCGAAAGCATCATGGAATGCAACTTTCTCCTACAATATGTCTCATTCCTTAAAACATTTCTCTTTGATTTGGTTATATTACTAAGAAATTTTAATTCCCTTATCATGTTGTTATTTAATATTCTATCACTTAAATTTATATCATGTAACATTTAATATATACTTATTTAATATTATAAAAAATTTGTTATTATTTCTGCTTATTTGGTTGAATTATTCATAGTAATTACAAACAAGGTGTAGTAGTGACGAAATAAACATTATTAGACTTGCCTCAAAGAAAAAAAATCAAATTAAAGATTAATTTTAAACTTTTTAAAATATTTTTCTTTTCATGGTTATAGCATACTTTTATACTTATTTATTTGAACCTAATACTATGATGTAAGATTTTACACACAATATCCTTTGTTTCTTGGAATGCAATTTTATCATGTAGTTTATTATATTCATCAAATATTTTGCTTTGATTTAATTATTTAACTAAGCAACTCTCATTATTCTTTTGTTTAACCTTTGGATGTCTTAAAATTTGTTATAGTATAGTGCTATAATTTACTATATTTCAACTCTAAAATAAATTTAGATAATTTTCAAATAATAATTCAATATTATTTATGCTTATTTATTTAGGTGATATGTATTAATTCAAAATGTGGTCTATTCAAAACAAAAGAAATGTTGTTTGACTCACCTCAATAAGTTCTATCCAATTAAAAATAACTTTTTATATTATTCAGATATATTTTTTAAAAAATTTTGGCATGTTTTAAGTGAAATTTTGAATTGTATCTCATTTAATAATATATGATGTTACACTCTGACTTCTTAGTACCCTTGAATGCAAATTGTTTGTGTTATTATTTTTATTTCTTCAATTATTTCTTTATTTATTTCATTATATTAGTTTGAAACTCTAATTCTCATCCCTTATGACCTTTATAATACTTTAATTTTGTTATATTAAATTTCTTTAATTTAAGCAATGTTAGGTTTAATACTCATTGACATAACGTTAAAATCATTATTTTATATTATTTATGCTTTGCTTTGTTTTCAATTCAAAGAAATTATAAAGAAGATGTAGTGGACATGGAATAAATACCTAGGATGATATAATCAATCACCTTTGCATTTAATAATGAAACTTTCTCGTAGAATTTATCTTAATTAAAGAAAATTAATTTTGTAATTTTACTTTAAAATATTCATGTATAATTATTTTGATAATTAATAGTAATTTCAAATAACATCAAATGGAGACAAAAATGCAGTTTTATCACAACTAACTCCACCCAAAGAAATATTTAATTTTATATTTTTATTAAATATTTTATTTTTTGAGATATTAAAATTCTTCATGGCATATTTTTGCTAATACTTAATCCGATTATTAATGATGTTATTCTCTATCTCCGGGGCATCCTGCAATGTAGTATTATTGTATGATTTGTCTTAATTTTTCAAATATTTTTGTTTGAATTGGTTATAATGTTGCATAACTATAAATCTTTATCATGTGGCATTTTCATCACCTTGAGCATTATTGATTTAAATAATCACATTTCAACTTTAATATATTTACTTAAATTAATTTAATAATTTATTATTATTTTTATTTAGTATCCTTCGTAATTTTTAGTTATTTCAATCGATGCTTTATGGAAACAAAATAAATAATGTTCGAGTCATCTCGAAGAGCTCTATTTAATTACGTACTGATTTTTATGTTTTTTTAAATATTTTACTTTTTAAGGTTTTTGGCACTTTTTGTGAGACATTTTGATTTGGACTTAAATTCACCATCGACGATGCTATGCTTGCTCTCCTTTGTATTTTGAGGTCAACTTTATTTATCTTTTTTCTTAGAATATATTACCTTAATTTTGTTTTATTAGTATGGAACTCTAGTTCTCATCCCCTTTGTCCTTTACATATGTACAATTTGTTTATGATATATTATTTAAATTAAATGCTTTTTAGTTTTAATATATATTTAGTTTATATTAAAATAATAATTTATTATTATGTCTAACTATTTGATTTTGTAATCCATAATAATTCCATATAAAATTGGAATGAGGTGAAATAAATTTTATTCGACTCATCTCCATGGGCTTTATCTAATTAAATATTTATTTTTATATTTCTAAGTAGGGTTTTTGTTTACTTCACAACTATTTCAATTTGCATCTCATTTTGAACTGCTTAGACCTTGGAATACAACTTTCTTATGAAACATTTCTCATTTCTTAAAATGTTTTGCTTTCAATTAGTTATAATATAGTGAAACTCAAATTCTCCTTTCATGTCAACTTTCCACCAGTTTTAAATAACATTATTAATAATATCCCATTTGAACTTTGTTACATATCTTATTAATATTTAAACAATAATTTATTTTCATTTAAGCTTCTTTTAATTTTCTATTTTATATAAATTTTGAAAAATTTCAAATTAAGAAAAACAAATGTTGGACACATTTTGATGTGCTCTTTTAAATGAAATAATCACTTTTTGTATTTATTAAAAATTTATTTTATTGGGTTTTGACATGCTTTATGAGGTGTTTTGTTCCACACAAAATTCTATTATTATAGACACTGTACTTGGTCTCCTTTCTCTCTTAGTATGAAAGTTTCCTAAACTTCTATTTAATTATTATCGATATTAAACTTAATCTTAATATCTTGAAACATAATTTTCTAGTATAATTTGTTTCGTTATCTCAAATGGTTTATTTCATTTGGCTATATTGATATATAACTCTAAATCTTTGCTCTTGCTACAATTACAACACTTTTTGATTTTGATAAATTACATTGATTTAATTTTTTTATTTATATTGTAAATTATATTTACTTAATATAAAATAAATTATTATTATTATTTTATAATTACTTTTTTATGTCATAGTAATTCAAAATGAGATGACATGGTGATAAAACAAATTTTACTAGACTTATCTCAGTGAGGTCTATTTAATTAATTATTCACTTTTATATTTTTTTAAACTTTATTTTCTAAAATTATTTCACACTTTGTGAGGTATTTTGATATATACAAAAATTGATCATTTACTGTGTTACAGTTTATCTCCTTAACATATTGGAATGAAACTCTAACTCTTTTCTTCATTAACCATTACATCACTTTGATTTTGTTATATTACTTTTTTTCAATTTATCTTATTTTAAATTTAATATATAAACTAAACACTAAAAGAATAATTTATTATTTTTTATGTTTATTTACATTGACAATTCACAATATTGCCAATTGAGGTTTGATGGAGACAAAATAGTCATCAGTACACTTGCTTTTATAAGCTTTTTACAATTAAATTTTTACATTTATAGTTATAAGTGCTTTTCGTTTTATGTTGTTGGCACACTTTACGTGTGGTTTTTCATGGATACCATGTTTGATAATGATGGATATTACACTTGATCTACTTAATATCTTACAATAGAGTTTTCATTTGCAATTTATCTTATTTCTTAAAAATTATCAATTTGAATTAATTATAGTACTAAGTAACTCCAAATCGTTTATCGTGAAATCGTTTATCATGCGACATTTAGATCATGTTGATTTTGTTATATTAATTCAGTTAAACATATCTTATTTTGGCTTTAATGTATATTTACTTAATATCAAAGAAATATTTTTTTTAAATATAAATATTTATTTTTCCAGCCCTAGTTTCTTGAGCATCTTAATTCCAAAACCTTAGATCATGAGTTTCTCAATTACAAAACATAATTTAGTTAGCAACAATGTACTATAAAAGCATTATAATGACCTTAAACTATTTGATATGCCTGCCAAATCCACTTTTTTTAACTATTAATTCCTTTGACCATGATTTTGTGATGCAATATTCATGCAAGTGTGGTACATTGTCTACTTAAATCTTTTGTTATCACATGTTGAATCCAATGTCCAATGTTTCCCGTAACTAAATAATACTGATGCAATTGTGCTTATCATATCATATTGTGTAAAAACTCTCTTGTGCTCACTGAACATAACTAATTAAAAAATGGTAGCTTATATCTTTTAACAAAACTTATGTTAATTTAACTATGAAAGTGTTAACTAAAAAGTTCAAGCACAAGTTTTAAAAAAAATTTAAACACCTAAAGAATAGACATATTATTAATATAGCAAAATATTTAAAATATATTAAAATTTAGAAATAGGTAATTAATTTATGCCAAAATAAACTTCATGTTATAAATAGAAATAGAAAATATTTAAAAGCATTTAGCAAAGTCTTCAAAAAACTATAATACTTTAATATCGAAACTATTTGCAACATATTTACAAAAAATATTTCATATTTAAAAAAATTAAAATATTTATGAATAAAAAAATGTAAAATTAAAACATGAATCTTGTTATCAACTTTAAGTTTTTTTTATGTAAAGCTTTTAATATAAGACATTAAAAGCGATCGTTATATATCAGGTACTTTATTCTTATTATAACAAAAAATGAAAGAAATTACATAAAAGAAAAGCATTCAACACAATATGCTTATTCTATATTGAGGAAAACGTTTGTTATTAGTAAGTTTAAATAAATAAAAAATTTCTAAGATAAAGAGAAATAAAAATGCTCAAGAGATATGAACTATTTGTATCTTAAAAGCTACATGATTAATAATATAATTGATATCTTATAGGAAACTTAATCATGAAAATATCATTACTAATATAAAATATTTAAAATAAAAAATAATGATGAGAAAATGTTCATTAGTACTTAATCAAAAAAAATATTTGTTAGCACAACTATAAAACATTTTGCCTTCAAAATATGGGCAAATAATATAATCAAAATTTCAATACTTAACAATTTCTTTTATCATTTTAGCAAAAAATATGATTATAATGAATTATTAAAGAATGAACAATAGCAAAAAAATTAAATGAATACCAACGAAATAAAAATTAAAAGTTTCCATCAAACAAAAATGTCAAAAATCTATTTTTTCAAAAATATAGACATTTTGAACTTGATGGCAGAACTAAACATAATAATCTATAACATACAAAAATTAAATAGTGTTCAAATTCATTCGAATAGACAAAAAAACAACCAGCAAAAAATCAATGCAAAATAATAAACACTATTAAATTAATTAGAAATGACTTTTAAAAATGAAACATTATTTAATTAAAGACTCTTTTTTAATATTTAAATTAAAATATTGTGCTTATGTGAAAAGTGAAAAGACTACAAATTCAAAAACATGTATGATTATTATACAACAAAATATTACAATTATAATGCTTATGTTTCTTAAAAGAAAAAAAATTATTATTTGATGTTTGTAGGGATTCACCTTATAAAACGAATGCTAATAAATGGTCATAGGTGGTCTAGCATATTATACCAATGGAATCCAAACACACTAGTTTTAAGCTCCCAATATACTAACATTGTACAAAGACAATTATGTGTAATAGATGTGCCATGACATTACTTGGGCCTTATCACGCCAAAGCAAGGGTCCTTGACTTTTTTTTCTTAACAATAAGAATCACTATTAATTTGAATAATAAAATTCCATTACTGTTGAACTATGAAAATTAGAGCATCCTTGTATGTTTAAGTCCTTAGATGAATGTAGATCCGTTACTATATTATTCCTACATTGGATTGCTTTGCAATTATGTCTTGTGTTGTTGTTAATTGAGGTGTTAGTGTCTGAATGAGTGCACATTATGACATCATTCCACTGTGATAAGAAAATTCAATAATAGTAATTAACAAATACCATAATGGATCAAAGTAAAGACTATTTTCACTATGTGAATCATTGGGTGAATGGTTCCCCTTTTTTTACATTCTATAAGTATGATAATGGTCCATAACAAAATTGACATTATATGTTGAATTTGTAGACTTTGCAAACTAAAAAATTATATCAGTAATATTTGGGTTGTCATACAACACAAGCTAAAAAATCTTCTAAATTTTGATATTTTGATTAAGCATCATCATGAGTTGGCTCTTTTATGATTTGATTGCAAACTTGGTACAATGTTTGTTGAGAAGCAATGCATGCACTTTTTAGTTAAATGAAACTTTTAATGCTTTGAGGAAGTTAATGACATTTCCAACATATGTTACACCTTTTTAATTATGGCAAATTTCACAATGGAATGATCCACTTTGTAAGCTTCTCTTGCCTAAAAAAATCTAGGAGAAGTATGTGTACATTGTATCATTTTAGATTTCATCAATGATTTAATTAGTATATAGTGTGTCTTATGATTCCGACAAGAAAACTATTCCCTTAGTGTAGAAAGAATGCCAAAAAAAAATTAAAGGGCCAATTGAAAAAAAGAATAATAAATTGTTGTCTTACTTTTGATGAAAAAAATACAACAATGAGAGACTATGTCAAATACTTCAAAAAATACTTTCTTATTTCTTACAATTTTCCTATATTATAGAAAATAAGAATGGGAGAATGACCAAAACTTATATGAAAGATTAGAATTAATAAATCTAGTTCTAAAATCTTCCTTGCAATCATTTTCAATAATTTCCAATGTTATGTTACGGTCCTAACACAAGTAGATTTACTTTTTAATTCTTTCAAAAGGTGCTGTCAAAAATAAATTGGGCATATTATTTTATTGAAGGCATCGATAGTTTTGCCTTGAGTATCTCTTATGATCATGCCAGCATGGGTGCCATTGAGTTTTATACAAGCATCAACATCAATTTTACTTTGATTTGTAATAGGTGAATTCTAGTGCATCTTATCAAATCATTTCTTAATAATATGAATGAATGATGGATGTAACACCATCTTCATACCCTCTTACCTAGAATATAGCTTTGGTAAGCACTTAAAAATGTTAATATATTAAGTGTTCATGTTAAATGTGATACTTAGAATTCAATCTTTAACTTCCACATATAATATTTTTTCTGTGGCCATCAAAGTGCACCAACATATTAAGCATGGAATGAATTGTAGTACATCATAAGATAGAAAACCAATTGTAGCTTTCCATTCTTTATTGATAAGAGTAATTATTTTTTATTTCAATTTTCATCAAAAGAGTATGGGCATAAAAGTTTCAAGTTTTCTATGCTAGATAACAATCTTAAAATAGGTTGTCAACAACGTCCTCATTGCTAAAATGAAAACATTTAGAAGCAAGATCAATGTCTAGTTGCCTAAATTCAATTGAAAATGGTAAAAATTTAATAAAAATCTAGCAAGTTAGCATTTACATTTTTGTTGGTTATCTATGATCCGAAATGCTTTTCCAAATCTTAGTCACATAGCTATTTTCCTTAAAAAATGCCATGCCAATTTTAGGCTAAATTTTCCATGCATACATGCTTTCCAATATGTTTTAATAGATTTGGAATGCATGGGTTTCTTAGTTAAATGAAAGTTTTAAAGTTTTTAAGAAATAAATAAGATTTCCATGTGTATGACTCCTTCCTATTTATGACAAATTTAATAATGGAATGATCCACCTTGTTAGCTTCTCGTACCAACAAAATCTAAGAAGACGTGTTCATTGTGAAACTTTTAATTTCATCAACGACATTAGTTGTGATACAATGTGTTTTCAAGCTATATAAAAACAAAAATTTTGTTAGTATAGAAACAAAACATAAAAAAATTTAAAGGACAAATTCAAAAGCTCAAAAATTACATTGTCAATAAACGTTTGATGAAGAAACACATCAATGAGAATCTAGATCATAAGTTCAAAAAATCTATTGTTTTTTGTTTCTTGCTACACGACAGAACATTAGAAAGAGGAAAACAAAAGTTTTGCATGAAAAAAATTAGAATTAAATAAATCCAACTCCAAAAGCTCCCTAGTAATAGATTTCAATAATTGCTTATATGATAATATGCTTGAAACCCAAGTACATTTATTTTCTAATGCTCCAAAACAGTGTCATCAATGCAAAATTTTCTATATTATTTCATTAAAGGCATGGATAATTGTGTGGTTGTGATCTCTTATGATCATCCTAGTATACGTGCTATTGAGTTTTATACAAGCATCAATGCCAAATTTTACTTGATTTGCTAAAGGTGAAATTTAATGGATCTTATCAAATCATTTCTTAGCAATATGAATAAATGATAGATGTAATCCCATTTTAGTATCATCTCACTTGGACTATATCAATTGGAAGCACCTAAAATTATTAAGATAGTAACTATTCATCTTAAGTGTGATACATGGAATTGAATAACTAACTTTGTCATATAATCCTTTGTTTCAAATCGAAGTGGATTGACATATTAAGAGGGGAATGAATTATAGTATTGTACAATAAGCTAGTCAACCATATGTAGATTTCCATTATTTACTAATAAGAGTAATGATTGTTTGTTTCATTTGAATTTTCAACATAGGTGTCCTAGAAGAGAAGTTTTAATTTTCCTAAGGGAGATAACAATCCAAAACTATGTGGTTAATGGTGTCCTCATTGGCATAACGATGACATCCAAAAGTAAGAGAAATGATTAGATGTCTAAATTGATTTTGACAATGTAAATTTTTTTTAAAAATCTAACAAACTGGCATTGACATCTTCATTTATTATATTTTTTCTCAAATCCTATTCCAATTCCAATTATCAAAAATTTTTCCCTTAGAAAAAAATACATGCTAACTTTAGGTTAAATTTTCAATCCGTAAATTGTTTCCAATATGTTCAAACATATACAATTGATCTTAATGTTTGGCATGATATTAAAACTATAGTCTTCTTTGCACTTTCTATTGTGTTTGAGTTTTTAGATATGACTTTTCTATGTACAATTTTGACCTCATACTTTTTGCATATAGAGATATCATAGCAATTTTAGATTTCTTTTTATTAAGCCAATAATAATTCGTTGAGATTGTTGATACCATGTCCATTTTCTACAATTATAGTAGAAAGCTAGTCTTATTTCCTCAAGTGA
The DNA here is from genome assembly GCA_023846275.1 of Vanilla planifolia. Lineage (NCBI taxonomy): Eukaryota > Viridiplantae > Streptophyta > Magnoliopsida > Asparagales > Orchidaceae > Vanilla > Vanilla planifolia. Next base: position 1,696,227 of record JAIUJO010000096.1, read on the forward strand.
TGATTTTGACTACCCACATAATCCAACCAAAATAATTTATGATGATCTTCAATTTGTTAATGACTATCCTTGTGGATGTGTTGTTATAAAATCAAAAGATGGGCTCTTCTTTAGAACTCAATTGAATATGATTAGCCTTCCTTTTATTGATAAGAATTTTTCCTACAATCATAATTGATCAGGATGTCACTTCAAAGCTTATTGATTTCAAAATGGATGCAAATTTGAATGGAGAAGACATCATGAAGAAAATCACTTATGCTGCACCAAGCAATAGGGACACTACTGGGTCTCACTACAGGGGTGTTAGAGCGTTCACCATGATGCACAAACTAAGCAAAGTGCACGACAACATGGGTGTGCACATCGAAGGTAAGAAAATATAGAAACCATGTTGTAGCACTCAATTGATGTACCTGTGGATGTCTGTGAGTGGAAAAAAAATTGTTAGAATTCTCCTTGGGGAGGTAATATAGATGTAGAGGCATGTGACTTGCACAAATCATGAAGAGTTTTGTGAACTTGGAAAAGTTTTGTAATTTTTGTCAAAATGAAAATGAAAACTTTTTTGCTTTATAATAAGAAAATCTATCCAAACTTATGTATAATGGAATGGGAATGAGGTGCATAGCAAATTAAGGCTTATAAGAAGTAAGAAATTTAGAACATAAACTTTGAACAACTTGAAGTAAGAAATTTAGAACATAAGCAGATATTTCTATTATTCATACCACAGTGCTTCAATTCAACATCAATGATAAGTGCAAAGAAGAAGATATTTGAAGAGTAAGTCACAAAAGGAAATAAAAAAATTTAAGAGGCATTAGTCGAAGTGACTGTGTAAAATATTTCACCACCCTAATAGAATAGATAGGTTTATTAACTTAACAAATATATTATTTAATGGACATTATCCTAAATTCCTATTTGCTTCCTATGAAAAAATCCAAAATAAATCTTCCAAATGAAAATACACTTAATTAAAGGAAATCCCAATTATGTAGCAATCACAAAACTTTAGTGATAAAGGCCATAATTACATCTATTATGAGGGAATTAGTAGGATAATTCCAAGCTAAATTCTATACATAATTTCTGCAATTATTATGGTACAATAGATGTAGGGAAATCAGATACATAGTTAGATTAACTAGAGACAGATTTCTCAATATGATAATTCATTGTAAACATAAATGGTGAATGATTAATTAACAAAGATGTGTCATGCATTAGCCTAATGGAATGCTCACCTCAGAGAAGACAACGCAATAAAAGTAACAAGGATCTAACTTAATAAATTAATATGAGAAGAATGTTACCACATGGGTTACATGGTGGAAAAATAAAGAAAGTGGCATAGTCTATGATACCAACAAGGGCAAACGTTGTTGGAATATACCAAATAATTCCTATGACAAGTCATTAGTGTTGGAACACCTATTAAAGTGATACACAGTTTATCAATGTATATTGCAAGGGTATGCTATCTTATTGCTACTCAATTATGACTTTCCCATTACATAATTAAGGTGTACACGTTTGTAATTGCTTTTAAAAATGTGATTATAAAGGGAAAAAAATAGAAGGACAACATAGAAAAAGGTCTAAGTATAAGTCAAAAAATTTGTGACAAAGAATGAGTGTTCCTTAAAAAAATATATTATGATCACATTTAATTTGATTTCTTCAAAAATAAAAATAGGACTATTATCTTCACTACAACCACATGGAGCACATATGACAAAAAAGCTGGAAATTGTACCTAGAATTATTTCTAGAGAAGTTTAAGAATGACAGAGTATTTATTATAACAAAGGCTAAAATTATACTACATATACCTTTTCAAGTTGTTAAAAATTGATCCCTTATGAAGAGTACAAAGGACATATCACATGAAGAAAAATAAAAAGAAAACTCTGTACTATTTAAACACAGGCGAGGAAGGAGCTTATTCATGCTATCCTTGTCAATGATAGATAAATGAAGTAAATATCAAAAAGTCTTATACAAATACTAAAGTTAGAGAGTAAAGCACATCCAAGGCCTTATTCCTTGGGTTGGATTCATAAAGAATTTAAGGGGTGCATTGAAAAATAATACAAGCTGAAGTTTACTATCGCGAAAGACTACATTGATTTCATTATTTATAAAGTGACATCTATAACAATCTAACAAACAAAATAAGGAAACTTACTTATTGGATAGAGTTTTCATCTACTATAGAAGAGCACATTCGTAATTCTAAATCTCAATTTTGTGACCTCTACATGTCACTAAGTTATGATTATTTCTCATTATTTTCTTTTATAATTAAAAGTTACTAAAAATAAGCTCTAAACGAGATGAAATAAATATCATCAGACATGACTCGACATTATCCACAAAATTGAATATTCATTTTCTTATTTTTCAAAAAATTATTTTCTTTGCTTTCGGAATGCTTAATGAGTTATTTTGATTCACACCTAGTGTGATGATAGAGAAAGTTACAATTGATCTCTTTAGTATCATATGATGTATATTTTATGTATAACTTATCTCATTCCTTTAATATTTTTATTTAGCTATCTTATATTACTATGAAGGTCTAATCCTTCTATTATTTGCTATTTGCATCACCTTGATTTTGGGAAATTAACGTACATTAACTTATCTCATTTTGGGCTTATTATATATTTTCTTAATATTAAAATATTAATTTTTTACAATTTATGATTAATTAATTTTTTAAACCATATTAGTGTGAAATGAGATCTATTCGAGAGAATCTAAAAATTTTTGGACTCTTATGGATGACCTGACATCCATTGAATATGTATTTTATATATTAAATATTTTATGTTAGACGATTTTGGCAAGTTTTATGAGTATTTTGATTCATACATAAATTTACGATAAAGTAATTTACACTTCCTTTCCTTAATATTTTGCAATTCAAATTAAATGTAAAATTTCTGTAATTTTTTTCTTGTCACTTTTGCATTGCTTTTATTTTATTATATTACACTACTTAAATAGTTCATTTTAGCATTATATCCATTTTCATAGGATTAAAATAATATTTTATTATTTTTATGCATATTTGCTTTGATAATTAACCATTTTTTGAAATGACATTGAATCGATAATATACAATCACCATTAGGCTGCCTCCACATTCTCTATATAATTACATATTCATATTTGTTTTTAAAATTTTTTGTCTTCTAGAATTTTTTTAATTATTTATGAGATATTTCAATTCATGCCTTATTTGACAAGTAAGGGGGTTACACTCTATCACCTTAGAATACTGGAGTATAATCTTCCAATTGAAGTTATGTCATTTCTTTAATATTTTAGTTCAACCTGCTTATTTTATTATGAAACTATAATTTGTACTTATCTAACCTTTACTTCACTATGATTTTGTTATATTGTTATTCTTTAATTTATCTCACTTCAATATTAATATATATTTATTTAAAATTAAATTAGAAATTTTATTTTCTTTAGGGTATTTAATTTTGTAATATCTAACAACTAAAATACGTCCAATTGACCTGAAAGAAATGTTGCTAGACATTCTTTCAAAACATCCACAAAATTAATTATTAATTCTTATATTTTTAACATTTATTTTTTAAACAATTCCATGTTCTGTGAAATATTTTGATTTCTATCTAAATTAATATTTGAGGATGTCACACTTTCTCTCCTTTGTACCTTATATTTTAACTTTCCATTATAATTTTTCTCATTTCTTTGAAGTTTTTTATTTTCATTTTTCTATATTACTTAATAGTTGTAAACCTTATCCTACATTAACTTTAATTCACTTTGATTTAGTTATATCATATTAACTAAATTTATATCAATTTTAACTTTAATATGTATCTATTTAATATTAAAATAAAAAGTTAAAGTTATTGATCATTCTAATTTGTAGTTATTCCAAACAAGGCCTCATCAACACAAGTCAAACATTCTAAGACTCACCTCGATGTGTTCAATCTAATTAATTACTCACTTATATATATGTAAGCATTTAATTAAGAAGAGTTTCAGATTATTTTTGATGTATTTTGATTTATACCTTTTTTATTGTCTAGTATTACACTTCGTCACCTTAAATTATAAGAATACAACATTGTGATACAATTTGTCATTTCAACAAAATATTGCATTTATTTTCTTATATCACTATGGGATTCTAAGTCTTCACTCAAGTGACCTTACATAAAAAAATTTTTAGAGCATGGTTGTAATTCATTTTTTTTGGAAAACATGTTCAGATCAGACTCAATAGTTTCAATATTTTCTTCAAACTTTGCCCTTAGCCTCAAAATAACTCAATTTCAGAGCATGTGGAGGAAGTGAAACCACTTCTACAAATTCATGAGCATAATTGGACATTACTAATTGTTATGCAATGAAAGCTCTTACTTTTAATTGAAAATGACTAAAATATGATCTCATGGAATGGAATAAAACAACTTTTGAAAATATATTTCATACAATTAAGCTACATAATGAAAAAGTTAAAATTAAAAAAATTTAATTTGATTCAAGTTACAATAAGGAAGTAAGGATGGAGCTAACAAAGAATCTGAGATCTTCCTTCATGTTATATTAGAAGAAGAAACTTATTAGCATCAAAAGACTAGTATCAAATTACTTAATGAATTTAAAATTAATAACAAAATGAGTTCATGCCCTAGTAAACGAAAAAAAAGAATAAAAAACAAGTAATTACAAGCATAAAAGAATCTACTGGTATCTAGGAACAAGAAAAAGGTAAAATAACTAAAGCTATAATTTAGCATTTACAAAATTTATGGAAGGTTATAAACTTGATTATATTGATATTATGCTTAGCTATATCCTTTCTTTACACAAAGGTTAAGACAATAATCTTTTTATAAAGAAAAGTTCAATGAAGGAAACTAAACATATCTATTTCATATGTGCCTTGATAGAACATTTTGAGTAGATGAATTCAATAGTAAAGTTTTCAACCATTATTGAAATACATTACAATCAATATTCTAGATGCTACCATGGACTTTTTGACAAGGTCTCAAAGCTCCTAACAAATCTCTAAAGCAAACCTATTTCAAATTATGAAAAATGTGAACGAAAAATCTATGAATGATTTCAAGAAAAATAATTTGTGCTTTTTTATTAAAAAATTGCTCTCTTAACAGTTGGCAATTAGACATTAAAAAATTTTTCTTAACGTTATATCGTCACAACAATCTAGATTTGAAAAAAAACAAAAGAGATAATAGATAAAGTTCTACATGGATAGAAATTGATTAAAACATTAAAAAGAAGTCAAAAGAGAAACATTTGCTTTATTAATGTTGATTATAAAAGTGATTTTAATTATACATCATGGAAATTTCAAAACAAGTTCTCATGAGATTCAACTTTATTGATAAATATATTATAGTCATCATGAGTATTCTTTGTAGCACCTAGACTTAAAAATATCATCAATTGCTAAGAAAATAGTTATTTTAAAGTCACTCAGAGGACCAAGCAGGCCAATTAAATCTCACACTTTCATACTTTTGATGGATGTTTTTAGCTAAGCCTTTACATGCTCATTAATCATGGTATAGTTCTTCATTATGCCCTACCTAGATCTTATCTAATGGTATGTTATTTAGGTTTTTAAGATGACATAATAATCTTTATCACTATAGGGTTTTTACAACTTTCTCTTACACTTTGAAAAAATAGCATTTTCACACATCAAACATCATAAAGGAAAATTTATTAGTGGGAACCAAAAAAAGCATTGATAAGAAATAATAAAAGGATCAACTTTCAATTAGCTAAACACCATAATCTATTTTGGTCCTTCCCTTGGAACAATGATGAAACTCATTTTCAAAACCTAATTTATCAATCAATAGAAGGGATGTTAGTTGAGAAAAAAGGTTATTGACTATGCAAAAAGTCTTATCCATGGTGAATACATTGTAAATTCAACATCTATATATTCCTTAATTCCAATAAATCAACCTCCAATTATACTATGTACAATTGAAAATTGTATGCATAATTTTCTATTGGTGATTTATGTTGTGTTATTGATCCCTAATCTTGACACTTTGTTTGATAGTAATAAATCTTAAGTATTCCAATTAAATTTGTTTGTGAAAAATTTCAAATTTTAAATAAATGATACCAAAGGTAAATGGTTAATATAAAGAACAAAAGGACCAAAAGTCAAATCTGATGAACACCATCTTATTTCGAGCAAATCACGACCAACAGATTTTTTTAAGTTTAATTTTATGCATTTTTATTCTTATTTCGATTAGAAAGTTTTGTTTCATTGAAATTTATATTTTTAGGAAAAAATTAAATTTTATTTAAATTAACCATCTTAGAAAAATATTTAGATTAAGAAACAGTGATCATGTCACCTTGACCAACAAAACAATTATTTTATTTTTGTTCATATCTTTGAAAATCTTTGTTGAGAACTTGTCGTAAAAGTATATTATAAAAATAAATAATTAATTAGTAAAAATGTAATACTAAAGAAACAAATTCTAATATTCTTAAATACCGTAACTGCAAATCCTTTGGAAAACCTAGTTCACTATACTAATTAGGTCAAAACTTAATTGGTTAACTCTGAAGTGAATGAACCATAGGAAAACAAACCCCAGTAATTGGCGAACAATGAAGCATTGGTGGACTATGAAAAAAATAGTTCATATGTTTGACGTGGGACTAAACTCGTAAGATTTATTCATGATTCTAACTTTCGAATTACTAGAGTGATTTCTACTAGCCAATTGCGCATGTTTGTGATCGAATAGTCGTCATCTCAATAGCCTCCTTAAATATGTAAATTTATTAGCTATTTAACCATTTCATTACTTACAACATGGTCTAAAATTAATCCATGTGTATGATAAAGGTCCAGCCATTTGATGATCATAAAGATCTAGTGGTTTAGGCCAACCCTTTTTTCCAGACCATGCCACCATAAAAGTAGCTATCCAATTGCATAGTTTTCGTGTTGGAATAGTTGAAAATACTTCCAATCATATGGCTCCCTGCATAAAACATATTGTAGATGTTATTTCTGAGCTATTAGAATCATTACTTAAAAATTTCTAAATTTACAATTTCAAAACTTACAAAATACTTCATTTTAAATAATTAGTAATGGCTATTTTTGTTTATCTTGTAAGTTCTTTTAGTCATGAGAGAATGTTTCTAAATAGGAGACTTTTAACATTATTTATTGTCAAAGTTTTAAAGAAAAGTTGGTAAACTCTAAAGAACAATTGCAAGCCATTAAAGCTGTTAACAAGTGGTACTCATTGTCTTTTTTATTCATTACATTCTTCCAACAACAAACTCCATTTTCTCATTCCATCTCAAAATTGTTAAGCCCTCTTTTTCTTATGTTTTAATTTATCAAATTAAATCACTTGTGAAATGTTACGCATTTTGTGAAGCATATGAAATTAGTTAGTATAAATTATTAACTTGCATCACTGCTTTCTTTTGTTCTTTTTGTTAATCACATTTTTTAAGGTAATTGTGACTTATCATTTTGTTTTTCATTATAGTGAGCCTTTAGCCTACCAAATTTTTAGCAAAAGGTTTACTTTCATTATTTTTTGATGCCCTGTTTTTATTTTGGGGTGAAAGTAGCCTTGCTTAAGCTTAACCAAATTTTTATTTTATTGATTTTTTATTTTGAAAATTTTACAAAAATATTATATTAAAACAAAATTAACAAGTTTTAAAATTAAATAAAAATTTAAGAAAATTTCTTTTTCCAGACTTACTCATGGATTTTGAAAATTACATTAAAAGGATTTTCTTTGAATATCTTATATAAATAAAATTTTTATACCAAGAAACCTAACACATCTTGCTAAACCATATTTCCATTTTGAGAGTAATCATCAGAACTATTAGACCAATTATGAGAAAATTAGCCTACCAACAATGTCCTATGTCTTAAAAAAGCTTGTAGAAGTAATGTTAACATTTTTAGCAAAATTAAAGTAGAAACCTCTCCCAAACAACTCATTATGACAAAGCTAGATGAAAGAAAAATACATGACATCAAGAAAAATGCACCATATCAAACAAATGGAAGCACATGGAAATGAGAAAATATATGGTCTTCAATCATACTAAAATTTTTAACCAAGTGAAAAATAGCTATTGGACTCTCATAGTTGCCTGAAACTACCGAACTTGGTCAGCTTAAGAAGCAGCTAGAAGCAATTGTCTAATATTACCATCTAGAGGAAAAAAATCTATAATTCAAAACACATATAGCAATTTCTACTTTGATATATGGAATATTGAAGAAATTGTTGTCGTCCCACCATGGCATATGAATGCTCAAAATATAAAAGGCATCAAAATTCCTACATTGTTCAAAGGAAGACTCAATGGATCATGCATTGTGAATTGTTAAAAAGTAAGTTATGGTCAACCTTTAGTAATTATTTTACATTCAATGAGCTAATATATTTAGGACAATAGTTGTATTATCCAAATGCTGCAAACAATCCAATAACAATTCTATCAGTGGAGACGTCATTCAATTCCTTTCTCTAATCATATTTTCGAACATATGGAAAGATAGAAATTTAAAAGGTCATGTGGAAACCAAACAAGTAGTGTATATCATTATCTAGAATGTTATCTTCAATTATTATCACAAACTTTTCTTCTTTCCACTCACTTAAATGGCAAAAGTTGATATCTAATAGGTCTACCTTAGTTTAGTTTCTCTCTGTACTTTCTTAAAATATAAAAGCTATGAACTTGTAAAATGGCATCTCCACCATAATAAAATGCTTAAATCCAACATTTATGGGTTTACAAAGAGTAAAAAAGGGTTGGCTAGCAATGGTGGAATAATTTTGAAGCATAAAGATAAAATAGTGAAGGCCTTCCCTATTTTAATTAGCAACAAATCAATATTGGAAGCAAAAGGAATAAAACTACTTTTAATTCTAAAAATTTCAAATAGTAGGGATCTACTTAACCTTATTATCAAAATGTACTACAAGGAACCCCAACAAATGGAGCAAGGTAAGTTGAGCATCCCCTTGAAGTAACACAGATTGATTGAGGAAATATGGTAAGTAGTAAGAACAACATTAATCCATTGTTGTTGTTTTCACATAGAACGAAGTAGTTTGATGAATTACCTTTCAAAAACTTTAAGAAAAAAAATTATATATTAGCCACTTAGAATCCATAACATATTTCCAAATACCACAAGTCACATACTGAAGTTCATTAGATCTTGCATCCATACATTAAAACATCCTAAAAGGTATAACACATCAACCTTATTGAAGAAGTCTACTACGATGTGTAACATTTTTGAATTTTCACTAAGTGGAACCTTTTCATTTAGTATGATAGTAATCATCATACAATGCAAAGCATCTAATGTTCATATAGTTGGAATTCCATTTCATGACAGTATAATCTATCACAAAATCAACCAAATGCACCCAATGTTCACAACACCACAACAATCATATAGTCATTATAACGCTTCTTCAAAGTTTAGGTAAGTATGCCAAACTATGAATCCCAATTATAGAAATGGAAAGCTGTAGTCATCACCATTTTTTATTCAAAGCAAGGCATCAACATACTATAACAATTCCTTCAACAACATCAAATAGATAAATCTTATCATTAGTATCAAAGTTCACCTTTGGACATTATCAAACATTGACTATCCTACCTATTATCACACATAAATGTATCCTTGTTGAAGCATTGCACTATTCTTTCTTAGTCAACTTCATGCAACAACATTTTTCTTGAATTGACAAGCCTTAATAAGAATACTTAATGGACTTAAAATTAGCTCAAGTGTATTATCATAATGGTGCACCTAGAAGATCATTCTAGTATGATATTTAAATTTTTTGATGGTATATTAGCAAGTTATGGAACTCTTCATACTATCTAATAGTAAGAAAAATTCCAATATGTCATTATCGTATAGCGATGGATTGCATCACTAGTAGATGTAATGTCTTTAGAATCAGAGCAAAGCAATGTGCTTGGAGCTCATTTACAACATTTTTTATTCTATTGCTCCTTGATCCTCATTGAATCAAATGGAGATATCTTTACCTGCATCTATAGAAAATAAATCAGATCAAACTTAGAACAAACATTAAATTTAATCGAATAATGAAATGTAAAGCTTTCGTTATGCAATAAATTTTATTTATAAAAATAACTCATGCGCTCTCTTGTCTTACTCTCCTCACCTTATTAAGCATTAAAACATTAAACCTAAATGTGCATTAAGAATAATGTTGGCTAAAATGCCAAATCTATTAGACATGATTTTTAATTAATTATTTTTTACCACCCCCAACTCAAACTAAATGCAAATATTTAATATTTTTCTATCAATTATAATCATACAAGCTAGAAAATATATTCATATAACATAGATAATTAAAACTACAGTCCAAAATATAAAAAATTATTAATGTCAAATTCTTAAATGACATCATAATCTAGGTCCAACTAGAAATTGTCATATTTGTCAAAATACCAAAAACTATGAATAATATTCCATCATAGGCTATTGTCCATCAACATATAGAATTTTTTGTTATGAATGGAAGAAATAGTTCAACTACTACAAGTCATGAATAAGAGTAGCAATTCATCCTACCATTGCATTAAAAATGTCAAAAATATAAGATGGAGTGAGCCAGGAAACTAAATAAAGACGGCATTTGTCATTTTGTGACATGTGGTAATGAAGAGTTATATACAACATTCTTTAAGAGCAATGTGTAACCATCTCTAGACATAAAAGCTTAGTAAGTGTACCTCTAGCTATCACGTCAAGTTGATACAAGAGTCTATGATACAAAAAATAGATGATTGTTTTACACATCAATGTGGTGCTCTTACCAAGAGAAGAAAATAACAAGGTCTTGTTTGAGTTTACTATCTTGGATTGCACATCAGATAAATAAGCCAACGTAAGGTTTCTTCCAAACTGTTAATAAATTGTTTGAGTTTACTATCTATTAGCTAAGTACCTTATAGTTTTCTCTAAATCCTAAAAAAAATCTTCAAATGTACCCTTATCCACCTTTTCTATAGTTAAACTTTGACCTAGTTTCATCTTACATTCTCTCTCAAACTTCATTTCCTACTCAGGTTATGCATTGATTTTTTATTTAGAGAAAAAATGTTGGCTTGTACCCTTTAGTATAATATCAAATTTCTTACAACAACAATAAAGTTGCGGTCCCTTATGCCTTGCAACCGAAGAATAAGGACACATCTTTCTTAAAGGCCTTCTTAAAGAATGACACATTCTAAATCACCATTTTTTGTGTCATCTAGTTGTCTAATAGCCAAATAAAAGCAATTTATGTTCTTATCCAATAAACCATGTAAAGCCAATGGTTTATACCATATTACAAAAATATTGAACTTCTTGTCAAATTATTGTATATCTCTAATGTTTAACTTAAGCTCTCTTACCTTCTTCGAATATTTTTACTAAGACTTGTACTATCATTAGTCATTACGCATAACATGCATAATGGCTCACCAATTGGTATTGAACTCAATCCATTCGTAACACCTTCTATCAGCAATTTCTTCAACATAAACAAAATAATAAACTTAACATAGAACTTGGAAAGCCTTACATTTGTTTATATAAATTCTTGACTAACATTTTTTGCCATTTCGTTATGCTAACCAATCCTTAGGAACATAAGGTATCACTACTTAGGTCTTCTTAACGACCACACTAGTCCATTTTAAACTAAACTAAGAATCAATAATAAGATCTTAACAATATTTATTATTTAAAGTTTGTCCATAGCCCCAATTCATTGAGACAAACCTAATTTTTTTTAGGCAAAAAAATGAGTCATCCTGTGCCTTCTTACTAGAAATTAAGGGCCATATTAACCTTAGAAGCCATATATGTTCACTTAAGAGAGTAACCCAATGCCTCACATGACATAACCCTGTCACGTCTCAAGCATCCCAAGCATACGGTAGGTAAGGAGGTACTTGGGCAAGAGAATTTCATAAGTTTAGTAAACTTTAGAGGGGTCATAATAAAGCTTTTTGTCTAAACTGTGTTATAATTTGTAAAAAATGGATTTTACTAGTTTATTAAAAAGAATTAAGGACTATAAGCATATGTCATAAATTTGTTATAGTACTTTAATTGAAAGCATATATTCATGTAGCTCAAATTAAAATGTCACACAATACATATAGATTACAACATAGCAAAATTAGTATTTGATCATGGAATTCATCTTTCACATAACATGATGTCTCAATTCTAACAACTTCTCAAATTAACTTAAATGTAAAAAATTTTTAAAATGTTTGATGCCGTCCAATAATAACAATCATCTACATTCATTAAGTTTTTGTTGTTAAGGATTTCCACAACATAATTTCAAAAACAACAAGGCATTAACTTTTATATGGTTTGGACTTAAGTTGCCAAGGATTCACTTTAGTTGAATCAACAAGGTTACATGTTTGAAATTTAAACAAAATTTCTATCATTCATGGGTAATAAAGCATGGTAATAAATAATGCAAGAATTCTTGCATTACATAAAAAGACAAGACTTCCTTAATGATCTTAATTTTGTCATTCTTTTAGTCATAAACCCATAATATCATGTCTTAGGTAAGGAGTCTTTAAAACCATGAATCATTGCTTTCGTGCCAAAAAAACGTTTTACATGCATATTCTTGATGTAAATAACTCATTCTTAGCAAATTTGCTCTTAAACATTATTATACACAATCATGTTTGAATTAAAAGAGATATAATAATAAAAAATTACATTATAACCTTAAATTTTTAATTTATTCATACACCAATAATGAATCTCTACTTTAGCATGCATATAATCATGCTATTCTATCATGCAAGCTTAGATAAAAATATATCCAATAATATGCTTAGTTTTGTTAACATCTTGCAATGAGACTAATGAAAAGGAATCTAATACATGCTCACATAAAATCTCCCAAGCCTCAAATCAATAAGATAGCTTGACTTACAGGGCATATATTTAGAAGTTATAGCATACTTTTTTTAGTTAGAGGAACTTAAAGGACATGTTGGATAATGAAATAGTGTCATAAGACATCAAGTTAAGAAATATTAATTTATCACTTAAGCAGACAATTTAACAAATGATATAATTTTACATAGCTTAATTAAATTTCTTTTGCCTTCTTAAATAAAATAACATGAGGAAGTGGCCAATGTATGTTAATACACTATTGATCAGAATTTTTTGCATACAACTTTATCAAATTAGCAATTTGTTTCACTTAGAAAGTATATACATTCGCATCTATAATACAAAAATTCAACCCACCTTGTTATCCAAGTAAAGGAAGTTTTTAAGGGTAAACCTTTCCTCTTTGAAGTATTGGGATCCATCTTCATTTTCTTGCTCATGGATTATTCTTCTTCTGTCTCTTAACTTTTCTTGATTGGCCTCTTTGCTTGGTCACATGACTAGGTATTCCTAAAACCTAACAAAAAAATCTCTATACTTTAAAAGTCTTAAGTAAACATCCATAAATCTATGGATTTATTAATCAAATAGGTTAGGGCCTTCTAGGCTAATTAAGTCAAGTATCTTATTTAAGTAGCCAGAAACCCATAATCCATCTCAATAAGATCTAATGTTTTAATTAGTTTATGCTAATTAAATTGTCTAGAATCATAAATCATAATTTAATCACCACTATCTAAGTTGTTTCCAATAATTTCAATTTAGACATCTTGACACCAAAGATTGTGAATTAAAGTAGCTTGATACCAAAAGTCAAATTATTTAGCTTCTCTATATCATACAAATAGCAGACCTATATCATACTATATAATGAAACCAATCACCTTGGACCAATTAAAACCATTCTTGATTATAAAGGCATGATGAATGTTTTTTACATGTTTGATGAACTAATTATGTTTAAACAATATCACTAGCTACATTATACAACCATTACTCTCGTAGCACCAAAGTCATAAAACATAGAACATTTCCTTCCAGTACTATCATGCATGAAAAATCCATAACTTCATTCCGATTTGATCATAGCATTACCTTACACCAACTTTTGAATTCTATATTAGTGCCCTCATATGTTTGTGTAATTAGCATAGTACAATCACTTGATGGTCTTTTACTTATTCATAATTTTCATTATCTTATAATACCTTATAATGCATGATGTTTTGTTGTTCTAATAAACAATAGTAATGGTTTAACTTGGTGGCATTAAATTCTTCTGATGTTTATGAATATGACATTATCAAAATAATATGATAGTGATGCCACACTGACACAAGCTAAATCTAATTTTTACTTGTATTCTTAACAAATCATATCCTATAATTAACAAATATTTTATAATAACATATTACAATCAGGTTCCCTTTCAACTTTCTTCACCATCATACCATATGATTCTCATTAAAGGCATAACTAGAAATAACCAAACATAATTACTCAAAATTTAAAAAACCTTATCTAAAAAATTGAATGAAAATAGCATGTATAAGTTCACCAAAGAAGAGGCTGACAACTTCTCTTCTTAGATCCTCCATTTTTGAGGTAAAATGGTTGTGTGGTTTTGATGTAGGATGATTTGCTAAAACTTATATTAGCTCATAAAAAATTAAGAAGTGCTTAGATTCAACAAATATTTTCATACAAGAGCCTAATTAAGCTATTTTATATTTAGAACAAAAATCCTAGGATCATTAAGCAAATAAAAGTTTTTTTCTAAAGTCAAGGATTTTTATTGATATTTAACATAAGAGTTCTCAACTAAAATGAAAGTAGTTTTATCGACCAACACCAAAAGCACTAATGATGTTGGTGAAGTGCGAAGCTACACCCATAAGCAAAGTTTTTACATTGCCAAACAAGAAATCACATGGTCACTTGCACAAACGAAAAAGTTGGGCAGAAAATTTAATTTTTCTAAAAGTTAATGTAAATTGGTTAAGAACTACCCTATTAATTTGATTTTCTTTATGGATATTAGATAAATGGGTTGAGATCTACTCTGTTGAGCACCTCTTGTCTTCCTAAGAAAACTCTTGAATCACATCATGAAATTAATCATTCATGACATGCAAAAATTTTTGGTAGTAGCATTTCATGACTTCATTCATAATTATAATTTTTAAAAACAAAAGAATATAGAAGAAGATTTTCTAGCTAACACATGTTGAAATTCTCAAGCATATTTCAAAATTTCAAAATTCATCACAAATTGTGAAACAACTACTTTCAATTCTACAAAAATAATTATCTTAAAAGCTACAAAATTAATTGTTATAATAGCTCCAAAATATGACTTTACATTTTGACCAATGATCTGACATGCAGTAAGGGGGAGAGCCACGTGCTCAATGGATGTAGGAAGTGAGGCACGGGACACTTAGGGTCTAGTTTTTGAGTCGACATGTGTTAGAGCAAAGCAATGTGGGTTGATAGGTCAGGCACACTATCAGATTTTTCCTACGCATTTTCATAGGTTAGGATGGCTCAAGTGAGTTAATGAGTTCTATGTGTCAGTGCACATTGAGTGAGTTGGCATAGGTGATGCCAATAAATGCTAATGGAAGTAATTAGTGAATGATAGTAGAAACATCGAAAAACTCAATTTTAAGATTTCTTCAAGTCATTTCCATCCAAATTCTGCACTAGCATAGTTATAGGACCTCTAAAAAGAAGTCCTCTACTATACTTATAACAAAAAATATTTAATAATCCACCAATTGATCTTTTAATCACTTAAAATAAATTGTAGATGAGAAGAACTTGATGAAATAAGAAAAAGAAAGCTAAATGTAAAATAAATTAGGATAAGTTGTAATTAACCCCTCAATCAATAATGATAGTATGGAATAATATGAACTAGAGACGATCTTTGCATGACTATATGTTTGAATAAGATAAGTATGAGACCAAATCAGACATCTTTGCCTCGTATGCGTTGTTATAGTATCATCCATCCTAGTTAGGAAGGAGACCAATTTGTTGGAGCTAGCATTAACTATTTGATACTTCTCTAACATCTCGAGTTTATATTGTGAAGCTCCACCATAGTAATCAAACTATTATTAGAGGTGAGATGGACTCACCAACATATGCAAAGTCTTTGTTGTCTTTGATACTATGTGAAAACAATTTGATCGCTTCCGATTTGCACCACTTGATCTCTCAACAAACTAAGAGGGGCTAATTATGATGGTAGAACTGATTCGCTTGGCAATGTTGGTGATGTTTTGAAGGATCACTATGTAGCCGGTGTGGCTATCTATAAGGTAAAAGATCTCCAATATTAAAGATAGTTCTTATTTCATACTGTTTGGGTACAACTAAGACATAAACATTAATATCTAGTTTTTTTATAATTTTAGACAATTTAGTAGCACAGATATATAGTTTCTCAAGGGTTCCTATTAGAATTGACTTCTACCATGTGTCAACTATAATTTTTCTCCTTCAATGATAATGACATCCGAGACTAATGAGAAATAGATGAGTAAATGTTGGCACAGCTATGAGTCTAAATAAGACCAGTACACCTATAAGTAAAACCTCTATAATACGTATAGGACAAAGTCACATTAGGTTTTCTTTAATGGAAATTAAGTCATTAGACTTGTGATGTCTTTCTTAATGTTATTTCTCATGGCTTGGGATTAATGTAAAGCGTTTCAAAAGTTATTTAATTTTTTGCTAAAAGTAATCTTCAAATGAGCACAACACACTGAGATAAAGTTGCATATTTATTATTGGATCATGGCTTTTTGAAGATGATTGTTCATTCTCCTTATTGTAGCCATGACTCCACATCATCTTTGACATTATTTAAAAAATTTAATCATTTTCAAAATATGCACGCACTTTTACTAACGACAATTCACACATGGGAAAAACATTTATGTGAGAAGTGCAAACTTAATTAGTTCATTTAGGTGTAATAACCAATTTGTCTTATGTCTCTTTACTACTATTTTTAATGTGTATCATAAGATATTCAATTGGTGTTAAGTACAACTATGTGATAAAATGTTATTTTAATTCCACTACAAAGATCAATAGTTGAATCAATTTATTAAATCTATTTTATAAAAGACTATCATCTACTCCTTTAATCCCTCAAGCATAACTATTTTAAATTAAATTTGAAGTGCAATAATTGATCAATTCCAAAATTAGACCTTTTTCATTTCCTAAAAAAATGGTATTTTATTAAGTAGTTATTATTTGATGGTGGAATGAACTTCAACCATAAATGCAATGAGTAGAAAAGTTTGTTTAATTGGGATCTCTCTTAGATGCTAAGCCATTAAAATCCTTGCTCTAATACCACAAGTTAGACATTGAAGGACACAAGAAGATGGTGATATTTGAGCATAAAACTTTTTGAAAATTAGAACATCAAAAAGCATACATGTTTGGGATAAGAACAAATAATATTAACAAAAATTTTAGTAATGAGTGATAAGAAAAAAGAGTTTCAAAAATGAAAGGATGCCTAGAAATTATTCGGTGGTTTGTTAGCCAATAATTCTTCATCAACCCTTAAAATATTTGGCTTTTAATATGTGTTTCCTTTGATTCGACTGCCATTGCTTGTAAGGAAGCCAATAAAACTTGTGGCTTTCTACCAATCATAAGAAGTAACCTCTTCTTTATGTTTTTTTTGAGAATTAAACTTTTGCCATCATGGGTTCCATTTCATGTTCAAAAACTTACTTCTCTTTAGATTCTCTAAAGCTCAAACTCAACGACTTTCTAAGATTATTTTATGGTAGAAACTCAACCCAATAGAACCTGTAGAAGTAAGAAAAAGAACAAGCTTAGTTATCCATTTAGAGTGGAATCATAAATTTTCCTAATTTGATAATTTGTTGCACAGTCACGCCTAGGCTTAGAACAAATTTTTTAAATTAAATCTCTTGGTATAACAAAACACATACGCAAAACAATGTACCTAGCAAATGATTCATTCATTTTATGGGCTTGACAATAATCCTAGAAGCTCTGATCCACCAACTTGACCATCATGGACATAGCATGCCACCAAAAATGAACCATGACCCTTTACCAACTAGCAACAAATCTATTTAGAAAGTCATTTCCCTCAAGCTATGTGACTCACTAATGTACAATGGTTTTCATATGATACCAAAAAAACCTACAAATGAGTCATAGATGGTAGAATGCAAATGCTATCTTATGACTCATTGTCCAATACAAAAATCCATAATATAAAAGGCCATAAATGTCCAGTCTATGATAACATTCTCATAAAAATTTGAGCCTAAAATATATTATAATATACAAAAGTTTGTAGTCCACATATAGCAATCCACTACAATCAAATATGCATCCATATGCATAATTGAAAATAATAAACGTAAATAGTAATATAGCATATCCTAAATACAAAATACAAATAAAAATGTCATTCAATAGATCTACAAACTATAATGCTTAAAACTTGAGCTCCTAAGTAACTATTAACTACTTGTAACTTCATAAGTATATAAAAGAGTAACTTGGGTTTCCATTAATGAATCTTAGAATTATATTGTAAAACTAAAATGTAAAAGTAAGGCTATATATATATAACTAATTTGAATAAGCAGCATCAAGTATAAAATTAAATTAGCTCTATCTTTATCTAATGGATTAAGTTGATGCTTGAAGTTATAATGCTAAAAAATAAATGCAAAATGTTCCAAAAACAATGTAGTGCTCCTTTAATACTCAATAAATACATAATAAGACCTTGCACTTCATTCTCATCACATGAAGTAGCACCGTACAATTCGTAATGTTAATCACATGGGCTAATGCTATAGGGATGTAAGAGTCCTCAATAATTACAAGCACTCCATAATATCAATCATAAAAGAACATCTAATCGTTATGGGACTAAATTTGGGACATCTTATGATTGATCTAGCTATCCATCTACATGTTCAACAAATCATGCAAGATGTTCACTTCTGTATTAGTGGAGTAGTAGTATCTAACTTGAGAAATATTTTTTAGAAGGCTCAAAATATAGGGTCTATTTTATCTTAATTTTTATATTATTTAAGATTACTTTCATAGTCTATTAGCGTCATTCCAACCTTTATTTATTTTTACTTAGGGACTATTATTATTTTCACAAAAAATAAATTAATTACCTATGGTCTTGCTAAATCCCAAATTAGTTATCTATAGTATAATGAATTTCTAGGGGATCATAAGAGTTCTTTAAAACCTAAATCAACTATATGAGGTAGTATAAAATACTTGGGTATCGTACTATTTCCTTGAAACCATAAACAATCTATTTTTTGTAACTAAGGCTCCTCAAACCATAAGTCAGTTATCTTGGGTACAATCAAGTGAATTGCTAGATTATGAGGATTGAATTTTTATAAGGTTTCATTCAAGGGTCTTTAAATTCAGGAAGCTTTGACTATTCGAATTCTTCAAATTCTTTCTGAGTTCTCTCAAAATTTTTCTAAATTTTGTCTAATTTCTTTCAAATTCCTTCATACATTATTTACACTACTTTATATAGAAGTTAATGGACAATATCATATTAGCAAAAACATCACATTTGTGTTACAAAAAAACTATTTGACCTTTGAGCAAGTTTTCAAATTTTTTATTTTAAGTAATTCAACACCATACCTACCCATGATAGACATACTTGCACATAGCTTTTAAGTCCCATTAGTTTGAGCAAATTTTTCATGAACAAGCAACTTACTATACTGGTCATGCATGTGACAATCAACCCTTAGTGCAACACCAAGCTTGCATAGTTTAGGGCACCAACTTGTCATATGTACAAATGAACCAGATAAGTGATGAGAATGCACATGGTTCTTGAAGCCAAGTGCATGTGAGTCAGTCCTTGAGTACCCAAATCCATGAGTATTAGCTTATTCGATCTTTTAAGCATCTCTTCCTTTTTGTCTTGATGTCTTAAGGTTGTCTTTATGTGTTGTTAGAAAAAGTGCTAAAACATATTTTATTGTATAGGCAATTGAGAAAGGCTTAAGATCCAACAATATATATATAAAAGGGGCATATCTAAAGGTATTATAGGTGTAGAAATGGAAATCCTTAGGATCACTAAGAAAAAAAAGCTTTCTTGAAAGCTAAAGACATGCATTGATGTTTAACAAAAGGGATCTCAACATAAAGGAGAAGTGGTTTAAAAAACACATAACCAACTTACCCATATTTGTAGTAAAGCAATAAGGTACAAAAATAAGTTGTGATCATAGAAGGCTAAACAAGAAATTATGTTGTCACATGCACTAATGAGAAGGTTGAATGTGATGATTAAGTTTCCTAGCAACTTAACATTAATGCGAATGTGAGATAATGGGTTGGGAAACACCATTTTGAGCCTCTTTCTTGCCTTCCTATGGCACCTATAGAAACACACTATCAGATCATTCTCATGTAGCATTTTTGAGTCAAATAACTTAATGCTACAATTTCATTATATCATTAAAAACTTTCAACCATACAATCTGGAGAGCATCTACATTTATAGATAACTCAAGGGTAGAATAGTAAATTTGCTTATTTAAGAATATTAAGGGATATATTTTAGAATTCTATTGTACTTTTAAAAATTCCAAAAAAACATCAAAAATTACAATAAGGTAATTGGAATTTTTTCAAAATGAATTGAAAAAAATAACTTGAAAAGAAATAAATTTAATTGATGTAACTAGTTCACAAACAGGTTGTCTGTTTCAAATGTTGGCAATGATGAGCTGTGAGGGTGCAGGTGGTACAAATTGTGTAGCACAAATGAATCTAAGCTTGATGCTTCAAGTTTTTTTTTCAATAGGTAGCACAACTCATGTAGAGTGGTAGAAGAAGTGTGTGACTCATTGGGTCTAGCTTTTTGGTCAAGGCAGGTTAGAGACAATAGCATAGGATAATAGGTTAGTGAATTCATGGATTACTTCTAAGCAATTCAAGAAGATTATTCAGTTTAGAGGTCAACACGGTTTAGAGAGTAGTGAAATTGGCCTTAATGGTGGGGCTAATGTTGGCAAAGAATGACAAAAAGCCCAAAACTCAATTTTAATCATTCTTTGGAAAACTGTCAAACAAATTTATGGAGGACCTAAGATTCAAATTTTCATTGAATTAATCATTTTTTTTATTAAACCAGTTTATGCATTTTTTAATTTAATTTAAATTAAATTATTCTTAAAAAATTGAACAAAAATAAATTTATTCTTATATATATATATAGATATCTATATATTTATTTGTGTATGTGTGTGTGTATTTATACTTTAAACCTAATGCCAAAGTGTAATGCACTAAGGTCAAGTGGGCTTTGGAAGCCTCGAGTCTATAGTGAAATGGAACTAAGTAGGTTTGAGCCACATAATGTTAAGGGTATAGACATGAACCCATTCGACATATGGTAAGTGAAGGACTGGGCTAGGCAAAAGTTAAAAAATGTGCAATTTGTCTAGTTGGTCGCACATATGTTTAACCTATAGGAATCAGGTGGCCTAGAAGATAAAATCCCAAGCCAAAAATGAACAACCAAACCCCATTTTTTCTTACATTATGTGTGCACAAAATGTAGGAACACTTTTAATATCTTGACAAGTGGGAATGTTTTTCTCAAATCAAATAGCTCCATGCCAAAGGAAGCTTGAAGTTTCACAATCTAATCCTTGAACTGATGCCTAAGAGTTCACATTTTATGGACAACTAGCATTCTTCCTGCTTTATTAATTAACCATTCCTTTGATTGGGTATCTTATAGCTCTTCAATTTCAAGTCTATGGTTGAGATCACTACCTCTTTTATTGTCAATAACTCAAATGATGAGGATCTAATATGACATGATCAAGTTGCCAAATCTAATCCTCCACTTTCTAATCAAACAAATGACATCATCTCCAATTCGATCCAATAGCTCTAGTTGATTCCATCAAATGGCTAGTTGACTAGTGGTTAATTGCTCCAATAAAAAGCCATTTGGAGGAATTTTGTCAAATATTTTGTAGTAGGATATAAAAATCACTTTTTCCTAACTTTCAAACTACTAAGATCAAAGGTTTTTTAATAAAATTCCAACCATTACGGATTAAAAGGCTAATGAACATCAAAAATTTTTTGACATCTAATTATAATATTCTACTTCAATAAAACCTCCCGATAGCCTATGACTACTTAGCACTAAATGAAATTCCAAATGCTTTTAACTAAGCCTAATACTTTGTTGTTTTCTCATTTCTCTTTATAATTTTGAGCTCATTATTTCTTGCTCTATTCATAAACGATTATGTGAAATTAAAAATTTAATCATAAGTTCTTTTTCTTATTATAATTATCGTTTTATTTTAGGTTGTGTAGCCCAACATTTACAATGGCTTGAGTGTTGTTTAATTTCATTAAAGAACTAAGATAGGGTTCAGATCATAATATCTTTTGTTATAATTGAAGCAAAAAGACCTAGTGGGTTGGAGGTGAATCATATAGAAAAATCTCAAGTTATAAATTTGTAACAGTGATATTTTTTTGAACCTTGGTTGGGGATGGACTTTAGTATTAGTTTTAACCAAGAACTTAAATATTTTTGTGCATATTTTAAATTTTGATTTTATTATTTTCTTAATCATACAAATTACAAGTTATATATATAAATTTGAATACTAAGGCTTTCTAAAATGTAATATTTTTTTAATAAAGAGTTTTTTGAATTATAATTATGAACCAAAATAGTAGAGTTATTTTAAAATCCATAGTTCTCTTTCCCTTATGGGACTTATGCACACACTTTGTGTGCTTATTAGAGTACTTGGGTTTGTTAATTTGTGTGTTCAATTAAGTTTTTAGTATGACTTCACTAGGATTGATATTAGTGTAACAATAGGTGAATGTTTTTATTTACTCTACATACCAATATTTATGGATAAATTTTAATTATATTAAAAAATAGCTAAAAGGTTTATCGAATTAATTAACTTAAAACTAAGTGTAGTGATCACTAATCCTTATGATTTACAAAAACTTTAATGCACTAATGACATCGAATTAGTTCGCAAACCAAGTAGTGACCAAAGGAGAATAGTACAATTAAATGCTAATGCACTCAACTTCCTTTATTATGGATAATATCTTAGAAAATTTAATCTAGTTATGAAGATGCATAACACACATGATGTTTAGAAAAAGTTAGAAATAAGTTGTCAAGGCATTCCATAAGTTAAAAACAAAAAAATAAATATTTTTACTCATGATTATGAGATCTTTAGAATAAATCTAGGAGAAACTATAAAGAACATGTTTTTTTAATTTAAAAATATTTCTAACATGCTAGAAAAGTTTGGAAATTTTTTTTGTTGTAGAGCTTGTAAGAAAAGTGACAAGAATTCCACCCAAGGAGCATGATTCTCTTTCCACAATAACAACTGTCTAAAGATTTAGAAAAGCTCAAATTAGATGTGTTTCTCAAAGAATTGTTGTTGATTGAGATTAAGATTACTATAAGGACTGAGGAGGCTTTCATAAGAAAGTCAATGCATGAAGAATTGAAAGAAGAATCGTTGGCATTTAAAGCAATAAAATATGATTCGGACACATCATCAATCACTTTGATGGATTTAAAAGAAGAGCTCAATTTTCATGTTAAAACTTTAGCTAATAATTTTCCAAAATGTTTTCTAAATAGGTATTGGAAAAAAGAAAAGTAGGTAGAATAATGAGGCACCATGATGTTCTAAATACGACAAAGTTGCCATGTTAGATTGGAAAGTCTATAAGCCAATGACACCAAAAAGAATAAAGACAAGGAAGAAATTAAAAAAAAAGATAGATTTTCAATCTGCTCGGAGTTTATGAATCAAGTATATGTAATGAAGAAGAAGAGAACAAAGTTGTTGTTCTTATGGAATTCTTGGTAACAATGACTTAGAAGTTATTAGTGCTTTAAATTTTTTAATGTAAACAAACAAGAAATTGAAAAGTTATGAAAAAAAATAAACTTCTTAATTTTGTCATGAAAGAAAATGAGAAAATGAAAATTGTAATAGTTCAAATTTGTGATAAAAAGGCTTCCATGATTATTGAGAATGCCTCTTTGATAAAAGAAATGACTAATGAAGAAACAATAATTTATTCTCTTAATCATGCAAAACTTTCTAATGCATCATATGTTTATTTTCCTAAGTGTAAATATGTCCTCTTTTGAGCTTATGTATAATGTTTGAAATGTTAAATGTTTTTATTGTTGTAGAAAAGGCCAATTATGAAGGATTATACAATTAAGGAAAAATTTTTTTAATTCAAAATATTGTTTCAAAAAGGTGATTAAAAATGACAATATGAATACTCTGATAGTGAAAGTTAGTGGTCAACGAAGGCTTACTTGGGATACAAAGGTTAGCTAATAGAGAATATTGTGCATTCATAGGTTCGAAGTAATATACTTAGGAAGTTATTGTAGAAGATAGGATACAATTTATACAAATTAAAATCACATTATCGAATTTATATGTTAACATTTACAATTATATCGACATACATGTAAAGAAAATAAAGATTTTGCTCTTGGGTCTTAGATAGAAGATGTTCAAGACATATACATAGAGACTAATCAAAATTTCTATGAGAAGGATGTGGTATAAATAGATGGGAAACACGAGAAGACAACTCTAAGAAGGACATCATTAGAATTTATGATGTAGGTATCCCCAAATTTACACTTTTAAATGTATTTGTTGTTGATGGATAATAATTTATTATAATTAGCATCAACCAATTATATGATAATGGGTATTGTGTTCATTTTCATACTCCATGTTTGAAAATGTTAAGATGTGGCCAAATGCTATTAGTTGGTACAAGAAAAGGTGACTCTTTAAGTTTGAGCAATTAGAAACTAGTAGATTAGAATTCATTGTTTCATATTCGTGTGAGAAGACTTTGTGGTATAAAGGGCTAGGTCATGTATGTCACTCCTTAGAAAAATTGAACATGATAGATGTAGTAAGATGTCTTACAAAGACAAATAAGACTTGTTAGAAAATATGTGAATCATGCCAAAAGCCAAGTAGGCTAAATCTTCATTTAAAAAAATACCTAACCACTAGTAGACAAGTTAAGATGATTTATTTATACTTTTTTTGATGCATGCAACTCTTTAGTTTTGGTCCAAAGAAATATGGGTTTATGATTTTTATGCCTTTTTTTTTATTTTTTGTGTTTGAATTTCTTAGGAATTCTATGAGGCATTTGCTAATTTTATTAATTTCATAAGAATGATATAAATGTAAACCAGTCTCAAGCTAATTTGTATTCAACATGACAATAATGGAGAGTTTAAGAATATGGATGTTTATGACAATTGTGAAGACAATGGTGTAAAGCATCAATTTACGTTTATGTCAAAATAATAAGATAAAAAAGAATAGAACTTTGTTGGATTTTGGTAGATAAATGTCAGTCAAATACAACTCACCAAAGTACTTTTGGGCTGAGATAATTGACATATGATGTTATATAATAAACATAATTAATTTAACAGCTAGACTTAAGAAAACACCTTATGATTTATTTGAAAATAAGAGACCAGATGTTTGCTACTTTCATGTTTTTTTGGT
The DNA here is from genome assembly GCA_023846275.1 of Vanilla planifolia. Lineage (NCBI taxonomy): Eukaryota > Viridiplantae > Streptophyta > Magnoliopsida > Asparagales > Orchidaceae > Vanilla > Vanilla planifolia. The sequence continues at coordinate 1,721,952 of JAIUJO010000096.1, forward strand.
GTAAATAGACAATTCTGTCTAATTAAAGGGCTAACTTAAGCATATGAATTTTTGTATTATTCTCCACTTTCAAAAAATCTTATACAATTCACAACATATTTACGTAAAAGATAGAGCAAATAATGTATGCAGTGTTTGGTGAGTCTATTGAAAAGAAAAATACTAAAATATTTGATGGATAGGTATGTCTTTAAAGAACATAGACTTCAACAACAAAAAGGTAAATGGTAAAGTAAAATGAAAGGTGGGACTAATCCTAAAATATATAAAGATTGAAAGTATTAAGCTTCACATATAAAGGAATTAATTGTAATAGATGTTAATCAACAAGGTAAGAGTAGAATCTCTATGATAAAAATTAGTCATTGTGTCTTTCTATGTTTCACAAAAAAAATATCTATTGTAGAAGCCCCTAAGGTTGACTATTGGGTCAACGATATGAATGAAGGGTTACATCAATTATGAGAAACTAAGTCTGCAAACTAGTTTTTAAGCTTAGTGATCAGCAGGTGATTTAAAATCATAATAAAAAAACATAAGTGAAATTTGAGTGATCATTAGAAACAATGCCAAGGTTTTTGCTAATGGTTATACCCACGTTGAAAGGTATAGAGTTTGAAGAGAAATTTTTGTTAGTAGTAAGATTAAAGGCCGTTAGACTTCTTTTAGCATATTCATGTCATAAGAATTTTAAATCATTTCAAACCGATTAAAAAGTTCATTTTTAATTGTGATAATAGAAACAACATGTATATAGAACAACCTAGGTTTGGAGACCCACGCAAAAGGTGCTTATGTATTTAAATTTAAGAAGGTACTTCTTTGCATTAAGCAAACTACTCTTGCATAGTATCGATTGAGTAATTATCTTGTGGATAGAGGTTTTAGAAAAAAAACTATATACAATTATATTCATAAAATCTCTTGGTGCTCTTTTATTTATTGTACAACTCTATATTGATGACATAATTTTTGGAAGCACCACTAAAATATGTGTAAAGAATTTGGTCACTTAATAAGAAGGGAGTTTGAGTAGAGTATGACGAGTGAGATGAATTTCTTCTTAAGATTTTAAATCAAACAACTAAAAGATAAGAAATTTATTTCAAAAAAATATAAGAATTATTTAAAAACTTTTGTTATAAGAAAATGAAGCAAAGGAAGAATTTTTTGAATCAATAAATCTATTTAGATGTAGATGACATAAGGAAACCTATGATTAAGGAATTTATAATGGCCTTATTGGATCCCTATAATGCCTCACATCTAGTTGACTAAACATCTAATTTAGTGTTTAATTATGTTCTAGAATCTAATTAAATCTTATGGAAAACTGTCTATTGGTATTTAATTTAATCTCCAAATATTTACATGGCACAACAATCTTAAATTACTATATCCATGAAATACTCGTTCATGTGATCTTATAGGTCACACAATTTGAGACATTGTAAGCTCTATGGTAAGTAACAAAAGTATCTCAAGTGCTTGTTAATTCCAAATAAATTGTCTAATTTCATGGTCAAGAAAGACATAATTTGGATAGCATTATTAGCTATAGGGGCCAAGCATGAAAAGGTCAAAAGTTGTGTTTCTCAAGTGTTATGGTTAAGGCAAAAGTTTTGAGATTATGGTTTAGATCTCTCACATATTTCTATTAGAATAAATAAAATTTGTTCCACATATTAAGCAAAGAACCAAGTTTATCGTTTTACGAGAAAGAATGTAAATGCAAGACATCATGTTTTTAGAGAATAAGAAATTAAATTCTTAGTAAAATTTGAATATATTTCTACCAAAAAAACATTTGATAGACACAATGGCTAAATCACTTCTAACAAATCAATTAAAAATCATAAGGCAACAACTAGGTGTAAAGTAAATTTTCTTAATTGTACATCCTTTTCTATGGTGCTAATTAGGGACAATGATCATGGTTTAGATAAAATTTAAAATAGTCACAAAGTGAAGCTAAGTACATAATTAGATTGAGTATGAAGTATAGGTGTGCATATGTTCTTGATTTCTAATACCTCTTGTATTAATAATATTTTCTTAAATATATGTTTTGACATATTATATATTTATCAAAACATTTTTGACATGTCATCATCCAAAAGGGAAAACTTTTAGGTCAGCCTGGTGTCTAATGCGCCAAAGCATAAATGTATTAGATTTTTTTAATGGGATTATTTTGTATGAATTAGGTTTAGTTTTGAAGAATAAGTCATGGAATTTTAAATATAGTGAAGTAATTGTCATCAAAGCATCTTTTAGTGCTCAACAAGCTAAAAGGATTGAAGACATTGACATCATATTTAAAATGGTTTTCTTCTTTTAAAAAATATAATGTCAATTTGTTTACCTTTAATCATAAGGAACATCACTTCCCTCATATTAGTTTAAAACAATAATAATTTGAATTATTCAATCCTTTTCTTGGTTTAGAAAACATCATGGATTTCAATATTTTGCTCACTTAATCCTTTTTGTTAATAAATCTCACCTATGCATTTTTTCCAAATTTCATTTTGGTTAAATTAGAAATTCAATTTAACAAAAATATTTCTATTTTCATAATATATATTTATATAAATTGTAAAGCACGCGAGTAAGTCTAGCTCAAGTAGGCCTAAGAAACCACAAGTCAAGTGACCACTTGAATAAAGTCGGGTCGAGCCTTATCTTCATTAAGGTGTAGTCGTAAATGTTAATTAGGTAAGGTGAAGGAAGGACTAAGTCATGTAAAACTTTAACAAGTGTAAACGGCTCAGGTTGAACCTATATATGTTAAACCCATTACATACGAGTGCCCAGAGTAATAGAATTCTTAGTGCACTAGTGGGAGCGAACAACCATTTGGTTAACATCACACATGTGTGTAACATTTTATGAAGATGAAACACATTTCATATTCTACCTTGTAGGACAAAAATGTTTTCACATGTCCAGCAACTCAGTGCTTAAGCTTGCATGAATTCGTACCATTGATTGGATGGGTAAGAGTTCGCTAGATAGTAAGTGATGCTTGAAGATTCAGATCGAATGACAAAAACCTTATCTAATTTTATTGGACTATTAGCATTCTCTTTGTCATATCAACTTATTTATCCTTGAATCCAATAGTTAAAAGCTCTGCACTTTTAACCCTATGACTAAGAACATTCTAGCATTTTCTTTATTGAATTGAATTGTGCATATCTCACGCGATGTGACAAGATGGCCCAAATCTAATCCTCTAATCTTCAACCATCCATAATTCATTTTTCTTTAACAATCATTCATCTGATAGGCTAGATATACTCTCATCGAATTCAAAGACACAAATCAATTCCACATAATGACTAATTCCTTGGCAATTCTTTGTGTCATTGTAGAAGCTATTTGGAAGAAATTTTTATGTTATTTAACAGCATCATCAAAAATTACTTTTCTTAACTTTTAAACAACTATGATAAAACTTTTCCTATAAAAGCCTGACCATTATAAATGAAGGACGTAGGATGTTAACAAAAGTTAACATCTAAACAAGGTATTGCAAGATATTTTACTAGTGTAAAATTACCGAACAACACACTACGATTTAGTACTACTAAAAAGTCAAAACTCTTCCAATTATGCCTAACACTTCTAAGCTTTATATTTCTCAAGTCTCCTCATAATTCTTTCTTTGTTATGCCATTCTTTGTTCTTCAATAAGCATAAAAAGCTCTACATTTTATAAAAAAAATTTCTTATCATATTTTCCTTTTTCTTTTCAATTATATGGCTTAATATTTACGAATGGTTGACTTTTGTTTGCTCTCATTAAAAAACTTAATTCTATGTTGACCTCAGAAAAACTTTGGTTATATGAACCCATAAAAGCAAATAAGTTTGCGATCAAATATAAGGAAAAATCTTAAGTTATAAATTTTTGTAAAAGTTGTATTTTTATTGACCTTGGTTAAGGGGACATAAGTTCTAGTTTGAACAAATTCACCAAAAACTTTTGGAATACTTTTTTAATTTTTTTAATGTTTTTGCTAAATATAATAATTAAAAGTTATTTATATAAACTTGAAAATCAAAATTTTTTAAACAAATAAAACTTTTTCTATAAATAATTTTAGAAAAAATACAATCAAAAAATAAAAAAAAATTTTAAAACCCATAATTTAAAATTATTTTGTGAGATAAACACACTCATTTTACTTGAAAGTAAATATGATGAATAATTTATCATTCTAGGAATCCTACAATTTAAACAATATAAATGAATTACTTCAGCATGCTAATTAATAAATAATTTAAATAAACATAAATTGATTATACTTTATTCATGTTTTAAAATTATAAAATATGAGAAAATGCCAAGCATATCTTATTCTAATTATGACCACAAATACCAATCGGCAAACATAATCAAATTATTCAATTGCTTCACTTAGAAATTAGCTACATTTAGAAGTATAATCTTGAAGTTCAAACTTTATGGTTTAGGTGGACTGATCTAAGTGTACAATTTTCTTCTCATATGTCTTATGATTCCTTTATCTCTTCTTGCACATACCACACTCTTACTCCTCTTTTGTTTGGTTATTCATATAGATCTAAAGCATATCTTATCTTTATAAGCTAATTGAGTGATTCAACTTATATATGAATGACAATAAGTCCTTAATCCATCCTAATAGGATCCATCACTAGTATTAGGCAATTCTAATAATACAATCTGAATCTCTTGATCTTTATGTAATCTCCTCTAATGAAGTTGTTTTGAATTCTAGATTTAGGGCACCATATCTCCATTAGTTGGGACTAAAAGAAGCTAAAATAAAAAAATCTAGTTTATTAAGTTCACAATATCATACTTGTACTATAACAATTATGTACTCTATGATTTCTAAATCTCCCTTTGTCAACTTTTAATTCCACTTATTATAACTATACAATTCAATTATGTCTGTATGATAATTCACTATGCACACATTTCTCATTCAAAATGTAATGATTCTCTCGTGTCACATCACTCCTATGTTGATCATACTTATAGGTTAGCACCAATAGTATTGTATGACAATTAGCTCATCATACGTGAACCATTTTGCAACTCTTATTATTTTACTTGCGTTATCCATGACTTCACAGTTGTATGACCATAGCATCATCTCCAATTTGTTTACTAATGCATTTGTATGCCATAGTAATTAGCATGGTTAACTAGGTTTTGTAGTCAATCACATTTCTCTCCTTATTACACTTGATTTAATCATATGTTATGCTACTTCCATATTGTTCAATACACATTTATTCTTTGTTGTCTATATAAGATGCCAATAGCACTATTGCTCTTGATATTATCATAGTTATATTATAACCATTTTGTTATGTTAGGACCTAAGTCACTTTAATAGCTTATTCATAATCATGTCTTGATTGCTTTTATTAATAGTTTGTACCATAGGTTCAACCAATATAGTAGTGTACAATATGCATTATTGGGCCCTCATTGAAAATTTTCCTACAATGTACTATGTCACCTTCTACCAATATGTTAAATGATTCTCCATAGAATAAAAATTAGAATTGAGCAAGCTTATTTATTCACATTTTACAAGCTTGAAGGCATAAAAAAAGAGAAAATAATATTTACTTATTTCCCAAATGAGAGGTGTGCCATGGTCATGATAATTACTAAAAAAAATATTATTGGATTTTGAACGTAAAGAAGTGGATATGAAATGAACCTCAAAGCATTACATTGCAACACAAGTCTCCAGAGTAATAGGAAATTTGAATGATGACATCTACTTTTGGTTAAATGAAAGAACTAGTTTACAAAATATTTGCATTCATTAACTATTCAAGCAATTTTTTCTCTTATGGATTAATGTCTTATTTATGCTGATAATGTTTGGTTAAAACAATCTTAAACTCTTTGAATTAATGTTGTCACTTCTCAAAAGATATTTCCTTATGCATAAAAATGGTAATAAGAACATTTTTCTGCAACAAATTTCAAAGCCACACTTAATAAAATGGTAGTCACTCATTGTCATTAGATTCCCCGTTAAGTACGATGTACAATAAGGGATATTTCGTTGTCATATAGAAGTTCAATGTTGTTGTGGATTGCATCTATGTATGTTACTTCACACATTTTTTACCTTGCAAAATGTACAAAACAAATTGTTCATCATTAATTTTAGATGATATTATCATCTTATGAAGTTTCTTTCAGCAAAATATACTAAACATTAATTGACTTGCTAATGAAATTCAATTTATAAACATGAAGTAAAATTTGATTTGTAAACTTGAGCGTTAATTTGAGGATACAATATTGCATGCACTCTAAGCCAAAAATATGATTGTTGTGCTATATTAGGAAAGGAAACATAAAATGAAAGCTATAAAAATTATGATGTTCATATTATTTTCAAAAGTACAAATTATTAATGCATAAAAATCATTTTAAAACAACATGTAAATGCTCATTTTTTTATGATTTTTTAAAAGATAAAATAATAAATATTAAATTTTTATCTCATTGAAGATAAGTTTTGTGAAAGAGCTAATTCTTACAAGTGCATGTAAAAAAACTAGGATCATACAAGTTTGATAATAAGAAAAGAAAAATATTATAACTTTAACAATTGGCATGAAATGAGTTGAAGACAATACCACCATTTGCATAGGCCTTTGCTTAGTTTCTAGGGTAGGGAACCCTTGGATTAGGATAAAAAGTAAGATGCATGTCAAGATAATAAAAAATAAGTAAATATCCATGAAGCATGTAACTAGAATTTTTTTTGAGATCAATTGCTCTTTCATCTAAAAGCTATCATTTTACATGTTGAACTTTGCTTATCATGATTTTAATTGAGTCATGATATTCTTATTTGATTTTTAAAATGCAAGTTCATGTTTAATTAAAATTTCCTTCTTAAATGAAGCATGAATTTAACAAATTTATCTAATTAGAAAATTGTGTAACATGCTTGAATAAAAGTCTATGATACAATTGTGAAATTGTGTTTGCAATATTCGAGTTCTTATTATAATATAATAATGCTAATGTTCTCATTACATCCTTAAGTAAAAACATTGAATTTTTTAAATTATTTTATGTTGGAATGGAAAGAAACTATGTGCCTAATACTTGCTATGTAAACATGAGTTATTTAATGGCTTTGCTTGATGAAACCAAAATCTTGAGTATCTAAATCATTCATGAAATTACAAATTTGGAGGTTAAATTAAGCTTTTATTATGTGACTTTCCCAAAAGAATTGTATTTTTATTAACATCAAAAAGAACCTCGATTACACATGAAAGCCAAAATGTTTAAGGGATGACTTCCTTCATTAATAATTTATGCTTCCAATGAAATGTAGTCGCAATGTTGGGATTTATATTTTACAATTATGAGTACTTGTGTTATTTGAGAAAAGTAAATTGTTATTATGATTTCGATTACAAAATAAAATTTATGATAGAAATACTTCTTGAACGACAATGCCGAAAAGTTTTCAATTAAGCTCTAATTTAAGCAAATCATGAGTACATACACGAATTTTTTTATTCAAAATTTCATATTTGAGGTAATGTTTTCGATTTGCAATATTGACAAAATCTATAATACCATTAAATATTATTGTTTTATGTTAATTTAATATCATTGACGGACATGAAGATATGTTTTGAGTTTTTTTATTGACGGTTGCTATTGTAAGCATTGTTATATGGTAATTTTGTTAAAAACTGAGAATTACAATGCAAAGGATTGAAGTGGAAAGCTTGAGGGCTTTTCTGAATCATAAAAGAAGTCTAAATTTTGAGCATTTTTGTTTCAACGAAGATGAGATAATGAATTAAAAATTTAAAAGCCTTACTAGTACGTTTCATCAACAAAACTATGTTTAATGGCCTATCGCAATCACCCAAGGGAACCTAAGGATTAGTGTTAGATTTTGGGGGATTTAAAATTTTATTGCATTAGGTTGAATTCTCATTGTTGTTTATTAAGAACATGATTATTTAGGATTTTGAATTTTATTGTAAGGTTTGAAATTTGAATCTTCGATAAGGTTAAGCAATTAACCAATGCTAGTAAGGGTTAAAAGTAAGTTTTGACTTGAAAATACCTTTGATGATGTTATGGATTGTGTAGTAAGTTAGCATAAATTAAGATAAATCAACTACTAATGACTAAAACATTTGCACAATTAAACATAAAAGATAGAAATTTGGATAAGAGTTTGGATATCAAGTAGTTGGTGGGATCTTGAGAACATCTAGTTTAAGGCTATGATTTGATGAGGTTGTCAATTAAGTGACAGATAAGGGCAAGTTAAAATAGAAAGGTCTAGTTTGGCATTGGAAGTAGTGTTATGAGAGCTCAAGTGGGCTAATGGTTCTATTTTGCATGGCTAAACCCTAATCTAACTTGGAGTTTTTTGTATGATCTTGAGTAGCCATTAGGCCCTTAGACCATTGATTAGTCACCTAGAGGGTAATTTGTGTGGCATATGTGAATAAGATAGGACTTTTTGATTGGCGTGGTGGCTCAAGTCTTCTTGTTAGGTATGAGAGTTATTAATGCAACTCATATAAAGAATTTTTAGATTAAGTGAGTGCTCAAACGATTTTCCATATAATGTTCAAAGATTTGCTGGAAACCCTTGATTATCCTAGGTATTAGTTAGGGTTTTGTAAAAATGTTAGATGATCTTGATTGATTGTTAAAGGTTTTTAGAAAGCTCTAAGATTATCTTAAATTATAGGTTAGAGATGTAGGAGACATCTAATGAATCTTTTGATGTTGAATGATGTAAGGAAAGTTTACATCTTTGATGGAATCACTTATGATGCAGTAAAACAAAAGATAATAGGCCATAAACAAAAGTTGGGTTAGTTAGATGTACCAGATGTTAAGACTCTTATTAATTTTTAGACTTGGTTGTCATATAATAAGAATTGCCTTAAATGTTTTATGATTCTGAGGGTCATATGCAACTAGTCACATGAATGGTAAACTCTCAATGGTAGGTCTCTAGATCATTTGCTAAGGACCCTAGGGTGGCTGGGTCCTACTGATGTATTGCACATCATAAAAGACAATTGTACAAGTCACATAATAAAGTTCTATGTAGTTATTGAGAACACCTAGTGACTAATGGGGTAACACCAATTGATTAGACTTTCCATAATGAACTAGGGAAAGTTATGATGAGAATGGAGCTGAGAACATACAGTAAGGATATCTTTGTTATGGAGGGAATGCAAAAAAATTGGTAGGTCATTAAGCATCCATTATGCTTTTGATAGATATAGTGGGTTGAGATATCTTTTGCGATATCTTTGGCTATACTAATAACTTTATTCCATAAGAAAACTTGAGGATTTCCCATTGAGCATTACTAACATAGGAGTTAAAAAGAGGGCATTAGGGTCAATACTTTAAGAGATTAGTCATTGCTTAGTATTTTATGATGTTGTAATTTTCTATTCAAACACAAAATTAACATTTATATTCGTTGGACTTTGGATTGTATGGGATTATGGCATTAAGCTCTAACGTTTTTATTTTAAATTTCATGTGATAAATTTAGACTTTTTTATAGCTTATGGATCTTTCAATTATTTATTTGATAACATGGATTTGCGAAGATATACTTTATCATACGATAAAAGGTTTCTCATGATTCCATAGACAAGCTAATACAATTGGCAAGTTAATCAACATGGTGTGAACTATTTCTTGATTTAACTAGAGGTGACTAATCGGTCTAGTGATAAGTTTTAACTTTGGAGGCATACCAAAGAATGATGATCAAATTAGGAGATTCCTTCTCTAAATTTTAATGCTATGCCCTTGGAGTGAAACGTTGTTAGCAAAATATATTGATTGGTGCATTGCTTTGGTTGTTTGAAAAGATGAATAAACTAATGTTGCTAAAATCGTTTTGGCTTAATTTCTTTATGTCAATAGAAATTTCATATTTTTCATCACCAATTAGCATCCTTATTTATTTATGTAATACTCATTATAACGTGTTTCAAAAATTAACCAACTAAAATTATTTATTTAAAAATGAGAATGAAAATGATATTGCAACTTTATAGTGAAGCTTTTTAGATTCTACAATATTTCTTTATGTAGTTCTTAGCAACAACATCAAACTCAATATACCAAGCCTCAAAATGTCCTAATCAATGCCATAGGATATCTAGTTAACCATAAATAATTTAACTCTCCCTCTTGTATTATGAGATACTCGACACAAGTTTGACACACCTATCTCATCACATCATTCAATAGTTCACAATCTAGACTCTACTAATTACATGGATCACCATGTAAAGCAATAAGAGTAAGCATAAAACGAGTGTCACAATAACAAGAGCTCTGGAAAATAATAAATCCCTAGTGATATCCTATTATGGCACATGACCAACATGGAATCAAAAATCTCTAATGGGACTTAAACCATTTGGTATATATCTTACTTGTCTCACTCTAGCTAAGTAGGATCATTGGGGTCTACAACATCGTAGTCTATGTCATCATTAGTAGAAAATCTTAATTAACATCATGATTATTTTTCTTCCGTTTAACTAGGGATACTTGGCCATATTCTATCATCTATGATTTCTTTAAATCCTTAACCATTACTTAAGTGTCCATGTCTTCCAAAAATCGACTTACTATCTAGCTAACCTAAGGTTTCGACTAAGGCATCATCTAACTCTTTGGGTTTCTTTCCCATTCATATTTCATGTATTTCTTTTCAGTCTTACAATAATTTAAAAATCTATATCTTTAACCATTTAAGTCATAATTCTTACTCTTTGACCATGGTTTACATGAATTTCACTACTAACTCTGTCTTTGCTAATAAAATAACTGAACTCTCCAATATTTCCCAATGGCCTCTTCGGAGCTCTGTACACCACAAAAACAATTGTTAATGTGTTACTCTATGGCTTAACACCCAAATTAATGGCTACTCATGATCTTATATATCAATAAAACATTATCAAGATTTAGAAAAACCATATGTCACCGTAGGTCCCTTGGTAAGGCCTAGCAACACTTATAATGCCAAAATAGACATCATCATCAAATTATGGCCTCATTTAGGGTGTGCTCAAGCCTCATCAAATACATTATATTCTAAATTCAACATTAATGCTTATTTGAAAGTTTGATTTACATAAAACCTTAATCATTAGAAATTTTACCCACCAAAATTCTAAGTCATTTTAAAATTATCTAAGGATCTTCTAAATCCTAATTTAAGACATCTGCACCATGGATTCTTGGGTTCTAAAACTTAACTTAGGTTTGAGATTCAAACCTCTAAGGAATTTAAAATTTAAATCCTAGATGTTAACATTCTAATGTAGGGCATAAGAAATTGAAATTTGGAACTAATGAAGTTTTTATGTAATAGAATATAACTTCTACTTTTTATGTTCTCTTCAGTTGTATAGCTTTACAAGAGTAATCTAGGTCAACCAAGTATATTAGTGAGGTGATGTTCCTTCCATGTTTCCTATTATTCCTCAAGAAAAAAAAATGCTTTTTGCTGCACAAAATCAAGACCTAATCTTTCCCAGGCCTTCTTTAGTGGTCAATTGAAGCACCTTAAATCCTCCTATGGAAAAACCCATGAGCTTACTTGCCTTGGAAGTAGACTAAGTTCATTTGCTAGGCAATTTCTTGCATTCCATGTCCATGACCAAACTTTACCATCAACTTAAAGAAATGTGAGTTATTCATCACCATTTTTAGTTGTAAAATTCATTCTAAGGTTTGGTTTAGTTTGGAGGAAATTTTGCTCAAGTCATAACAATAACTGATTCCATAGTTTGAGATGAACATTACTAGGTCTTCATACTACGATTTTTTAAGAATTCTTACCTGAGTTTCTTAATAAATTGAAATTTTTCATAGCTAAATTCTTCACGACATTGTGTTATAAATTTCAATACTTCCAAGATATATCAGTTAAATATTCATGGTTATAGTTCTGACCAAATATAAGTCAATCAAAATTATTTTATTAAATAAGGAAATCTCCACAAAATAATAATATAACATTCATGGCTAGCTTTTTCCAAATGCATGCATGCATGCAAGATTTTACCAATTTCCTTAATAACAATCATAACATGACAGTAGCACCCTGTCTTCAACATAGTCGTTCAATTCGACATGGTAGGTAATATAAATTTTGATAAAAGATGTTTAAGGTTTAATATCTCTTGATTCTTTTAGCTCAATTGAGAGATTAGCCTGCAACTTCAAACAATATAAATCAAGCAATACATAATATTCCATAAACAAGAGAAGCATTATCATAAAAACATTGTGTAAACTTCGTGTTCCTTTTTAACCCAAGAATATAACATGAAATGCTTTTCGATGGAGTGAAATGAATGTCGTTGAACGATATGAAAGTAAATATTTTATATTTTTTTAAATATTTTCTTTTCTTTTTTTTTGCCTTGATTTATGTGATATCTCAATTCATAGATAATTTAAAGGTTAAAGATGTCACATTTGATCACCTTAATATCTTGGAATGAAACTTTTTATACCATTAATCTCATTTTTAAACCTTTTTTAATTATTATAAACTACAAAGTAATTTTAAATCTTTTCTCGTCACTATTATATTATTTTGACTGGTTATAATACATTACCTCAATTTATCTCATTTCAATATTAGCATATAAATTTACTTAATATTAAAACAAGCTTTTATAATTATTTTTTCCAATTTAATTTTATCATTAATAGTTAATCCAAACAACATCAAAACCAAAGAAAACAAATGTTATTAAACACATCTTCACTAACACTATTTAGTTAAATATTCCTTTTTATAATTTTATTTATTTTATTTTCTATAGTTTTTGTATGCTTTACGAGACACATTGATTTATACGATCTTACAAGATTGAGGATTTTACACTCAATCTCCGTATTATTTTACATGTAGCTTTCCAATACAATTTACTTCATTTGTTTAATGTTATCACTTTGACTTTGTTATATTATTATTTAACACGAAGACTTCCCTTGTGTGACCTTTACATTACTTTAATTTGGTTATAATATATTAATGAAATTTATTTTAATGTAGCTTTCATATATATATATATATATATATATATTCAATATTAATATATTAATTTATTATTATTTGTTCTTATTTATTATGACAATTTGTATTAATCTTAAAAAAGGTTCGATTAAGATAAAGCAAATATCATTAGACTACTCTGAATGAGTTCTATGTAATTAAATATTTTTTTTCATATTTTTAGGTATTTAAGTTTCAAGGGTTTTGACATTTGTTGTGAGACATTTTAATTTGCATCTGATCTAACGATCATAGATGTTATATTTAGTCTCTTTAATTTATTTGAATGTAGCATTCCAATACAATTTATCTTGTTTCTTCCAATGTTTTACTTTTATTGGGATATACTACTATAAAATTCTAATTCTACTCTTGTATGACCTCTACATCATTTTAACTTTTTATATTGCTTTACTTTTATTTATCCCTTTTCAACCTTAGTGTTTGTTTATTATATCAAAAAAATAATTTGTTATTATTTATGTTTATATATTTTGGTTATTCATAGTATTTCCAAATGTGGTTTGACGGTGATGAAACAAATATTGTCGAACTCATCTTGATGAACTCCATCTAATTAATTATTCATTTCATTGTTATTAAATATTTTGCCTATGTTTTGGCATTAAAATTGAAATATCTCTTTTTATACATGATTTGATAATTAAGAATGTTATATTTGATCTCAATCCAATCTTATAATACAACTTTTCACAATAATTTATCTCGTTTGTTCAATGTTTTACATTGATTTTGTTATCGTAATATATAGCTCAAATTTTTTTTCATGTAACATTTATGTCGCTTTGATTCAAGTATATTATATTACCTCAATTTGTCTCATTTTAGTTTTAATATATATTTACCTAATATTTAAATAATATCTTTTTATTATTTATTCTAATTGTATTTTGTAATTCACATTAATTCCAAACTTGATCCACTCTTTGCAAAACAACTATTATTAAACATTTTTTAATGAGCTCTACCTCATCAAATAATTTTAATATTTTAAATTTTTTTAGTATTTTGGTATATTTCATGAGAAATTTTGATTCATACCAAACTTGATAACCAATTATGTTACACTTGAATTCCTTAATACCATATAATACAACTTTTCTTTGAAATGTATCTCAATTCTCCAAATTTTAGGTTTCATTTGGCTTGATTACTTTTTTTAATGTATCCCATTTCTACTTTATTATATACTTACGTAATATTAAGAAAGTAATTTATTATTATTGATGTCTTTTTAACTTCTATAGTTTCTAAAAATTAAATAATAAGTCTGATAAGATGAAACAAATGCCACATGGCTCGTCCCAAGGACCTCAATCTAATAAAATATCAATTATATATATATATATATATTTAAATTATCTACTTTATATGGTTCCATTATGCTTTCTGAGAGATTTGTGTTTGTACTTATTTGGAAACCATGTTTCCTGTGTAATTTGAACTATCTTCCTTTGATTCTTCTCTCATTCATGACATGGAAAGAATTCTTCCTTCACCATTGTATGATCACAACCCATCTTTGCTCAATAGGGAGGTGGTATATGACCTACTTTTCCAAAAGAAACTTCTACCAATTTGATCTTATTGGCATTGCTTTTTCTTTTTCACTCCTTATTTGTAAGGTGTGTGTCAAAAGATAAGCACAATCTTCATCCAACTTGTACATAAAACATTCACAGCCCTTTGTTCCATCTTGTAACTGGCTTCCCACACTAAAGCACACTCGAAGATGCAACATTGATTTGCTTTGTCAAGATGCAACTATCATGGCTAATAGTCTTTTTGTTCAAGGTGTTATAGGGCTAAATGTTTGCATTAATTTTTTGACTTCAACAAAGAATGCCCCAAGTGTGACTTCCTTTCACCCCATGAATTATGTGAAACTAGGATACCCAAAAAATTGTTCAAAGAGATCCTACATCTTCTTTTCAAAGATTCAAAAGATTGTTCATTTCATCAAATAGCATAAGTGAGAATTGAATTCAACTAGATAAATGTACAAAAGACTAATTCTTTCATGGAATGAATGACTATGTAGTGAATCTCGATCTTTCAATGGACAATATTTTAAAGGAAAAAAATTGTTTGGTGAACTAAGGAAAGAAAGAGGGTAAGAACCCCCTGTCACCTCTTTTTTATCTGGGTCTTACAACATTCAAACCATAAGATCAGGATGTGAAATTGGGTTATTTTATTTAGATTACATGAGTTATTATTTTTAGCTTGCTAACAAGTGTTGATAGCTGAATGAAACTTTGCAATGTGATAACCTTTCATTTGATCCAATTCTTTAAAACTCCCATCTCCAAAATTTTATATCTTATATTATTCTAAAAACTAAATAGGCCAAAGAGAAAAACATATTCTCAATTCTATTATATGATAAAATTATCTTTTTTTTTATTTAATTAGAGAAAGAAAAAATTCTTTCAATCTTTCATAAGTATGGGTGTGAACAAGGGAAAAGGATAGACCTCTAGAATAAAGATACAATAATTTTAAACAAAGATGGATGAAGATGAGACAAATATTGTTAGACTAATCCCAAATAGCATTATTTAATAAAATATTGATTTTTAATAGTTTTTTGGATGTTTGGTAAGAATGTCATTACACATTAATTCATACCATTTTTAATAATTAATAATGCTATACTCAACTACTTTGAATCTTTGAATGTACTATTCTAGAATAATATCTTATTTATTAAATAGCTTTCTATTGATTTAGTTATCTTGCTATCAAACTATAATTATTCTCTCTTGTGTCCTTTACATTACTTTAATTTATTTCTATTATAGTTCTTGAAATTATCTTATTTTTTATTATTGATTTACTCAATATTAAAAATAATAATTTGTAGTTATTGATGAGTTCTCTCCAATTTAAACTTTTTTGGAAAATTTTTTAATATTTTATTTTTTAAGATTTGGCACACTTTATTATTTATTTTAATTTATACTTTATTTAGTTGTCAAGAATGTTATGTCCAATCTCCTTATTATCATGGACAGTAACTTTCTTAAATAACTTATCTTATTTCTTCAAAATGTTCGTTACCTATGATTTTATTACTATGTAATTCTAGAACTTATCTGGTGTAATGATTACGTGTCTTTGATTGTATCAGTATGTATCTAAGAGTATAACATTTTCATACAATTTATCTCATTTTTTTAAATGCTTTGGTTGGATTTGTTTTATTACTAGGTAACTCTAAATCTTATCTTAGGTGGCATTTACACCATTTTGAATTAGTTATATTATATTTTTTATATTTACCGCTTTTCAACTTTTTTATATATTTACTTGATACTGAAATAATAATTTTTTTTTATTTATGCTTACTTAACTTTATAATTCTTAGTAATTGGAAACAAGATCAAATTAAGATGAAAGAAATGTCATTGGACTCATCTTGGTGAGCTTACATATTTAAATTATTTTTTTTATCGAAATATTTTATTTTCTAAGATTTTGGCATATTTTACATGATATTTTAACTCGCATGTTATTTGATAATCAAGTACTTTACATTATATCATCTTAATGCATTAAAGTCCAACTTTCTTTACTTAATATTAAATAATAATTAATTATTATTTATTTTAGTTAATCATAGGAATTCTTAACTAAGATTTACCATGATTAAAAAACATCACTCGATTCATCTTGATCCCTTTAGTAACTACAAATGCAACTTTTTTGAATAATTTGTCTCATTTCTTGAAATGTTTCAGTTTAACTTAATTATATTACTATAAAACTTCAAATCTTCTCTTGTGTCTCTTATACATTGCTTCTATTTGGTTATATTATATTTTCTTTAATTAATTTATTTAAACTTGAATTTTCATATTGTTGAATTTAAAATAATAATTTATTATTATTTATGCTTATTTATTTTGGTAATTCTTATAAATTCAAAATGTGGTTTGATTAACACAAAAAAAATTTAATTAGTCTCATTTCAATTAGCTTTGTCAAATTAGTATTCATTTTATAATTTTTAAAAAACTTTATTTTCTAGTAACTTTAAGTCATACTTGCTTTGATGATAAATAATATTGCACAAACTTCTAAGTGTCTTGGAATACAACTTCCTCATAAATTTTATATCATGTCATTAAAACTTTTTGTTTCAATTTAGTTATATTAATATGAATGACTAAATGTCATTTCAATGACCTTTATGTTGCTTTAATTAGGTTATATTATATCACTTCAATTTATTTTATTTTACCATTAATAAACATTTACCAAATATGGAAATAATAATTTATTATTATATATAGATTTTTGACTTTATAAATTATAGTATTTTAAATTTAAGTCTAATCAAGGATAAACAATATCATTAGAGTAATCTCAGTGAGATTTGTCATATTAAATATTATTTTTTATTTTTTAAAATATTTTACTTCCTATGATTTTTGCATGTTTTATGTGTGGTATTGATTAATACTTTATTTGCTCATTGAGAATGTTACACTCAATATAAAAATGGTCTTTGAATAAAACTTTTATTTACAATTAATCCCATTTTTTCAACTTTTTTTCTTTGAATTGTTTATATTATTCAAAAGTCTCATTTCTTCATATATATCTTATGCATTACTTTGATTTGGTTATATTAAATTTATTCAATTTCATATAATTTCAAATTTCTTATGTATTTCATTTATACTAAAATGATAATTTATTATTTTTTATGTTGAACAACTTTGTCAATTATAAGTAATTCTATATATATACTCTAACTAAAATGAAATAAATGCCATTGCAAGCGTTATTATGAACTCTATCCAATTAAAATTTTTTTTGAAATTTTATTTTCTATGATTTTGGCACATTTTGATAAGACTTTTATTCATACAAGATTTATGATCAAAGATATTACACTCGATCTCCATTGTATCTTGGAATGTAACTTTCTAGATCCACTTTTCATTTTTCTTTTGAATTTTTTATTCGATAGATTATTTTACCATGTAACTCTAGAATCCCATGTGACCTATATGTCAATTTGATTTTATTATATTGCATCATTCCAACTTGTCTTAATTCAACTTCAATATGTATTTGCTTAATATTTAAATAAATATTTATTATTATTTATGTCTATTTACTTTGTTACTTTGTAGTAATTATAAACATCTAATTAAGATAAAGAAATATTGTTAAACTCATCTTAATGAGCTTTACCAAATTAAATATTTATTTTTATATTTTATGTATTTTATCTTATAGGGATTTTTCATGCTTTATGAAACACTTTAATTTTTACTTGATTTGATGATTAAAGATTTTACACTCAATCAGCTAAGTATCATAGGGTTCAGTTTTATCATTAAAGTTTTCTCAATTTTTCAATTTTTTTGCTTTCATTTATTATTTTATTGTGTAACTCTAATTCCTTTCACATGTGAAATTTTCATGACTTTGACATGATTATATTATAATACTTTAATTTATCTAATTTTAACTTTGATATGTATTTTCTTAATAGTACAATTTAAAATTATGTGTTTATCAACTATGGTAATTTATAGTAATTCTAAATGATGTTAGATCTTTGTAAAAAAAATATTGTTGGCTTGACTTGATGAGTTTTATCGAATTAAATACAGATTGAAGTATTAATTTTTTTATATTTTATTTAATCAGGCTTTGGTATGCTTTATGATATATTTTTAATAATATCATATTTGATGGCTAAGGATATTAAACATGGTCCCCTTTGTATCTCAAGAATAAAAGTTTTGGAATAATTTATTTCTTCTATTAAATTTTTTTCTTTGAATTTTTATATTACTACAAAACTCTAATTCTCCTTTAAGATAACCTTCACATCACTTTAGTTTTGTTATATCACAATTGATGCAACATGAAAGAAAGATATTATGGAAAAATAACAAGTTTAATATATTACAAAGTCTCAAATTAGAATGAATAAAGTTAAAGCTCTCCAAAATTTAATACATGTACGATAATCAAAGACCATGTAAATGATAATCTTAAAACTTCAAGGTTCATCTACACATCATCATGAGTGCAAGATTTGTACTACATTAATAAAGGTGTTCAAATTTTAAATAAAAGTGTTTAAAAGTACATAAGAAGTATGCTTTTATTATTTGGGTATTAAAGTAATTAACAGGAAGGTAAGAAGTATGCTTTTGTACTAAAGAATGACATAGCCATGAAATTCTTTAGAAGTTAGGTAGAAAGCATGATATCATATAAACCAATTATATAGGAACAAATGCCCCTAACAAATAGTATGTAGCTTTCTTTTTATAACAAATAATTACTTGTAATCTCCTAGTTGGAGGAGCCCTAATAAATGGATGAATGGTGAATTAGGGTTGACAAATAGATATGTATTGCATTGTTATTTGAGTGCTTTCGTTAGCTTAGTTTCCTTCTCTTGGATTCACAATCCTTGCTTTCTTATTCTTCCTCTACAACTCTCTATTCCACTCATTCAGGACCTTTTGCTATACTATCCACTCCATGGCCCAATCACCTCTTTATCTACATCATTTGATATTAGAGTAATGATCCTCACCATTTTCTATGTAGAATAAAGCACCTTGATGAAAATGAGGTTGATCCTAATAGCTTTATCAAATTAAGGCTTGATTATTGGTACTTTACTATTGATTAAGTCTTACTTGAGTATTGGTACATCTAAATGGTTTCTTGTTGATTAGAAATGTTATCTACTACTTGAAGATACTCGAATGACACATGAAAAATTAGAAATACTTGCTCCACAACTTGTCATTGATAAGATTTACTTTAACTTTGCAAAGTAGAGTTTTATTCAATATGAAGAAAATGATGCAGTACAAACGAAGGAAATTGTGATAAAACAACAACATAGACCCATTACATGGTCTCATACTAGACTCAATAAAGCTCAAGCTCTCTAAAATTTAATACATGCACAATTTACCATGTATATGGTAGTCTTGAAGAGTCATGGTTCATCCATGCATCATCATGAGTGCATGGTTAGTGCTACATCAATGAAGGTGTCCAAATTTCAGATGATGGTCCTTAAGAAGTTGGTAGAAAGTACACTTCTATTATTTGAGCATAAAAGTTTTCAAGAGATAGGTAGGAAGAAAGATTTTATATTAAAGAATGATACAGACATAAAAGTCATCAAAAGTTAGGTAAGTAGCATGGTTATGTATTAAAATAGTTATATTGACATGAAAGTCTTTAAGAAGTAGGTAAGAAGATTTTTTTTGTAATAAGCAATTACTTGTAACCTCCTATTTAAAATAGCTCTCTTGAATGGATGAATAGTGAATTAATTATGCAAAAAGAAAGTGAAGGTTTTTGTTGTTTAAGTCATTGGGTTGACTTGGCGACCATCTCATATGTCCACCTTGGTAAGTAAATCTTTCCTTTCTTCTTCATCCTCATTAATTCTATTCCCCTTTCTTTAAGCCACTTTGTCATACCATCCACTCCATGACCTAATCTTCTATCTGTCTTCATCGACATTACTTTAATTTTTCAAATTTTTTCTTTATTGTAAATTTACTTAAATATTGATATTATTATTTACTATTATTTATGTCTACTTGCTTTTCATAATTCAAAGTAATTACAATTGAGATTAGATCAAAATAAAATGGGCTTTATTGTAGTTGCCTCAATGAGCTTTATATAATTAAATATTCATTTATATATTTTCGTATAAATTATTTTTTGAGCTTTTATCATTCTTTATGAGGCATTTCTATTAATAGTTCACATATTGATCGAAACTATTACACTCAATCTCTATAATATCTTGTAATGCAATTTTATAACATACTTTATCTTATTTTTCAACTTTTTTTCTTTTATTTTTGTTATATTCTTTTAAAAGTCTATTCTCCTTTTGTGTGATCATTACATGTCTTTAATTAAGTTATATAATATTTCTTTAATATCTTATATTACTAGTAATAAGACCAAATGAGACTGAGACAAGAGGAAATAAGCAACACTAAAATTGTTTTCATGAGGTATGTCCAATTAAGTATTTGTTTTTATATTTTGAAATATTTTTTTATGTTTTTGATATTTTTGTGAGATATTTCAATTTTTAGTTGATTTGAAGATCCAGAATGTGATAGTCAATTCAATGGTATATAGCAATGTAATTTTTTATACAATTTAACTTATTTCATGAAATATTTCACTTGATTAAGTTATAATATAATGTAACACAAAATCTTCTATCATGTGACTTATGCATCTCTTTTGCTTGGTCATATCATGTTTTTTTAACTTTATCTCATTTTGGCTTTTTTACTTATTTACTTAACATTAAAATAATAACTTTTTATTATTTATGGTTATTTTATGTAATTCATAGTAATGCAATAATGTGCTCCGATCAAGACAAAATAAAAGGTGTTGGACTCATCTTGAGATGGTATATCTAACAAAATATTCACTTTGTATTGTTTTGAAATATTTTATTTTAAATATGTTGACATGACTTGTGTGATAATTCGGTTAACATAAGATCACATTATTATTGAATGCAAATAAGATAAATTATTTGAGAAAGTTATATTTGAAGATACCAAGGAGATCATGCGTAAGAGTTATATGATAAGAGAATTAGAGTTTTCTAAAGCTAAAAACAGATCAAATAAAAAAACATGAAATGCAATAACCTAAACGAGATAGTTATATTTCATGATACTAGGGAGATCAAGTGTAGCATTGTTGATTGTTAAACAAGGTAAGGATCACAACATGTCAAAATGTGTATCGAAACAATAGAAAATAAATTAAATAAAAATTTTTTAATCATGCATTTATTTGGAAAGAGCTCATCTAGATGACTACAATAATGTTTATTTCATCTAGATTTGACATAATTTTAAATTACTATGAAATACTTAAAAACATAAGCAAAAATAATATAAAATTATTATTTTAATATTAAGTAAAAATATATACATATATATATATATATATATATATATATATATATATATATATATATATATATATATACCAATTAGAATAATTGAAGAAATATTATTTGCAAAATTAAGGCAAAGTCATAATCACAAATGTGGAGATATAGATTTTTATGTTTGCATAACGAAATCAAAGTGAAACAACTAAAACATTAGATAACATGTAGAGGAGATTTGTATTCGTAGAAATAAGGAGATTGAGTGCAAGACTCTTGATCATCAAATCAAATATGAATCAAACTTTCTCATAAAAATAGGATAAAATAACAAAAAGTATTTAAAATTATATTAATAAATTTTTATTTGGATAGAGCACATCAAGTTGACTTCCACAACATTTCTTTCATCTAAAAATGATTTTGTTTAGAATAACTATGAAATAATAGTTTAAATAATCAATTATAATAATAAATGATTATTTCAATATTAAGTAAATATAAATTAAAATTAAAATATGATAAAATGAAGCAATCTAAAATCAATTAAACTTATTTATAGTTACCATAAATTATCAAATTCAAATCCATAAATAGTAATATTTAAGTTTTTAATACTATTTAAATGTATGTTAATGCTTGAATGACGTAAATTGAAGTAATGTGATATAGCTAAATTAAAGCAAAGTAAAGATTACATAAGAGGATAATTAGAGTTTCATTACATTATAATAAAATAAAATTGAAAATGTTGAACAAATGAGATTACTTGTGTTGGAATTTTGCACTCTAAGATATTAAGGAGGTTGAGCACAACATCCTCAATTAATTACATAGGTGTGAAAAATGTCTCATAAAGTGTGCAAAAACATTAGTGAATTAAATTTTTTAAAAATATAAGATTGATTATTTTATTTGATTGAGCTTATCAAGATGCATCTAACAACATTTGTTTTGACTTGATTAGATCAGATTTGTGATTATGTATAGTTATTGAAGTCAATAAACACAAAACTTCTTAACTTAATATTTCAATATTAAGAAAATATATACTAGAGCTAAATGTGTTAAATTAAAGCATTGTATGTAGCACAAAAAGATTAATTAATTACCTTTTTAATTTAATTACTATATACTAAAACTAAAATATGATAAATTGAACAATTATATTATAACAAAATATAAGCAATGTAATGGTCACATACGAGGGGATTTAGAGTTTGATAGTAATATAAAAAAATCAAATACAAAACTTTGGAGAAATGAGATAAATTGTACCAGAAAGTTGCTTTCCATGATAATTAGTATATTGATTGTAACATCCTTTTTCATCAAAAAGGGTATAAATGGAAAATACTTGTAAGAGCAACTAAAATCTTAGAAAATATATTATTTTAAATATAAAAAATAAATCTGTAATTAAGTAAAGGTCATCTAGATGAATCTGATAATATTTGTTTCATCTTGATTGAACATCTATTAAAATTATTACAAATTAAGAATAAAATATATACATAAAAAAAAACATATTATTCTTCAACAAATCAAATATATATAAAACTTAAATGAGACAAATTCAACAAATATAGCACAATAATTAAAGCATTGCAAGGTTAGACGATACGATATTTAGTGTTATGCGACAATATAGTCAATTAAAAATGAAAAATTAGAAAAATTGAAAAAAAGTAGATAAGAAAGTTCCATTCCAAATTACTAAGAAGATTAAGTTGAGAAACCTAAATAGTAAAATCAAGTGCATGTTAAAATATTGTAAAACATCAAAAACTTAAAAAAACAATGTTTCTAAAAATATAAAAATAAAAAATCATTTTGATAAAAGGTTATTGAGTTCAGTCCAATGCATTTATTTCATCTATATTTGAGCCTGATCAGAACTTCTATGGAATAGCAAAATGAGAAAAATAAATAATAATAAATCAGTTTTTAATATTAATAAAACAAATTTTAATGTTAAAATGAGATAAGTTATAAAAATGTTATATATCCAAATAAATATTTATAATGGTTACATGATCAGATATTTATAACTAAATAATAAGATAACTAAATTAATGGAAACAATTTTAAGAAGTGATGTAAATTGCGTGAGAAAGTTGCATTCCAACATAATGCATAAAATATTTAAACATATAAAAAAATTAATTATATGTTGCTCATGAAGGTAAGCCTAATAACATTTGTTCCTCTTGATCTAACCTCCTTTTGAATGCCCTCAAATTAAAAAAGAAAATAATAACTTTTATGCTCATTAACTTTGGTAACTTTTAAAACTTCATGACTTTGTTCGATCAAGAAAAAAATTAGCATAGTTGGAACCATCTCTATGAGCTCTATCAACCTAAAAATTCTTTTAAACATTTTAAAGCATTTTATTTTTAGTGTTTTGGCATATTTTATGGAACTTTTCAATTTATTCATTATTTTACAATCAATGATACTATATTTGATCTCTTTAATATCTTGGAACGTAACTTTCTTATAAGGTTTATCTAATATATTCAAATCTTTCCCTTTCATTTGATTATAAAAGTATATAATTAAAAATTTTGTCTCATGTGACCTAGACGTCATTTTGAAATAATTATATAATATAAGTTTAAATCATCTTGTTATAATTATAATATACGTTTACTTAATATTAAAGTGTTATTTTTTCCTTTTTTATGCTTATTTACTTTTGTTTTCAACATTAATTCCCAATGAAGTATTAATAAGATGACCAACATCACTAGCTTACCTGGAAAGGTTCTATGGCTCTGTTATGATTTTTGAGACATTTCAATTTGTGCCTAGTTTCATCGAAGAGGTTACACTTGCTCTCTTTAGTCCCCTAAAATGTATTTACATGTACAATTTATGATATGTATTCATATTACTTTTTTAATTTGATTATATTACAAAGAAACTTTAATTATCCCCACATGTGTCCTTTACATTGGTTCAATTTATCTGGTTTTAACTTATTATATATTTAATTAATATTAAAATAGAAATTTATTATTGTTTATGCTCATTTACTTTACAAACTTGAACAAATTACAAACAATATGAGCCTTAGATGAAATAAGCATTATTGTACTCTCTTAAATAAGTTATATGAAATTAAATATTAATTTTATATTTAATGATTATGTTATTTTCTATATATTTGGCATTTTTAATATTAGGATTCAAATCCTATTTGATTTGATGGGTGACGATGTCACTTTATAACTCCTTAGTATCTCAAAAAAATACGATTTTCATAAAATTAAATTTATTTCTTCAAATTGTTTACTTTAAATTGGTTATGTTACAATAAAACTCAAATTCAAACCTCATGTGACCTTTAAATTATTGTTATTTGATTTTTTTTAATTTCTTTAATTTATCTTATTTATGTTTTAATATATAATCACATAACATTATATTAATAAAATATTACTACTTATATTTATTTACTTTTGGTAATTTGAATCAATTCTAAATGAGGACCAATCAAGATAAATAATTATCATTTGACTCATGTTAAGGAGTTCTTTTTAATTAAATATTAATTTTTTAAAATTTTAAAAAAATTGTTTTCTATGGTATTATTATGCTTAACATGTTATCTCGAATGATACAAGATTTCCTTAATGAGGATGTCACTCTAACTCTCTTTAGTATGCAACAATTCCATAGTCCAATATAATATATCTAATTTCTTGAAATTATTTTCTTTAATTTTGATATATTACTACTAAACTCAAAATCCTTTATTTTGTTTCCTTTAAATTACTTAAATTTAGTTATTTTATTTTACTTCAATTATTTTTATTTTATCTCTAATATATAATAACAAAACATTAAAACCATAATTTTTTATTATTTAAGTCTATTTATTTTTTTAATTCAAAATAATTCCTTATCTTGCTATGTAACTCTAATCTCGTATCATGTGTCCTTCACATCTGCTGATTTTATTATCATACAATGCTTCAATTTATCTCATTTTACCTTTAATATATATATTTAATTGATATTAAAATAATAATTATTTTTTTTATGCTTATTTGCTTGGGTTACTCTCAATAATTTCAAACAAGATTCGATCTAGATATAATAGATGTCAGTTAGGTTTATCCAAAGTAGTTCTATCTAATTAAATATTTAATATTATATTATTAGTGTTTTAATCTTCAAAGCTTTTAGCACACCTTACAAGTCACTCTAATCAAAAGTTGTTCTTGGAATCAAACATGTAACATTTGAACTCAATAGTATCATGGAATTCAACTTTCATTGTTTAATTTGTTCTCATTTCATTAAATGTTTCAATTTAACTTTGTTGTCTTACTATATAACTCTAAAACAAATCTTAAGTAACCTCTAAAATTTTTTATTTGATTTACTTAAATTACTTCAAGTTATCTTAATTCAATTTTAATATATATATATCACTAAATATTTAAAAAATAATTTGATATTTTGCTTTTTTTTTGTTTGGTAATTCCCGTAATTCCCCACAACCCTAAGAAATGTCTCATTGAGATGAATTAAGAATAATTCGACTCCTCTAGATTATCTCTATCTGTATAGACATTTATTTTTAAAATTTTATGACTCTAGCATGGTTTATGTGATAGTTTTATTTATGCCTGATTTAATAATTAACAATATTACTAGAGATATTAGTGGTATCTTGCAATAAACTTTTTTCAAATTATTTGCCCCTTTTTTAAAATCTATCACTTTCATTTGGTTATT
This sequence comes from Vanilla planifolia, assembly GCA_023846275.1. Taxonomy (NCBI): domain Eukaryota; kingdom Viridiplantae; phylum Streptophyta; class Magnoliopsida; order Asparagales; family Orchidaceae; genus Vanilla; species Vanilla planifolia. The sequence goes on from JAIUJO010000096.1 coordinate 1,748,805, forward strand.
ACCATGTCACTTGAATCTCTCATAGTGTGGCCTTTATATGGCTTTGATGGAGTCTATTACATTCATTCAACTTATCTTTTTTTAATTTAAATAAATATTTATTTATTATTGGAATGATAATTTATTACTACTTCTAAATATTTACTTTTTTACCTTGTGCTAATTACAATCAAGGCCCCATCAAGATAAAATAAATGTTGTTTACTTAACTCTATGACCTTCATCAAATTCAATAATCTTTTTTATATTTTAAAATAACTTGATTTTTAATGTTTTTGTAGGCTTTACGAGAAATTTTGATGCATAGCAAATTTAAGGATGGTTACACTCGACCCCTTTTGTATCTCACAATGCAACTCTGTTGCATAATTTATCTCATTTTTCCAAATCTTTTGCTTTGATTTTGTAATATCATTATGTAGCTTTGAGTCTCATCTTATGTGAACTTTTTTCACTTTTGTTTGCTAGCATTATATTGCTTTAGTTTATCACATTTCAACTTTAATTTTTATTTACTTAATATCTAAACATTTATTTATTATTCTTTATCCTCATTTCCTTTCATAATTCATAGTATTACAATTGAGGTCCAACTAAGAAAAAAATTTGTTAGAATTGTCTTGATGAGCACTATGTAATTAAATATTTATTTTTATTTTTTTGAATATTTCTTTCTGTTGTTTTGGCATGCTTCATAAGTCATTTCAGTTTGTGCCATATTGGACGATTGAGACTACTATACTTTATCCTTAGTATCTTCGTATGCAACTTACTATTTTATAATTTAACTCATTTGTTCAAATTTTGTTTCTTTGATTTGGTTCATGTAACTTTAAATTTCCTCACATATGACATTTACATCACTTTAATTTTTTAATATTACATTTCATAAATTTATCTCTTTTAAGCTTTAATAAATATATGTTTAATATTAAAAAATATATTTTTTTGTTATTTATATTTATTTTGTTTAAAACTTGCAATAATTGTAATTAGGCAAAATTTGGAGAAAGTTAGTCATTTACCTTTGTCTAAACACAACCTATCAAATTAAATAATCATATTTTGCTCTTTGTTCAAATATTAAATTTTATATATCTTAGGCATTCTTTATGAGACATTTCAATTTGAGCCATATTTAATGATATAACATATTGTAGAATATCTCCTTGGAATATTGGAATGCAACATTTTTGTACAATTCATCAAATTTCTTCAAATATTTTGCATTCATTTAGTTATATTACTATGTAACTCTAAATCTCTTCTTGTGTAACTTTTACAACACTTTTATTTTACTGTAATACTTTGATTTATTTTTTCTCATTTAAGTTTTAATGAATATCAACCTACTTTCAAAATAATAATTTAGTATTATTTATGGTTATTTTCTTTATCAAATCATAGTAGTTTCACATGTTACCCAATTAAGAAGAAAATAACATTGTCAGAACTATGTCGTTGACTATTATTAACCTAAACATTCATTTCTCTATCTCTTAGTTTTCTATTTTGTATGATTTTTAAATTCCTTAGGATGATGTTTTAATCTTATTTTTTTTATAATCAAAGTTATTGCATTAGATTCCTTTAGAATCTTCGAATGTAACATTCCTATAAATTTTATCTCATTTCATCATTATTTTTTTATTTTTGTTATATTACTATGTAACTCTAAATCTCTTCACATGTGACTTTTATGCTTCTATTTTGGTTATGTTATATTACTCCTATTTATCTCATTTCAATTTTAATTTATATTTACTTAATACTAAAATCATAATTTATTATTGTTTATGCATATTTAATATTGCAATTAACATTAATTTAGATTGAAGCATTTTCAAGAAGCCACAAATGCTAGTGAACTGACCTCGATATGCTCTATGCAATTTAATATTAATTTGTACTTATTCAAATTTTATATTTTCTATAATTTTTGTATGTTATGTATTCTATATTTGATAATGAATGATATTGCAATTAATCTACATAGTATCTTTTATTTCAACATTCTAATATAATTTATTTTATTTCTATGAATGTTTTGCTTCGTTTTATTTATAATACTATGTAACTAAAATTCTCCTCTCTTGTGATTTTGATCGTGCCTCATTGTTTTATATGGCATCATTTTATTTTATTAAATTTTAGTTTTTTGTATATTTGCTAAATTTAAAATTATAACTTATTTTTTTATATTTATTTTCTAAGTAGTTTAAAATAATTCCAACAAACTTTCTGAGATCATAGCCGAGTACTGAACTGACTTCCTTCAAGAGGGTCATCTATTGGAAATTCTATCATCCACACCCCTCATTTTCTTTTGTATTGCTCTCTGGCTCGGGAGACGAGTGCAGCTCCGTAAAGAGTTCATTCAACGTCAAGTTTCAATTGCGATGAAACAAATGTCATTTGGCTTGTCTCGACAAGTTTCCTACAATTAAATATTCAATTTCATACATATTTAAATATTTAATATTTTAGTGACTTGGAAAATTTTATTAGACATTTTAATTTATATCCAATTTAATAATCAAGACTATTGCACTCCATCTCTTTAATATCTTGAAATGTAAAATTCCCACACAATTTTTCTTAGTTCTTTCAATCTTTTTTAATTTGGATATATTACAATGGAACTCTAACTATACTCTCTTATGACCTTTACTTCACTCAGCTTTAGTTATATTACATTTGCTCAATTGATCTCATTTTAGCTTCACTATCTATTTACTAAATTTTTATGATTTTTTAACTTTTTAATTCATACTAATTCAAAGAGAAGTCTGATTAAAACTAAACAAATGCCACTTGGCTCATCCTAAGAAAATCTCTCCAATTAAGTAATCAATTTGATATATTTTTTTATATTTTAATTTTAAGTGTTTGCAATGTTTTATGTGTTATTTTGATAGGTACCTAATTTAACTCTCAATGATGTTACAATAGATTTTATTAGCACACTTTAATGGTACTTTCTTACACACGTTATCAAATTTTATTTAACTTTTTTTCTTTTGATTTTGTTATATTACGGTGCAACTAAAAATCTTTTATTATTTTGCCTTTACATTGATTTGACTTTGTATATTATATTCTTTAAACAATTCCCATTTCACCTTTAATATATGTTTACTTAAAATTTAAAAAATAATTTTCTTTTATTTTTTGCTTATTTAATTTGCTAATTTTGATTACCTTGAAAGAGGTCTAATCAAGATGAAATAAACTTCATTATGCATATCTTGATGAGCTTTATCCAATTAACTTTTTTGTTTTATAAATATTTTGGTATTTTATTTTCTGGTGTGTGGTATAAATTACTCTACAATTTTATTAATATTGTGCTTTGACGAGAGAGGATCCTACAAGTGATCCCTTTAATGACTTAGAATAATACTTTGCCATATAGTTTATGTAATTTATTCAAGTTTTTTTGTTATTATTTAGTTATAATACTTTGTAATTATAAATCTGATCTCATGTGATATGTACATCACTTTTATTTAGTTATATTACAATACTTTAATTTAATTCATTTTTGCTCCAAATATCATTAATTAAAGTAAAAATAATAGTTATTTATTTTTTTATTCCTATTTATGTTGATAATTCATGGTAATTCCTAATGTGGTCTTATTAAGATAAAACAAATGTCGTTGGAATTTCCTTAAAGAGATCTATCCAATTAAATATTTGTTTTAAAATTTTAAATAATTTTCTATCTATGACATTTTCATACTTTATGAGATATTTTTTTCTTCATTATTGAATGGTCAAGAATATTATACTAAATCTCCCTCATAATTTGGAATGCAAATTTGACTTAAAATATATCTAATTTGTAAACTTTTTCATTTTGATTTTGTTATATTACATTGAAACTCTAATTCTTCTCTCATGTGACCTATACATTACATTGATTTTGTCGTATTAAATTTCTTTAGTTTATCTCATTTCAACATTTTTATATATTTACTCATTTTTTGAATAATAATTTAATATAATTTATGCTTATTTATTCTTGTAACTTTTAGAAATTCCAAGCGATATCAACTTGAGATTATATATCAATCATTGCACTCATCTTGACATATTCTAAATAGTTTAATGTTCATTTTTGAATTTTTTAAATATCTTATTTTTTATATATCTGGTATGTTTTCTGAGACATTTGAATTCATAGCTAATTTTCTTATCTAGGATGTTATAGTTAGTTAGCTTTACAAGTATGTCAATTTGTACTTGATTTAGCTTTTGAGGAAGTTACCTTACATACTTTAGATTCTTGAAATGTTATTTTCTGATACAATATATCTTATTTATTCAACTTTTTCACTTTGATTTGGTTATATAGCTATGCCACAAAACATGTTCTCTAAGGTTGACTTTACATCATTTTTGTTTAATCATATTATAATTTATTTATTTGCTTCTTTTCAACTTTAATATATATTTACTTAATATTAAAAAAATATTTTATTATTATTATCCATATTTACCTGGGTAATTTGCACTATACGGTCTTTAAAATACCTAATGTTACTCTCCAAACATTGTACGTTTTCCTTCTCTTATAATCATATGTGTATGATCAATGTCTGTAGTAGCTGTTCTATCAAGTTTTACTTGAATGTACTCTCTACTTTCGATAATAATGTGCATGTACCCTAGTGTTATTATTAGCATGTTTTTTTCCTATTCACAACATCATAATTTTATAGCAAATCACATCATCTTATGTATTGTATTCAAGCTTTACAGTTTCAATTCACTACAAAATGTAACCAAAGTTAATGATCACATAACTATTTTTCTTAAATGTTAACAAATTTGTACTTGCATAAAAATGATTTACTATTTTAGCCTTTTTGCACTTGCATCCCAAGTGCTATTTCTATGAGATTATATTATACATTTGATTAAAATCATGATGTCCAAATTTTGTAATCAAGACTTTATACTTGTTTCTTAAATAATAACATCAAACAATTTGACTTTCATATTGCATGATTCTGATAACACATAACAGCAATGGTCTAACTTTTTCACTTGAATTTTATAAGCATTTAATCGAAAGAATAAAATGGGAATAATATACATTGGCTAAAAATTTTATAGGTGTAGCAATATGGATGTGTTCTTATGTATTTAGAATGGCATCATTATATGCTCTTCTTGGATGTACATATAGACCATCTTTTTGAAAACATTTTGTCGTGAATAGATTTTCTAATATTTTTGACAAGATGGAACTAGCAATGCCACTAGACTAGGATAAGCATCACATGGATGCTCGTCATAAGGCAAGAAAAATTATGAAAGTTTGGATTCATAAAAAAATAAGAGATTTAGAAAGTTTGATGAAAGAAAAACAAAGAAGAAATATAAAGCAATTTATTAGGTTGACACTTTTCTTACTAAACCTAATAATTGGAAATCAATCCTTCTTTGGAAATACGCCCAAAAAAGTTGATAATGTGATAGAATGCACAAAAGTACTGGTACATATTAAGAGAATTTCTTGTTTGGTTTTTGAAGCCTAATCACAAGAAAGTATATTTTTTAGAGGGTCAAAGAATGATTTGGGGAATTGGTGAGGCACGAGACATAAAGGGAGGATAGCCTCTAATTTATGCACTCACTTAATAGTATGCTATGGAGTCATCAATGTCATTACTTATATGATTTTATTCATTTATGTATGAAATTGCATAGGAGAAAGTTAGTGGTGATAAAGGCCAATTGCATTTTCCTTTGATGGTGAGGTTGCCCATTATGGAAATTCTGTCTAGTCTTTTAGTCATAGGTGATCATGCTGTTCTCAATTTAATTATTCTTATTTAATTATTCTTATCGAATTTAAAATCATGTTAGGCATGGAATTCATGACCCAACGTGGTATGGTGATCATTTGCTAGGAGGCAAAGGTGCACATCAAGAAGGAAAATTTAGCTGACCTTCCATAATTTTTAGTTAACTACTACATTATGATATTACCAACCATTTACAATTTAGCATTATTTTATAAAGGCTATATTGGTTGGTCATAATTCATATTCGATTCCCTACTTATGACAAAAGGGCTATAGAATACCCTTCCAGTAAGGGATTATCAGAACATTTTCTATAAGACTTTCTTGGCTTGCCACTAGTATGATTGTTAAGAGTTTTCTATTGATTTGATGAATGGAGCTACTCTTATTAAAAAGGTATCATATTGATGTGATGATTCCAACAATGTTTGTTTCATCTTGATGAAACTTCATTTTAAATGACTATGATTTACCAAAGCAAATTAGTATAATTAATAATAAATTATTGCTTACATACTAGAATATTATTTGTTTTAGCTAAAATGAGATTAATTAGTCAAATTATATATAACCAAATTAAAGCAAATTGAAGGTCACAGGAGAGGAGAGTTAGATCTTTATCAAAATGTATCGAAATCAAATACAAAAAGTTGAAATGAGGTAAATTTTTTGCAATCATATAAGCATATAAGATAGTATATCATAAAGGAAGAGATTGATGATGGATACAAAACTTGGTTAATGATCATACAAGGTTGATCACACTACCAAAATGGTAATTGAATAATAGAATAAATATAATTTGAGATGGGGAAAGTATTCTTAGTTTAGTTAGCTCATGAGAGCTTGTATACAAAATAATATGATAAGTACATTTGAATAAGTATGATTAGGCTAATGGAATCATTGGAAATTTGATTTATTACATAATAATAGGTGACTTTAGTGAATAATGTATCATACTTGTATAAATATTAGATCGCATAATTACGATCAAAAAAATTATTAATAAAAAAATGGATTTGTCTTATCTTATAATATAATTTAACTATAGCACTAGTATAGCAAAAAGTTGTTGAATAATTGACTATAACTACAAAAATAAATTATTAGTCCAATATTATGCAAATATTTATTAAAACTAAAATGAGATAAGTTGATGCAAATAAAAATAACCAAATTAATATGATGTAAAAGTCACATGATAGAAGATTTAGAGTTTTAAAATAATATAACGAAATAAAAATTAAAAATTTTAAAAAATGAGATAAGTAATAGATAAAAGTTGTATTTTTTGATATCAAGTAAATCAAGTCTAAAATCCTTGATTATGAAGTCAAGTATGCATCAAAAAGACTTGAAACATGTTCCAAACAAATAAACTCTGTGTACTTTTAACTATAAAAAATTTATTATGTATAGTTAATATTAAAAATATTAATTTATTATTATTTAGCTTGGTAATTTGTAACATTATAAATGAGGTCTAATCAAGTTGAAATAAATTTTATTATAGTCATCTCAATGTGCTTTTTGAAATTAAATATTGATTTCAATTTTTTTAAAATTTTATTTTCTAAAATTTTAGCATAATATATAAGGTATTTTAATATATGCATGATTTGTTAATTGATGACATTACACTTGATCTTCTTAGTATCTTTAAATGCAATGTTACTATAGAATTTATGTTATACTTATTTACATTATTTAGTCACAATCATCCCTAACATTTTTTGATCAAAACAAACATCATTGGACTTGCTTAGACAATTCAATCTAATTAAACAATTATTTCTAATTTTTTTCAAAAGTTTTATTTTTGAGAATTTTGAAATGATTTATATAGCTTTTTGACTTATGTTTCATTTGATGATAGAAGATATTATAATCAATCTCCTTAGAACCTTGAAATGTGGTTATCACATAAGACATCATATTTATTAAAAATTTCTTTTTAATTTAGTTATTTTACAAGAAAACTCTAATTCTCCTCTCATGAATCATTACATTACCTTAACTTAGTGGTATTACATTGCTTTAAGTTTTCTAATTTTAGCTTTCATACATATTTACTTGATATTATAAATTAAAATTATTAATTATTTATATTTATTTAATTTGATATTTTACAGTAATTCTAAATAAGGTTTAATGGGGATAAAATAAATGTTGCTTGACTCATCTGAGCACATAGAAAAAAAAATTTATTTTTTATTTAATTTAAATATTTCTTTAGTATTTTAATATTGTTTACGAAGTTTTACAGCTTATACCTGATTTAACACCCAAGGGTGTTACACTCGATCTCTTTAATATCTTTAGATGCAACTTTCTCGTATAAATTTTTTTAATTTTTTCAAATATTTTACATTGATTTGTTTATAAAACTATGAAACTCTAAATCTCCTCTCCTTTTGCATTTACAATGCTTTGATTTTTTTATATTATATTGTTTTAAGTTGATCTCATTTTAGCTTAAACGAATAACATCCTTGTCGATGATGTTATAGTCAATTCTCGTTATGTTTTGGAAAGAAACTATCTATAAAATTTATCTCTTATAATCAAATGTTTGAGTTTTATTTGGCTATATTATAATATTACTATTACTATCCTCTTATGAGACAATTGCATCATTTTGATTTAGTTATATTGCATTACTTTAATTTATTTCATTTTAGCTTTTATATATACTTACATAAAAAAAAATTATTATTTTTATTTGTTTTAATTGATAATTCATAATAATTCAAAATAATGTTTAATAGAGATAAAAGAAATTATTAGACTTACCAAGATTAGCTTGATGTAGTTAAATATTCATTTTTTTATATTTTTTAAATATTTTTTCTAATATTTTTTTGCTAATTTTAAGAAATATTTCATTTAATACCTGATTTGATGAGAGAGAATATCACACTGAATCTTTGTAGTATCTTAGAATGCAAACTTTCCATATAATTTATCTTATTATTTTATTTTTTAAAATTTATTTATAAAACGATGTAATTCTAAATCTCCTCTCGTGTGACATTTACAATGCATTGATTTAGTTATATTACATTTTTTATTTATCCCATTTTAACATTTATATAACATTTTTATATTTAAATAAATTTGTGATTTATTTTTTCCTTTTTAATTTGGTAATTCATAAATTGCTCTAAATGGGGATTGATGTAGAGAAAACAACCATCATTGGACCTGCCTTGTTCAGATCTATCTATTGAAATATTCATTTTGAAATTTTTTAAGAAAAAATTAGACAAATCTAATTAAAATATTCTAAAAAATAAAATAAATATAAAAATCACAGAAGAGAGGAATTATTATTTCATAGTAACATAACTAAACTAAAGAAAACAATAAAGAAATTAGATAAGTAATATAAGAAAAATACACTAATTCATTCGATAAAGATCGAATGCAACATCTTTGTTCAAAAAATTAGGAATAAAACAAAATGAATTATAAATCATATAAAAAAGTTCAGATATAAAATTGAAAAATATATACTTAATTTTATGGAGTTTGCTTAGTTATCCCCAATAACATTTATTTCATTACCATCAAACCGTGTTTGGAATTACCATAAATTACCAAGCCAAACAAATGCAAATAATAATAAAGAATTATTATAATATAAATAAAAATGCATATAAGTTAAAATAAGACAAATTAATTCCAATTGATATTACCAAACCAAAGTGACATAGAGATCCAACAAGAGAAGAATTATAGTTTCATAATAATACAACCATCTCAAACAAAAATATTTAAAAATATGAGATAAATAGCACAATAAAGTTATATTTTAGGATACTATGTAAATCAAGTGTAACATTCTTGGTTGTAAAACAAGATATAATTTTTCAAGATGAATGCCATTTTGAATTTCTATGAATTTCCAAAAAATAAGCATAAAAAATAATAAATTATTGTTTTAATACTAATGATACATATATTAAAATAGAAATGATATAAATTAAAGTAAAATGATATGAAAAATAAAAGTAATTTAAACATCACAAGAGAGAAGATTTATAGTTACATTGTAATATAACCAATTTAAAGTAAAATGTTTGGAGAAATAAGATAATTATAAGAAAAAATTACATTCTGAGATACTAAGAAATCAAATGTAACATCTTTAAAATGATGTATGAGTGGAAATATCTTATAAAACATGACAAAAGTTTTAAAACTAAAATATCAAATAAAATATAGAAATGAATGTTCAATTGGATAGAGCTCGTTAACACGATTCCAATGAGGCTTTTTTCACCTCCATCAAACCTCATTTGAAATTATAATAGATTAACAAATTAATTAAACACAAATAATAATAAAATATGGTGCAATATGAAGTAAATATATATTAAAACTAAATGTTGATAAATTAAAGCAAAGCAATATAATAAAGAAAATATGATGTAAAGGTAACATGAGAGAGGAATTAGTGCATCATTGTAACATAACAAAGTTAGTGAAGTTCTTTTTAAATGGGATAAATTTATTTCAAAACGTAGCAATCTAACAAAATGTGTTAATAGAAAGTTAAATTGTTGAACATCAAATTAATTACAAATAATAGTATTTCACAAAATGCATAAACCCCCAAAAAAAAAAATATTTAACAACCCTAAAATTAAGATTTAATTAGATAGAACTTATCAAGGCTAGTGACATAACACTTGCTTCATATAAATCAAATCTTATATAGAATTATTGTGAATCACTAAATGAAATAAGCATAAATAATAATAAAGAATTATTTTTAACAATAAGTAAATATATATTAAAATTAAAATGGGACAATTTGAGGCAATTTAAAATAAGAAAATAAAAGTAATGTAAAGTTCATATTAGAAGAAATTTAGAGTCACATAATAATACAATCAAATCAAAAAAATAATATAACAAATGACATAAACTATATATGAAAGTTATATTTCGAGTTATTAAAAGGATCAACTGTAATATCCACTATAACAAGATCAGATGCAAAGAAAAATTTCCAAGATAACTATGACCAAACGATAAGAAATTACACAAATTAAAAATAAAAAAATGAATTTTTAAAATGATTGAGCATGATCAAACATGTTCATCAATGTTTGTTCATTAGAGGTAATTTAGACTTTATAAAAATTACTAAAGTAAACAAGCTTAAATAAAATATAATAATAATAATAATAATAAAAGTAATAATAATAATAATAATAAGTAAATGCTTATTAGAAATGAAATGAAATGAATTGAAGCAATGTAATATAAAAAAAATCAAAGTAACGTAAATGTGAACTATTGGGAGAATAAGAGTTTCACGTTATTGTAATGAAATCACATAAACAATTTGAAGAAACTAATTGATTTGTATCGGAAAGTTACATTAAGACATACAAAGGAGATTGATTATAACATTCTCAATTATCAAATTAGGTATGAATCAAAAAATCTTATAAACTACTAAAAAAATCTGAAAAACAATATTTAATAGTAAAAAAGGAATATTTAGTTGAACATAACTTGTTAAGACAAGTCTAATGATGTTTGATTTGTCTCCATCTATCCACATTTGAAATTACAAGTAATTTTCAATATAAATAAACATATGTAATTATAGATTAATATTTTTAATATGAAGCATATATATATATATGTATGTATATATATATATATATTAAAGTTAAAATTTGATAAATTATAGTAATATAATATAAACAATTCAAAGCTATTTGATTGTGACACCCTAGGAGACTTAGAGTTGTTTCATAATTAAATAAATTAATGAAAAGCATTTGAGAAAATGAGATACATTATTTTGGAGTACTATCAAAAGACTATAAGGAGTTCGAATGCCACATCTTCAAGCCTTAAAAACATAGAAAATAAAATATCAAAAAAAATATAAAAGTAAATATCTTGTTAGATAAAGCTTATGGACACAAGTCTAGTAATATTTTTTGATATAGTTCTAAACTAATTATTTAGTACAGAAATTTACCAAATTAAATTAATATAAATAATTATAAATTATTATTTTAGAGCAAAATAAATATATGTTAAAATTGAAAAGTGTTAAAATTAAATAATATAAGATTACCAAATCAAAAACAAATAAAAATCATAGGTGAAGACAACTAGAGTTCCATAGTAAAAAACAAAATTAAAGTAAAACATTGGAAGAAATGAGTGAAATATAGTGGAAAGTTGCATTCCAATAAACTAAGGAGAATGAGGGTAATGTACTCGAAGATTAATTCAAGTCCAAATCAACATATCCCAATAAAAATGGTAAAATCCTAGAAAATAAAATTTTTAAACAACACATAAAAATATTTATTTAACATGGTAGAGCTCGTGGAGACTAGTCCAACAACATTTATTTTATCTCCAATAGACCTAGATTTGAATTGCTCTAAATTACAAAAGAATATAAATAAAATTAATAACAAATTATTACTTTAATATTAAGTAAACATATATTAAAGCCAAAATAAGATAAATTGAACAAATATAGTAGAATCAAATCAATATAATCTAACAGTCACATTCGAATATTTAAAGTTATATTGTAATATAATTACTCAAATTAAAATATTTGATGAAATAAGATAAACTTTGTGGAAAAAAATACATTGTAAGATACTAAGGAGATTGAGTGTAATATCATTGATCATAAAATAAGGTATGAATTAACATATCTTATGAAGCATGTTAAAACCATAAAAGATAAAATATTAAAAACTATACATAAAATGGACTACTTAATAAAGTTGAGCTTTTTGAGATGAGTACAATGACATTTATTTGACTGCATTAAAACTCATTTCAAATTGATGTGAATTTTAAAACTAATTAAACATAACTAATAATTATTATTATTTCAATATTCAGTTAATATATAGAAAAACTAAAATTGGATAACTTGTAGTACTAGAATATAACTAAATTAAAGAGCTGTAAAACCTATAAAAGAAGAAAATTAGAGTTTCATAGTAATAATATCAAATCGAAGAAAAACATTTAAAGATATTTGATAAGTTTTACATTAATGCAACATGCCAGGATACTAAGGTGATCGAATGTAACAATGCCAATCATGAAATATGATATAAACCAAAATGTACTATAAAACATGCAAAAACCTTTGAAAATAAAAAATTTAATGATATAAAAATTAATATTTAATTAGATAGAGCCCGATTAGATGCGTTTGATAAAATTTGCTGAGTCTCAATGGAACCTTGTATGGAATTATTAAAAATTTCTAGAAAATCAAGAAAAAAAATAATAAACAATTATTTTTATAATATATATATATATATATATATATATATATTACACAAGAAATTAGATAAACTAAAGCAATGTAATATAACAAAATCAATGTGATAGAGAGATCATAGAAGTATAGAGTTAGAGTTACATAATAATATAACCAATTTAAGGTAAAAAAAATTTAAGAAATGAGATATATTTAATGAGAAAGATGCATTCAAAAATGCTAAGGTCATATAGTGTAGCATCCTTGATTGTAAGATCATGTACGAATCAAAATTACTATTAAACATTCCAAGTCTTTTGAAAATAAAATGTTTAAACATATAAAATGGAATATGTAACTATATATAGCCCATCAATAGTGGTCAATTGATGTTTGTTTCACATTAGTTAGACAAAGTTTTTAATTAAAACATAATACTAAAATATGTAGACATAAATAATGATAATAATAATAATAATAAATACTAAAACTAAAATCTTGCAAGTGAAAAAAATATAAAGCAAACTAATAAAAGAGATGTAAATGTAAAAGGAGAGGACTATTAGAGTTTCAAGGTAATTTAACCAAGTCATAGTGAAGAATTTGAACAAATATCATAATTTGTGTTCAAAAGTTGAACTCCAAGAAACTGGAAAGTTTAAGGGTAACATTCATTAATCTCAATTGATATACGAGTCAAAGTGACACATAAAGCTTGCCAAAACACTAAAAGAGTAAACATTAAAAAAGTATTAAATATTATTTAATTTAATAGAGCTCAATAAAACAAGTCCATTGATGTTTGTTTCGTCTCGATAGAGCCAAATTTGTAATCATTACAAATTATAAAATTAAATAAACATAACTAATAATTATTTATTATTTCTAATCTTAAAACATATATACTAAAACTAAAATAAAGTAAAGTCAAGCACTTTAATATAAAAAAATCTAAGTAATCTAATAGTCACCCTTTAATAGATTAGAATATAAAGTAACATAACAAAATCAATGCCAAACCCTAAGAGATATGAGAAAATTGTTCAAAAATTGCTTTCGATGGTATTAAGTAGATCAAATTCAACATTCTTGATAACAAAATTAGCTATGAAATGACATTTCTAATAACAATTGCCTAAATTATAGAAATAAATATTTAGAAATATATAAATTAGTATTTAATTTGATAAAGCTCATTGAGGCAAATTTAATAATGTTTTTTCGTCTCAATCAGACTTCATTTTATATTACCATTAATTATTGATGTAACAAATCCTAAATTATAATAAACTATATTTTTAATGTTAAAAGAATGTACTTTACAAATAAAAAGTGTTAAATTGAAATAATGTAATACAAAAAAATCAATGACATGTAATGGTCACATGATGTGCAAATTAGTTATGTAGTAATACAAAGAAATAAAAAAATAAAAATAAATTACATAAATTTTATGGGAAACAGTGAAAAAATATTAGAAAATAAAATATTTGTAAATTAAATATTTAATTAGATAGAGCTCATTAAGATGCATCCAACATCATTTGTTTTCTCCTAGTCGAACCACGTTAGGTATTATTACAAATTACCAATTAAAAAATCATTAAAAAATCATTAAAAAATAAATTAATATTTTCTATTTAGTAAAACATTGATAACAATAAAATTAAATTAATTAAAACAACGTAATATAAAATTGAAAATTTAAAAAAAAATGAAATAATCGTATATATACATACATATATATACATATAATCAAGAAGAGCTCAATTAGATGAGTCCGACAATATTTGTCTCATTTCCATCAAACCTCATTAAAAAATACATCAAATCTAAAAACTAAATATTCATCAATCATAATCAACTATTATTTATTATTAATAAAAGTAAATTAAATATGAAGTAAGATAAATTAAAGCAATGTAATATAACTAAAAAAAGATATGAAACCTCACACAATAAGTCATTCTGAGTTACAAATTGATATAACCTAATAAAAATAAACATTTTAAAAGTATTGCATAAATTTTTCAAAAAAGTTTTATTCTATGACATTGACAATATCTACTATAATATTCTTGATCATCAAATCATATGTCAATTAAAATTTCTCATGAAATGTAAAAAAACATTATACAATATATGTTTTAAAAAATAGAAAAGGAACACTTAATTGGATAAACCTTATCAAGACAAGTCCTACGATATTTCTTTCACTTAATCGAACATCATTTGGAATTACCCTAAATTATAAAAAAATAAGCATAAATAATAATAAATTATTATTTTAGTATTAAGTAAATATATAAATATGTTTAAATGAGATAAATTGAAGTAATCTAGCATAACTTTATAGAAGCCATGTAAATGTCACATGATAATATTTTTACTTATATAGTAATATAACGAAAATCTTTGAAAATACAATATTTAAAGTTATAAAAAGAAAAATATTTAATTCATTAAAGTGCTTTGAGATGAATCTAACCTTGTTTCATCTTGATTTAACATCTACTAAAATTTCTACAAATTGAAAAAAAATAGGAATAAATAATAAAAAATATCATTTTTAATAATCAATTATAAATAGAAGCTAAAGGCAAATTCAACAAATATAGTACAAAAAATTAAAGTAATGTAAAGGTTTGACGATATGAGAGTTTGTGTTACATAGAAATATAGTCTATTAAAAATGACAAATTAAAAAAATTAAAATAAATTGTGTAGGAAAGTTTTATTCCAAATTATTAAGAAGATTAAGTTAAGAATTCCTAATAGTAAAATCAGGTGCAGGTCAAAATACATTGCAAAACATGAAAAACTAAAAAAAAAAATTTCTTAAAAATACAAAAATAAATAATCAATTTCATAGAAGATATTGAGGTGAGTCTAACGAATTTATTTCATATATATCAAAGGTCGATTATCACTACTATGAATTAGCATAATGAGTAAAAATAAATAATAATAAACATTTATATTTTTAATATTAATAAAATAAATTTTAAAATTAAAAATGTCATAAGTTAAAGAAATGAAATATATCCAAATGAAATATTTTAAAAGGTAACTTGATCATAAATTTATAGTTAAAAATACATAACCATATTGAATGAAAAAACTTTTAAGCGATGTAAATTACGTGAGAAAGTTGTATTCTAAGTTACAATAGAAAATAAAATATTCAAATATATAAAATAAAAAAATAACTATATAGTGCTCAATAAGGTAAGCCAAATAACATTTTGTCCTCTCGATCTAACCTCGTTTTCAATAACTTCAAATCAAAAGAGAAAATGAGCACAAATAATAATAAAATATGTATTCATATTATGTAATTATATGTTAAATTTAAAAAGCGATAAACAAAAGTAATGTAATACATTAAAATCAAGGCAATTTAATTATCTCCAATGAGCAGAATCAAAGTTACATACTATTATCAAATAATCAAAGTAAAAAAATTGAGAAAATAAAATAAATAGTGAGTGAAAGTTGTATTCCATGATACAATGAAAATGGAGGGTAACATCCTCCATCATCAAATTAAGTATGACTTGAAATGACTCTTAAAGTATGCAAAAAAGAAAAAAACTAAACTATTTAAAAATACATAAATCAATATTGGATTAAGCTCATAGAGATGAGTCAAATGACATTTTTATATCAATTTTACATCCTTTGAATATACTATGAATTACAAAATTCAATAGCCAAAAAATATTATTTATTTCATATTAAGAAAATATATATTAAATTTAAAATTAGATAAATTATAGCTATGCAATATAACTAAATCAGTACTAATCAATGTTTATACTTATGTTGATTTAGAACTACATATTGGTATAACCAAATAAAAGCCAAAATTTTTTAAGAAATTAGATAATTTATATGGAGAGTAGCATTTAAAGATACTTAAATGGTCAATTATAATATACTCAATCACCAAATAAGGTACACATAAAAATGTCTTAATAGGTAAGCTAAGCCATAAAAAATAAAATATTTAAGAAAAGTTTAAAAATTAACATTGTATTAGGTAGAGGTCTTCTAGATGAGTCCAACAGTCTTTCTTTCAGGTCAATACACTCTCATTTAGAGTTACTACAAATTGGAATATTAAATAAAAATAAATAGTAAAAAATTATTATTTAAGTAATAAGTAAATACTTATTAAAAATGAAATTAGATAAGTTGAAACAGATGTAATATTGCCAAATAAATAAATTGTAAGGCTCACATGAGAGGAGATTGAGATCTGGATATTAAGAAGAAAAAATCAAAGCAAATAATTTGAAAAAATGGGTTAAAATGTATGAAAAAGTTGCATTCAATGATACAAAGGAGATAAAATGAAAACGTTTTCTATCATCAAAACATGCGCTAATCAAAATGCTTAGCAAAGTGTAGTAAAACATTAAAAAAATATTTAAAATAAATATTTAAATAGATAGAGCTTTAATAAATAAGGCCAATGATGTTTGTTCTTTTTGATAAAAACTTATTTCGATTTTTTATAAATTACCAATGTAAATAAGCATAATTAACAATACATAATATTCATATTAAGTAAATATTTATTATAGCTCAAATTTGGTGAATTATATCAATGTAACATAACTAAATAATTACAAAGTAAAGGTCACATAGAGATTAAGAGGTACATAGTCAAATAACTAAAACAAAGAGAAAAAGCTAAAAATGACATCAATTATATTATAATATTACTTTCAAGATACCAAAAAGATCAATTGTGACATACTCATTTTGTCAAATCATGACCTCCCATAAAGTGTGGTAAAACCTTAGAAAATAAAATATGTAGAAATATAGAATGGTTATTAAATTGGACTAAGGTTGCAAAGTCGAGTCTAACCTCAACTTCTCTAATTTATAAAATTAAATAAGCATAAATAATAATAAGTTATTATTTCAATATTAAGTAAATATATATTCAAGAAAAAATGAGATAAATTGAAGCAATATGGTATAACCAAATTAAAGCAAAGTAAAAAAATCACAAAAGTGGAAATTTAGTGTTATAAACAAATATATGAAAAAAATTAAAATTTAAGAAATAAAATAAATGGTATGTGAAAATTGCATTCCTTGATTTTGAGGTGACGAAGTTTAACATTCAGAATTTTTTAAATTAATAGCAAATAAAAATATCTCATAAAGTATTTTAAAATTGAAGAACAATTATTTGAAAAAATAAATATTTAATTGGATAGAACACATAAAAGCAACTCTAATGATGTTCGTTTCATCTCAGCTAGACTTTTTTTGTAATTACTATGAATTACCAAAGTAAATAAATATAAAAAATAATAAATCATTACTTTTATGTTATATCAATAAGAAAAAAAATTAAATAAGTAACATAATATTAAATTTTTATTATAATATAACCAAAGAAAAGATAAATACTAATTGACTTGAGGTAAATTATAATTTAAAGTTGTTTTACATGATGCAAAGGGTATCCTCAATAATATCCTCAACCATCAAATGAGGTACAAATTAAAATATCTCTAAAAAGATGCCAAAGCTCAAGAAAATAAAATATATAGAAATGTAATTGTGAATCTTTAATTGGATAAAGCTCTTATAAATGAGTCAAACCCACCTTTGTTTTTTTTATTAAACCATGGTTATGGTTGTTATCAATTACCAATGTAAATAAGCTTAAATAATAATAAAATGTTTTTTCTAATATAAATTAGATATATTTTACAACTAAAATGAGATAAATTGCAGCATGTAGTGTAACGAAATCTTGGATAGAATTGATTGAGACAAGTGTAGTGACTTTTCTATCATCTTGATTAATCCTCAATTGGAATTACTTCAAACAAAAAAGTAAGCCTAAACAATAGTAAATTATTTTCTTAACATTAAGTAAAACAATATTAATGTCCAACTAAGATGAACTATAAAAAAGTAATATGATGAAATCCAAGAAATATAAAGGTTACACGAGAGAACACTTAGAATTTCATTCTAGTATGACCAAATAAAAATGAAAAATGAGAAGAAATGAGATAAATTTTATAGGAAAACTATATTCCATGATACTAACATGACTAAGTTTAACATCCTTGATCATCACAAACTAATACAAATCAAAATGTCTCTAAAAGAATGATGCAAACATAGAAAATAAAATACTTAAAATATAAAAATGAATATTTTTTTGAATAATGCCTATGAAGAATTGTTCAATGATAATTATTTCTTCTTATCATGCCACATGTCAAACTACTTCAAATTTCTAAAATAAATAAGTGAAAATAATAAAAAAAATATTATTTTAATATTGCTTAAACTAATGTTAAAGCTAACTTAGGATAACTTTAGGCAATATAATACTAACAAAATAAATCAATGTAATGATAACAACAGATGAGATTTGGAGTTTCATTTTAATAGAACAAAATAAAACTGAAAAATATGTTGAAATAGGATAAAAAGTATCAAAAAGTTGCATTCGAAGATATAAGGAGATCATGTGTAATATCATCAATCATCAGATTAGGTACAAAGAAAGGTATAGGTCGCATAATAGAGAATTTGAATTTCATAGTACTATATCCAATTGAAACTAAAACTTTCAATAAAAACAGTAAATTATATGTCAAATTTTCATTCCAAGATATTAAGAAGATAGAGTGCAACATCTTCTCTAATCAAACAAGATAAAAATTTAAATCTCCCACAAAGAATGTGAGCCAAAGTAGAATAAAATATTCAAAAATATATAAAATGATTTTTTAATTAAAAGAACTCGTCGAGATGAGTCTAAAGTTTATGTTTCATCTCGATCAAATGAAGTTTATAATTATGATGATTTACCAAAACAAATAAATGTAATTAATAACAAGTTATTTCTCTAATTTTAAGAATTTTTATGCCTTTGTTTCAATGAGATAAATTGAATAATGTAATTTTACCAAACAAAAAGAAAATATTTATAGAAAGTAGATAAATTATTCTAAAAAGTTGTAATCATAGATGTTAATGAGATTAAGTATATTATCCTCAATTGTTAATTCAAGTACACATCAAAATATCGCTTAAAGCAAGCCAAAATGAAAGAAAATTATTATTTAAAACTGTAAAAATAAATATTTAATCTAATAAATTTCATCAACACAAGTGCAATAGCATTTTTTTGGCTTGATCAGAATAGTTTTGACATAAGAGGACATTTACAATTGCATAGTAACATAACAAGAAAAAAGTAATTTGAAAAAGTGAGATAAATTGTAAAGAAAAGTTAAAATTCCAAGATTCAAAACAGATTCAGTGAAACATTATTGATCACAAAATTAGGTACGAATGGAAATGTCTCGATTAATAGCTTAGAACTCATCAAGTTTAATGCATTACATTTGTATAGTCTCGATCAATCCTCTACTAGAACTACTATAAATTATAAAACTAAATTATAAATAATAATAATAATTTATAAACTGAGGAGTTTGAACTAACAAAATATAAAATGAAAAGATTGAAGCAGTGTACACATCAGAAGTGATGAGATTTAGAGTTATGTAATAATATTTTTAATAAAAGAGAAAAATGTCTTTTGTTTTATGCAAACAAGAGCTCGATTGGAATTGCTATGAATGATAATAGTGAATAAGCATAAATAATAGAAAATTATTTCATTAGTATGAGGAAAATAAATTTTACATTTAAAATAAGATAAGTTAGACAAAAGTAATGTAAATAAACAAAAATGTTGTAAAGGTTACACGACAAGTGATTTATAATGAAATTGCAATATAACCAAATCAAAGTAAAAACATTAAAGAAATGAGATAAATTGCATCAGAATGTTATAGTCAGAGATAGTGAGGATAATGAATGTAACATCATCCATCATCAAATTGAGAATAAGTCAAAAGGTCTCATACAATATAACAAAACTATATGAAAAAAGATATTTAAAAATAGAAAAAATGAATTTGATTGGGTTCATCAAAGAAAGTCAAGTGATATTTTTTCTTCTCTATCAAACCTTTGTTAGAACTATTAGAAATTGTCAAATTAAATAAGGATTGATAATAACAACTTAAAATTCTAATATTTAAGATATATATATTAAAGCCAGATTTAGATAAATTCGAGTAATATAATACAACCTAGTCAATGTGATGTAAAGGTCATATAAGATGAGTTTTATAATTACACAATACTGTAAAATTTAAAAAATTGAAAAGTTAAGATAACTTATGTTAGAGTGGTACATTCTAAGATGCTAACAAGACTGGGTGCAACATCATTAATCACCTAATTGGGCATGGATTAAAAAATCTCATAAACATTGCCAAAACCTTTAAAAATAAAATATTTAAAAATTTAAAAATGATTATATGATCACATAGAGTTGATCTTGATGAGTCTAAGTATATTTGTTTTGTTTAAATCAATCATTCATTGGAATTACTACAAATCACTAAACTAAATTAGCATAAATTATTAAACTTATTACTTTATATTAAAAAAATATGTATTGAAGCTAAAATGAGATAATTGAAATAACCAAATAAAGTTGATATTATGGCTAGTGGATCATTATTTTAGAGCTACATTCTAAAATACTAACTAGATTGAGTTTAGCATTTGTGATCATCAAATTAGGTACTAATATGAATGGCATGTAAAGTTTGAAAAAACCCACCCTATAATTAATATATTTAAAAAAATAAAAATAAATATTTAATTTGGCAGAGATTGACGAGACCTATGCAATGACCTTTGTTTTATTCTAATAACATTTCATTTGGATTTATCGTGAATTACAAAAATAATAAGGATAAATAATAATAAATAATTATTTCTTTATTTAAGTAAGCATATATTAGATAAATTGAAGTAATGAAATTTAACAAAATCAAAGCAAAGTAAGAGTCACATGACAGAAGATTGATAGTTTAATAGTAATATAGGCAAATCAATGTACTATAGGCAAATCAATATGAAGAATTTGAAGAAATTAGATAAATATTATGAAAAAGTTATTTTCCAAGATAATAAAGATATTGAGTAGAACTTCCTTGATTTCAAATTGTGTAAGAATTGAAATCTCTCATAAAGTGTAACAAAATCGTAGAAACAAGGAAATTTAAAATATGAAAATGAATATTTAATTTAAGCAAGCTCATCAAGACAAGTCCAACGATGTTTTATTATTCTTCATTAGGCATTAATTTGAATTAATACAAATAAAAAATCTAAATAATAATAAACTTTTATTTTAACATTAAGTTAACATAAATTAATGCTAAAACAAGATAAATTGAAGCAATGTAATACATCAAAATGAAAGAAAAACAATGAAAAAAGAGATTTATTTTTTCTTGTTCATACAACCAAATGAAAGCTAAATATTTGAAGAAATTAAATAAATCAAATGAAAAAATTATATTCATAGAAATTAACTCAATTAAATGAAACATTATCTATCATCAAATCAAAGAGAAATTAAAATGTCTCTTAACACGAACAAAAACTCTATAAATTAATGCATTTAAAAATATAAACATGAATATTTAATTTCAAAAAGCTTGTTTAAATGAGTTTGATGATGTTTCTTTATTCTCAATTAGACCTTATTTGATGTTAATGTTAATTAAAAGATAAATAAGCTTAAATAATAAAAAAGTATTTTTTTTAATATTGAGTAGACATGCAAAAACTAAAATGTGATAAATTGAAGTACATAACCAATTAAACGAAAAAAGTAAATGTCACATGAGATAAAAATGAGAGCTTCATAGAAATACAGCTAAATCAATACAAAAAAGTTCTAGACATTACATTAATTATATGGAAAAGTTATGTTCAAAAATACTAAAGAGATTGAGTGTAACACCATTGATGTTAAATTATGCACAAATCAAAGTGTCTCCTAAGAAACCAAACCCTAAAATAAAATATTTAAGAATACTAAAATGAATATTTAATTAGATTGAGCACATTAAGATGAGTCTAATAAAAATTATTTTGTGTTAATTAGACCTTAATTTTATGTCAATGTATGTCAAATCTAAAAATTAAATAAATTTAAGCAATGTAATATATTCAAATTTATGTGAAGTAAAGCTCACATGAGAGGAGAGTTGAATATTCATAGTTATATAAAAATCTTTAAGAAAAAAAATTGAAAAAATGAGATAAACTATAGAAAAATATTGCATTCTAATATAATAAGAAAATCAAGCATAGCATTCTTGATTAATAAATCAAGTTTACATCAAATGCCCCACAATGTATGATAAAACCATAGTCAATTTTAATATTTAAAAACACAAAAGGAATTATTTAATTAGATAGAGCTTATTGAGGTATGTCCAATGATGCCTTTTTTATCTCGATCAATGCTCATTTAGAATTACATGAATTATTAAAGTAAACATGTATAAATAATAATAAATTATTTTTTATATTAAATAAATATATGATAAAGCTAAAATTATTTAAATTGAATTAATGTGATGTGCCCAAATCTAAGAAATTTAATGATCACACTAATAGAGAATTAGAGTCTCATATTAATATAACCAATTCAAAGTAAAAACTTCGAAGAAATGAGATGCCTTTTATTGCAATTTGCTTTCCAAGATAGTAATGAGATCGAGTTTGAGATCCTTGATCATCAAATTAGGTATGATTCAAATTTTCTAATATTGCATCTCAAATCCTAAGAAACCTAATAAATGTTTTAAATCACAAGAAAAAGAATATTTAACTAGATAGAACACATCAACAACAATCCAATAACATTATCTAGATCTAGCAACATTTGGAGTTATTTCAAATTGAAAGAGTAAATGAGCATAATAATGGTAAAATATTTTTTTAATATAAATAAATATATTCCAAAATAGAAATTAGTTGAACTAAAGAAATGTAATAAAATAAAATCAAAATGATGCAAAAGTCTTAGGAAAAGAAAAAGTTTATTTTGTAGTAAAATGCAAAATAAAAGAAAAAATGTTAAACATTTGAGAAAATTTATATAAGAAAGTAGAATTCTAAGATTCTAAAGAGATTGATTGAAAAATCCTAGATCATCAAATTAGGTGTAAATCAAAATATCGCATAAAGTGTGTGAAAACCCTAGCTATATAGAATATTTGTAGATATAAAAACAAATATTTAATATGATAGCATTCCTCATGATGAGTCCATTGACATTTTTCATCTAGATCAAACATAATTTTGAATACTACAAATTAAAAAATTAAGTAACCATAAATAATGAAAAATTATAATTTTAATATTATTTAAAAAATATTTGTGCTAAAAAAGGAAAATTTAAGTTATTTAACATAAACAAATATGGGTCATTTAAAAGAAATATAAGAGGGGATTAGACTTATAAGATACTCTAACCAAATTCAAAAGAATGAGATAAATTTTATAAGTAGAATTCCATGATCAAAAGCAAATCGACTGTGAAATCCTCAATGGTTAAATCAAGCAAAATTCAAAATCCCTTTTAAAGAGCTCAAAAAAAACTTAAGAAAATAAAATATTAAAAAAAATTAAAAATTTAATCGATTAGAGCTCTTCAAGACTCATTTAATGACCAAGGTATCGTCTCAATTAGTCCAAACTTGGAATAATGCAAATTATAAAATTACATAAGCACATATAATAATATTTTTTTAATATGAAGTAATTATATGTTAAAATTGAAATAACATAAATTGAAGCGATGTTAAATTTCCAAATGAAAGTCATTTTAATGCCGCAACTATTGAGAATTATGTTACATTGTAATATAACAAAATTGAAACCTATTTTGATGCACTAATCATAAAATAAGGTATGAACGAAAATGTCATGCAAAACATGCAAAAATATTAGAAAATAAAATCTTTAAAAATAAAATATTTAAAGGTAAAATATTTAAAAATATTAAAATATGTATTTAATTAGATAAAGCACTTTAAGTTAGTTAAATATCTTTTCTTTCATCTTAATCAAATCCCATTTTGAATAACTAAAAATTATAGAAGTAAATTTACATAATTAAGCATAAATTTATTTTTTAATATTATGTGAATATATATTAAAGTAATGATAGAACCAAATCAAAGTAATATAATTGTCACCTAGAAGGATATTTAGAGTCACATAGTATTACAGCCAAATACTTGAATAAATTGGCAAATTATACAAGTACATTATCGTATAAGACTCTAAAGATATCGAGTCTAACAATCTTTATTGTCAATTCAAGTACAAATCAAAATATCTCCCAAATCTACTATCATTTACATTTAAATATCTTCAATTTGGTTATATTATGTTGCTGTAACTTATCTCATTTTTGCTTTAAAATATATTAGCTTAACAATAAAATCACAATTTATTATTCTTAAAGATTATTTATTCTCGTAATTTGTAGTAATTTAGAAAGTAGACTAATCGAGATTAAATAGTTTTCATTGGACACATCTCATTAGGATTTATAAAATTAAATAATCATTTTTTTTTTAAATTTTTTAAATTTTTCTTATCTAGTTTTTTGACATATTTTATAAATACATTTTGAATCGTATTTGATGTGATGATTGGAGATGTTACACTAAATCTTCTTCATATCCTTGAATGAAACTTTCTAATAAAATTTATCTAATTTTAAACATTTTTTCTTTGAATTCGTTACAGTACTAAACCTACCTTTTTTCTCTCATGTGACCTCTACATTGCTTTTGTTCTATTTTATTACATTACTTCAATTTATCACATTTTCTCTTGAATATATATTTATTTTATATTTTAAAAAATAATTTGTTATTATTTATGTTTAAAAATATTGTTAATTCATTAATATTTTAACCAAGGTCAAATTGAAATGAAATAAATATTGTTGGAGTTGCCTTAATGTGTACTATCCTACTAAATAATAGTTTTAAATATTTCATATTTTTAAAGTTGGCACATTGTAACAGATAATTTAATTTTTACATGATTTGATGATAAAAAATATTATACTCAATCTTCTTAGCATCTTCAAAAGCATTTTCAAGTATAATGTATCTTTTTTTATTAAAGGTTTTTTGTATTGATTAGTTATACTATTATGTAGCCCAAAATCTCCTCTCATTTAACCTTTACATCGTTTTGATATAGTCACATTATATTACTTCATTTTATAACATTCAACTTTAATAAATATTTCTTAATATTTAAATAAATATTTATTGTTATTTATGATTCTTTAATATTCAAATTCATAATAATTTCAAATGAGATCTGATCAAGTTGAAAAAATGTTACCAAACACATCTGGATGAGCTATGTCCAATTAAATATTCAATTTAATATTTTAGGTTTTTTATGATTTTGCATGCCTTATGAGACGCTTCCATTTGTACTTATTTGCTGATCAAGAAGTTAATAATCGATCTAATTAGTATCTTGGAATGAATATTTATCGCAAAACTTTATCTTATTTCTCAAATTTTTTTGCAATGATTTTATTATATTAAAATGTAAATCAATGTCTCATCATAAGTGACCTCCTAACTTTGATATGGTTAAATGACATTACTTTAATGTATCTTATTTTAGCTTTAATTTACATTACCTTAATTACATAAATTTATTATATTATTAAATGAGGTCAGATATATACAAAACAAATATTATTAGACAAATCTCGAGGAACTTTTATTAATTAGTATATGTTTTCAATATTTTTTAATATGTCATTTATAAGGTTTTGGCATGTTTTACATTATATTTCTAATCATTTAGTATTTCATTATCCAGGACATTAAACTTGACCATCGTTGTATCTTTAATCTTGATTTGTAGTACAACATATCTTATTTTTAAAAATTTTGGTGTTAGTTATGTTATATTACTTTGAAGCTTTAATTCTCGTATAATATGACTTTCATATTACTTTAATTTGGATATTTTACATTATTGAATTTATCCCTTTCCACATTCCTTGTATATTTACTTAATTTATAGAATAAAATTCATTGTCATTTATGCTTATTTATTTTGATAATTTCTAAAAAAATTTAAATGACGTTAGATCAAAATTAAACAAATTTTGTTGTACACATCTTGATGAGCTTTTTATAACAAAATGCTCACTTCATATTTTTGAATATATTAATTTCTAGGGTTTATGTATTCTTTATGAGACATTTTCTTCATGCAAAATTTGATAATCTAGGATGTTACATATTATCATTGTAATATCTTGGAACTCAACCTTCTCATATAGTTTATCTCATTTTTTTAAAAGTTTTTACTTGTGTTTGTTATATTCTCATAAAACTTTAACTCTCCTCTCTTCTAAGCTTTGCATTACTTTAATTTACTTATATATAATTTCTTGACTTTATCTCATTTAAATTTTCAAAAAAAATTTAGAAAATAATAAATAAATAATAGGTTTATATTTATTTATATTTAATTTGGTGATTCATCAAAATTCAAAATTAGGTTATATCATATTGAAACAAATATTAATGCACTTATCTTGATGAGATCAATCCAATGAAGTAATAATTTTTATATAGTCAAATATTTTATTTTTAAATTATTTTGTGGGTTTTCCAGGACACAGAATTTTTAACCAATTTCATGATATAAGATGTCACACTTGTTCTCCATAGTACCAAGGAAAGCAACTTGCTGATAAATTTTATCTCAATTCTTAAAATATTTCTCCTTGATTTTGTTATATGAATATGTAGCTCTAAATCTTCCCTTATGTCGCAATTACGTCACTTTGTATTGGTTAAATAATATTTTTTAATTTTATCTCACTTAATCTTCATATACATTTTTGAGTATTAACATGCTAATTTACTATTATTTATGCCTATTTCATTTAACAATTCCATAAAACTCTAAACAAAGTTCAATCGACACAAAACATATGTCATAGGTCTCTACCAACAAGCTTTACCCAAGAAAATCTTTATTTTTATTTTTTAAAATATTTTATTCTTAATGATTTTATCACTTTCTATGACACATTTTGATTAATACCTAATTTTATGATCGAGTGCTTTATACTCATTCTTTTTAGTATCGTAGTGTCCAACTTTCCTGAACAATTTATATAATTTCTTAAAATTGTTCACTTTGAAATGATTAATTTCTATATAACACTAAATCTACTCTTGAGTGACTACTCTATGACTTTGATTTGATAATATTATATTCTTAAATTTATCTCATCTCAACTTTAATATATATATATACATATACACATATACTTCAAATTAAAAAATATTTTAAGATTATTTATTTTTGTTTACTATAGTTACATTTTGTAATTCCAAATGACAACAAGTTGAGAAAAATGTTACACTCAAGCTCATGAGTTTTATCAAATTAATTATTAGTTTTTATTTTTTAAAAATATTTTCTTTTCTTAATGTTTTTTTAAATTTTATAAGTCATTTGATTTTTACATCATTTAATGATCGAGGATATTACATTCAATCCCTTGGGTGTGTAGGAAAGCAACTTTTTCATACTATTTCTAAAAATGTTACGGTTTGGTTTATTTTTATCACCATGGAGCTCCAAATTGACTTTTGTGTGACTTATACAATGATTTGATTTAGGCAAATTATATTTCCTCATTTTATCAAAATTTTGTTTTATAATTAAATTGGTTACTACACAGTGAAAACTTAATACTTCTCTCATTTGACATTTACATAATTTTGATTTAGTTTTTTCATATTGCATTAATTTATCTTATTTTAACATTATTATGTATTTCCTTCATATTAAAGTAATAATCAATTATTATTTGGGCTTATTTATGTTAGAATTTTATGGAAATTCTAGACAAGGACCAATTGAAAAAGAACAAACATCATTAAACTTTTCTTGATGAGCACTATGTAATTAAAAATTTATTTTTGAAGCCATTTTTCTTAAAGTTTTGGCAAGGGCATTTTGATTTGTAACTTATTTGATGATCGATGACATTGCCCTCATTGTTTTTAGTACCTTTGAATATAGTTTTCTTGTATAATTTATTTGACTTCTTCAAAATTTTCTCTTTGTTTTAGTTATGTTAAAATCTAACTCTAAATCTAATCTCTTATGACCATTTCATTGGGTTCATTTGCCTACAATATTTAGTTAAATTACCTTATGTTTATTTAATAAATAATTAAATGTAATAAAAAATGTACTTTATCATTTTTCTTGCCTAATTTTTGGTAATTTTGTTATAAAATCAAATGAGGTTTGATAGCAGAGAAAAAAATGTCACTGGACCTTTCTAACTAAGCTTAAACAAGGTGTTTACTTCGATATGGTTGTATTACTACTTAACTCAAAAATCATCTTTAAAGTTACCTTTATATTGTTTTCATTTATTATATTATGTTAATTTAGATTATCTTTTTTAACATTAATATTATTTTTCATAATTTTTAAGCAATAATGTATTACTCATTATATATATTTAATTTGGAAATACTAAGTAATTGAAATTTTTGCATCATTGAAATGAAATCAATGTCATTCAGCTCATTTTTGCAAGCTTTATCAATTCAATGTTCATTTTTGTTTTTAAAAATATCTATTTTCAAAGATTTTGGAATGTTTCATAACACATTATGCCTCATACCTTATTTAATAATCGAAGACATTCCATCCAATCTATTTAGTACGTTGTAATGTAACTTTCTATTATAATTTATCTCATTTCTTTAAATTTCACTTTAATTTTATTACATTATTATGAAACTACTATTCTCCACTCATGCTTCATCTCTAGCAATGCATCCTCCAAGAATGTTGGCTATAAAGGAACAAAAGTTTTTTATATTTCAATAAGAATTATGAGATTATATTCAGTTAATTATGACTATTTAGGTTTTCTTTCCATGCAAAGAATTTGTGAAATCTATTTAATAAAAACAGTATAATAGTTATATGGGATCTATGATAAAACTTTATAAAAAAGAAAAGGAAACAATAGATCTTGTTAAAGTTTAACTAAAAATAAGCTAAACCCCTCAATTTAAAACTTGGAAATGGTACTATTTAGGGAGTGATGACTGAAAATGATTATTAATAGGTAGGACACATGGTTATCCATTATTTGAAGAGTATTAAAAGAGAAAATGTTATCCAACAGGCATGTGGTAGAATAAACAATATTAATGTTTTTATTACTAGAAACCCAAAGGTGCACTTGTTGCTACATATGGTGCTAATTAGGGATAGGATTCTGTAGTCATATAGTAGACTGCACTGCACTTCATTTATGTTATCAAACATAACTAGGCTCCTTCGCCTGCTTCTACCATCAAACTTTAGTCTAACATCATATTTCAAATTAATTGATTTGATTAAAGGATTATCATGTCCATCCTTTTCAAAAAAGCCATTTGAAAACATCAATGGAATAACACAACCAATGCACCAAATGATGTGCATAGCTAGCAACATTCCATTCGTCATGTCTGAATTTATAATTAGAAGTTACAAAACTCAAATATAATCATCACACTAATTGTATGTTTCTCTGAATGAACATCAACTCTCTGCAATATAGTTTCCTAGTATATTTCGAAACCATTTCACTTTAAGATGGATAACATAACAACATATATAACTAGTTACAAAAAACTTGCAAGCTCCTACTCAAAAATGTACATGCCAACCACACAAAATCTACATGCCACAAAAGCCAAGTAAAATAGCATAATAAAATAATAAATTTCAATAAGCATCAACTCAATCCATGATAATCAATGAAATCAATTTCTCTATCATAAATGCATCATGTCCACTATTAGCTTTGTCATTTGCCCCAATATTGGCTCTACCCTCCTTTGAGCTACTCTCAACCCTAGATAACCCTAAAAAACCATATAGTGCTCAAAACTATTATCTAATTTAATAAAACTTTATCTCATGTTCTTCATGATATCAATAACCAATTAAAGGTTTTTTCCTAAACATAATGAAGCCATTTTATCCCGTTGGCTAGGCCCTACACCCTTCATAAGATCAATCTAAAGGTTTCTCTCGTTCAAACTAACTTAAGAGTCTTTGGGGTTAAAGGCTTCTTTACTTTAATCTTCTCTTCTTAAGCTAGAATTTAATTTACCAAAATTTATGTTGTAATCATAAATATATCTAAATTTTAAATCCTATGTATAAATTTTTAACATTGAACTTTTAAATCTCAAACTCTTTATTGTTTAAATTTAAAACCCTAAGGTTTCATATTTTAGCTTTATATCCAATAAATTTAAATCACCAAGATCTCTAAATGGTTTCAAATGTTCTTTAGCTCTAAGCAATGGTAACCAATGACATATTAGCTAACTCAACAAGTCCTTATTTGCAAGTCAACCTTGAGAAAACACAAAACATTTTTTAAAAATTTAAGACTTCCTTAACCTCAAGATATTCCAAAGATTAAGCAAAGGACTATCAACCCTTCCCACAATGAAGCGAAGAACTACTCTATCGTAAACAACATTTAAGGGCATTTCCATGGTGCCTTATTACATTGAAAGCCCTTAGTAGAGCATAACCACTTAATGTCAAGGTTTAACTTGTTCCAACAATCCCATCTTCCCTAGAGTGGTTTAACCATTTGATTTTAGTTTTATGATCTAAAATGGCATATGTTCATAGTCATGTCTAATTACACCACTTAATATTCTTACTAAGCTTCCTTAATAACATGGTTATAGTCATGTCATAGTTCACACATATCTTAGTATAAACTACAACATCAATGTCAAATCTCTTCTTTCTTTTAAAGAAAATAATTTCATATTTATAATGAAAAATTTTAAGGAATTTAGTTATAGTTATCTAAGATTAATCATAATAAAAAATCTATTATAGCTGGGAGACAATATGGTTTGACTACATTCATAACATCCTTTGATACGTCTCAACTTGATAACAAGCATTGTTATAATATTAATATCAAAAAAGCTAAAATAATTTATTTCATTAAGTAATAATTTAGATTTATAAGAAGCTACTTAATCATTGATCAAATTTCTACAAGGAATTCGTGTACCCTTGGTCATGACACAATTTCTTTGATGAAAACAATGCAATTTCATAGATGCGTATTCTATCATGCTTGTAAAGCTCATATATAATCAATCAATTGGATAGATTTGATCATATTCCCATGGAGCAATCCATAAGTGAAGAAATATCAGGTAGTATAGGTGACTATGCTCTAGTTATGGCTTAAAAGGCATAACATGGTGTTATTGATAAAACTGTTGGTAGAGTAGCCAACCTTTCGGAGTCCATCTTCAAAATATTTATAGGTTTGATTATTTATCCTATACATATTAATATATGACACAATTAGGCTGTATAAGATCAATCATTCATAAGTAATTTTAATGATTTCATATACATTATTATTTTAATAGTTCATGTTATATTATATTATTTTAATAGCTACAAAAATATTTTAAAATTAACAAATGTTATAATTATATAAAAAATTTCTTTAAAAAAAGAAAAAAAATATACTTAAGAACCTAAGACATTACCATTCCCAAAGCATAAGCCTAGTGGCCCAAACATTTAAGAAATAAGTCAAAGGAGCCTCAGGTATGGAGATCAGGTGATTAGAGTTGGGTCAAGCCTGAGTCTTGGTCATTGATAAAATTAGCTCAAGAAATCTTTGTTTGAACATTTTTGGCTTAATGAGTTTGGCTAAACTCGTAAAGTATGAAGTCATTGGATTAGTTTAAATTAGAACCTTATAAATATGCATAGGTGTCTTTGGTCAGAAACACTTAAGTGGATTATGGGGTAATTGACCATCTTTTGCTTACTTATATGCTGAGAGAAAGTATTATAAAAGAAAAACATCATATATAACCTTCCAAAGTTGTACTAAAAACTATTCTTACTTGCTTCTAAACTAAAGTTAACTAGTGCCAATACATTACACATTCTTATAATAAAACCCACAAGGGTCACTTTTATGAATAGTAGATTCAATCTTATCATTCATCTAAAAATCCTAAATATGTGAATGGCATTAGTTCTATTATTTTGAAAAGTAAATTTTTCTTGTTGTCTATCCATAAAAATAGATGAAAGGGTTGAGATCCCCTCTACAATTGTGAACAATGCATGTTAATAAGCCATGCATCCTCAAAACTCAAATGAATGGATGAGATCATGTTAACCTTTGTTAATAATGCTCTTACACATTGGGATCTATTTCAACCATTTATTCAGCATTCAAATGAAGTGAGCCTTTTTTTTTGAAACTTAGATTAGAAGAAGATAGTTGTTCTTACTCATAGTTAATGCTCTAAAAAGTAGATAGTGTTCATTTATAAAATTGCAAAATAAATTGAATTTTTGAATGGCCTTTCTAGCCAATAAAAGAAATTCTATGTTAATCTAAAATATCCTAATTTAAATATTGGAGGCATAGGAGTTGGAGAGTAGATGATTTTATATAGCAACATTAATGTTTTAGAAGTGAAAGGGTAAAACTAAAAATTATCATACAATTTCAATGAATTTACTAGACCTATGTTTTTGGCAAATTTTCACTCATTCGTACTTCTTTATTCTTTTCAATGGCATATCTAATAGGTGGCTTTTTCATAATTAATTGTTTATTTCCATATTTAATTTCTATGGTTATGCAATGATCACATTAATGCAAAATCTTTATTCAATCCATTTTTCTTGACAAGTGATAGTATATATTGGTACAAATTTTTGATTTAAAATTTCAAAACTATAATCTTTCATTTGTTTCAACCTTTTTAATATGTGCTACTGTGTTAAAAATCCATAATTCAAAGAATTATGCCATATATAGTTTTATAACTGAATAGTTAAACACTGTGATTAATTCTTCTTATTTTGTATTGTGCTTCAATATTGCAAGGATGTGGCAAAAGAGTGTGGTTTGTAGGGGTTATGTGTACCTTCTATGTCGAAAGAGAGTAGATTTGATAGGCTAATACTAGTAGCCTTGATTGGGATAGATGTTGGCATTCATTATGCCAAACTAAATAAATATACTTTGTAATTTTATTTTCTTCATTATTATGCGACTTATGATATTTTTTAATAATATTTAATTTAAAGCATATAAAACAAAAAATTTAAAATTTTTTTCATTCATAAAAGTTTTATTAAAAATATGATAAAAAAAAAACTCTTACTTTTCTTCTAATGTGTTTATTTTACACTTAAGAAAGAGTTTTGAAAATAACAATATGTCAAAAATAAGAATTCACCCCTCTTTTGCATTAATTTGGCACAAATTACATCAAGTGGTATTGATGATGTGTTACATAAAGGGAGAAAATTCCAAAGGGAAGGTCTTCTCTTTTTTCACTTCTTATGTGTGGTGAAATGTTTATTATATTGTTAATTTAATGCAACCATTGATGTTTACTGTTTAATGATGATTTCTGTTTTTATTATCTCGAATGATTCTAATGAATAATCTAGAAGTTTATGGAAAACAAATACAAGAGGAATGAATTTGTTATTTTTTACTTCAAAAAATTAGAATAAAGATTTTTCATCAATGGACTTGCTTTGAGGCTATGAAAGAACTATGGAATTTATATGACGAACTAGTTGAGTTTCTAACTGATGTCAAGGAGCAAATAAGAAATAAAGGAAAAAGGAAATGAGAAAGAAAAAGAGAGAACCTTTATGCACCTTTGAAACAAGCTATTCACCAAAAGGAGTGAAAAATTTTCCCCCATTGATAAGGACACTTATAATGTTTGTGTTGATGAACTTATAATTAAGCATAAGAAATTGATTAGGATTTATGATTTATGCTAGACTTAAAGTGAAATTTAACAAAAAAGGGCATCATGTTTACCTTTCACTTGGATGATATAATAAGTTGAAAGTTAGAAATGAACAGCTTTAGAGTGATTAACTTGTACATGTTATTAATTTAACGATTGTATAAAATAAATTTAACAAATTTCATACAACTTTAGCATTATGAAATTCATGTATTGATTCTTGAAATGTTAAAGTATTTCTTAAAAAAATACAATTTTAAAAAAAAAATGTAAAAAAAATATTCTTGGCAAAAAAAGAGTTAATTGATTTGAAAAAAAAAGTTTGTTATTGTACATTCAAGTGCTTCTACTTCTGATGCTTATTGCTATTTATATGTGTCATGCATTCTTCATCATTTACTGAAATGAATAGAGGCAATAAATTTTTTAATGCAAATTATAATCTTACAACTCATTTGACTAAAAAAAATATAGATTGAAAAGTTGACATGTACATGTGATGGTAATTGAAGTTATTATAGTTCATGTTTGCACAAACTTGCTTCATCATATAACTATGTTGTAATAAAAAATGCTAATTTACATACTTTTCATTTTTTTTTAAATACAAAGTTTTTTGTAGTTATTATGATAGTTATGGGCATGTTTCATAAGATTTGATAATTAAGAAATTCATCTATTTTTAAGTAAGATAAATAAGAATGGTTTCTTAAGGGAACATGTGTGAAAAATACATTTGTAAAAGCACCTCAATCACATAGTACTACTATTAAACCCATCATAGTTTTGTTAAAAAATTTAAAAGTTAGGTAGTTGTATTGGTGTTTCTCCATAATTAAGACTTATGAAGACAAGCCATGCCTTGTTAGTTTGCATGTGACCCACTTACAAAATGTGTGTGGTCCTTATTTTTAAGATTAATGTTGTAATCTTCTTTGTAGCTTACCTAGATTTATTTAATATCTATTTAAGAAATAGCATAGATAATAATTTTGTGTGTAGGTTGAATTTGGAGGATGAGAGTGCCATGAGCAAGATATTTTTTAATTTTCTATAATGAATAATAGGATAGTGATGGTCTTGTACTTTAACTTTTTTTGTTGTTGATATAAGCAATATGAATCTATTTG
Organism: Vanilla planifolia; assembly: GCA_023846275.1. Classification (NCBI taxonomy): domain Eukaryota; kingdom Viridiplantae; phylum Streptophyta; class Magnoliopsida; order Asparagales; family Orchidaceae; genus Vanilla; species Vanilla planifolia. The sequence goes on from JAIUJO010000096.1 coordinate 1,784,845, forward strand.
TGTGTCTTAAAAGTCAAGTAGACTTTGCCAAACTAAAGATGACATATAGGAAAACTACACATGCTTTTTTGGAATGATGTAAGTTATGAGTTCTAGAGATAGAATTAGAAAGAATTTAACTTGGAGCTTAGTATGATATATAATGTTTATATATGTAAAGCTCTTAGATGATTTGTTAAAAATTAAGGACACAACTAATGGTGTGTAAGACCTTGAGATTTATTAAAAATTAGAAGAATTTTGTGCATGTTTTATTTAATTATTCCAACTTGTAGGTGAATTTTCAAACATAGCATTGCTTGCAACAATATATGATTCTTTTTACAGAAAGTAAAATATTTGAACCCTTCACAAGCTTATGTAATTTTTAGGTAGATTAACCATTTTGAGTGATTACAAAAGGTGACAATATGTGTTAGAACTTAAAGGAGCACAAGCCAAATTTTTGGGAGAGCTAACGAGTTTTTTAGTTAAATATGCCCTTAGTATTTCTTTATTAAAACATTCAACAATTATGCTTAAATAAATAATTTCTTTGGATAAAGACTAGAATGTTGTTTAATGTTTTTAGAGACATATATAGTTATTAGTCCATATCATTATGCTGAAGTTGCAGTTAAGTTATATAAGTGAATTATCTTAGTCTTTATTATTAGAATTGATAACAAGTGGTTTGCTATTTAGGAATCATGTGTAGTTCTTAGAATTTATAGATGCATATCCATGGTTCTTCTATATATCGTTTTACCTTTTTGAACTTAAATGGGGAAGAGGTCCTTGTAAGCATCTTTAATCTTATGACCCTGTTTTATGTTAAGTTTTTATAAGAATTATCACAAAAATAAATAAAGAGGGCAACAAAGTTCAAAATCATCTGTGTTATTAAACTAAAAAGGGATAGAAAGAGTAATAATAAATTTGTATTGATATAATTGTAGCCTTGGTTGCTTAAAGAAAAATTATGCACTAATATTATCATTGTGTGGACCGGACCCTTGTTTGAATATTTTACTATTATTCTATCATTTGTTGCATAGTAGAATGGGGGAGAGATGTGTATGAAATAACAAAATTCATTACATCCCAAATTTGTGGCATAATTATATGAATTTCATATATTGGACGGAGCAAGAATGTAGCCATATGCACACACCCACAAGTACACATATAAGCACACACATGCAAACACGCACACGCAAGCACACACACACACACACACACATGCAAAAAATTTCACACAAACATAAACACTCACACTTCCACATACACAAACATGCTCAAACACACCCACTTACATGAATATGTGCAGACATGTAGAAACATACAGCCCAACACTTATACACATGCACACACACAGATGCACATGACAAAGCACACACACTTACAATAACAAATAGGAACACAAATATGCAAACACACATGCACGCACATGTATGTACTCGCACACACATGTACATGCATGCACACAAACTTGCATTCACAATTATAAATGCACACTCAACCACCAATTCATATTTAAACACACATGCACATACATGTGCACACATGCACACACATGCGCACACAAACAAATACAAAAGCATGTACATGTGCATACACACCCACACACACAAACACATGTAGATGTACACATACACACGCACACAAAAACACAAACACTTGTAGCTACACACACTCAAATATGCATACCCAATCAAACAAATAGGAACATTCACAAAGACATGCACAAATACACAAACACACATACAAGCACGCACACAAACATCCATAGAAGCATACACACACATGCATACATAGACAGACTCACACACATAGACACACATACTCATACATAGAGATAAGAGTAACAACATAGATGCTCATACATGAATGTGCTCATATGCACCTGCACACACACACAAATATACATGCACACATTTGCATGCACACGTGCACACACATGCACACACTTACAAATACACAAGAGCACACGCCCATATGGACAAACACATAAACAGACACACATGTATACCAATGAATACACAAACACAAACATATGCACAGGCACATGAACACACATAGGTAAAAAATTTCATAAACACCCACACAAATACACACACACACATGTGGGCTTAAACACATCAAAACACACACACACAAATGCACATAGACACACATACCCACGATCATTGAAGCACACACATGCACATAGACATACTCACACACACACACACTCACAAATACACACTTACACATGCACATCGAAACACACATGCACACACACACACATACACAAATATATGTATATAAGAACACATGCACACAAATACACAAACATAAATGCACGTATACATAAGAACACACCCACACACATAAATGCTCACACACACATGTGCACACACATGTACACATACACATGGATGCAAGCACTTACAAATGCACAACATTCACACATGTATGCACACCCACATACAGACACTTGTGTATTCATGCACACATGCACACACGCACACACACACACACACAGATGTATGCACATGCAAACATAGACACAAGCATGAATGAACCCGTGCCTAAGCATACAAACAACTACAAACACATGTACACGTATACACGCATGCAAACATACACAAACAAAAACACACATGCACACAGAAACAATGGTGCATAGGTACACACAAATATATACACAAACACATACACACAGACACACGCAAGCTTAGGTTCACACACACATGTACACGTACATGTAAACACACTTGCATAAGCACACATACGCATGTACACACACATACAAAGACACACAAATGTGAATGCACTCACAAAACACACATGTGTGCTCATGTGCATAAGAATTTACATGTATAAGCACACACACAGATGCTTGTATGCATGAACCCACACGTATTCATGCACACACACACACACACAACCAAACACACATACACACATGAACACACACACTCGAATAAACATGTGAAAGAGAAAACACACACACACTCAAGCACACATGCACACACACTTATGCACATATGTACAGGTATACACATATGCACATAGGCACGCACACCTAAAATCATGCCCCTTCCCCACACACATAAACATGCTAACACATATAACTATAACACGAATAGTCACACATACGCATGCGCCTGCACGTATGCATGTACATATGCAAATACACATATGTAAATACAATAACCTACACTTATGCACTCATGCACAAGCACACATACACACACACATGCATGCACACACACATACACTCGTGCACAAATGAACGTTCACAATGATGCACACACACACACACACATACACACACATGCATACCCACATGCATATGCACAAATCGACACATGTGCACATGCACAAACCCATATGCACATGTTCATGCATATGCACATATGCACAACCAACACAAAGAAAACAAACATGCACACATAAACACATGTACATACGAACACACATATATACCCATATACCCACACACTAACATACACACACTTGTGCATATGTACACACACACATGCATATGCATGTGCATGCATGCATGCAAACATACACATGCATGCTCACACAATAATAGACTCCTCCCCACCACACAAATGCATATAATCACACACACACACATGTGCACACATTCACATGCACACAAAAACACACATCCAAACACACATAGGAATAGACATACACACATATATATGTAAACCAAGGTACACACATTGGCACACATACGCATAGTACAGACATTCACACACATGCACTCAAATACACATAGACATATGAATGCATACATAAAGATGCACACATAAAAACACACACATGTATACACACACATACATACGAATACACATATGCATTGATGCGCACTTGCAAACTCATACATTAATACACATATGTGTATGTATACACATGCACACACACACACATGCATATAAAACACACACAAATACACATATATGCACATACACGTGCACACCTACACACATGAGTGTACATAAACATAGGAATGCAAGCACACACACACATGGACACAAGCAAGCTTACATGCACATGCACCCACACATACATATATACACATGCACACATGCATGCATAGCGACACATATGAACACACCCACATAAAGAAATACACAAGAGCACACACACACATACACACATCAGAAGAAACACATATCAACACCTTCATGCAACACACCTTCACATACACACACACACACTCATGTGCACACACAGATGTACATAGATGTGCACATGCAAATGCATACACACACAAATCGAAACTTGCCCATATAGAAACACAAGTACACATAAACAAACACATGCACTTGCACATGAAAAAACATGGACACACACATACACTAACATGCACACACATGTACATAAATGCTTGCACACACACAACCACACACATGTAAAGAAGCACAAACATGTGTGCTCTTATAAACACACACATGGACACAAGAATGCTTGCACAGGCACACATTTGCACAAATGGATGAATGCATGCACATAGATGCACCCCCACACACACACACACAATAATTAATGAATGCACAAGTAAGCACATACATACAATGACACACACTAAGGCACACACACACACACTTGCACAGCCATGTACACACACATACACAAACCCATGCACATGCATATGTACACAAACACACATATAAACACAAGCACATGCTTACATACACATAGGCACACATATGTACACAAAAGCACACACAAACACACAAACACACAAACCAAAAACACACATACATACAAACACTTTCACAAATACATACACACACACACAATCTTATAGATAGATGTACTTTTGCACATGCACACACAAAGAAACACACATGCACTCAGAAAAATGTACACACATAAAAACATACAAGAACACAAATAGACACACATATGCACAATTACATGAATACACATGCATGCATGCATGTACACGCACACCCAAATATTACACACATATGCATACATACACATACAAAAACACACACACACATGCATGAAGATACACTCACATAAATGCACATGGACATAAAAACACAAATGTAGTGACATAGAAACATGCACAAATGCCATGCAAACACATGTACAAATGCACACAAACACATGCACATGCACATATATGCTTAAACACATATGCACAGGTACCTACAGAAGAACAAACATATGAACACACAAATGCATGCATACACACATACATGCACAAGAAGAGGCATTTACACACATGCATACTCACATGCATATGTATGCACCCAAATACACGCACATACATAAGAAAAATAATGTAGACAATCACTTGCATGCACACACAACTTGCATGTCGACACACACAAACACATGCACACACACCCACACCCACACCCACACCCACACACACTTGCACCCACACATGAATAAACATAGAAATCCATAAATACACAAACACACAAGCACACATGCATGCACATACACATGCATCCATTTGCATATGTGCACATACACACACATGCAAAGACACATATACACACACACACATACCTATAGACTCTTACAAGCACACATATACCCACACACACTTGCAAATGAACACAATACATAAACATGCACACGAACACATATGTAAGGTCACACTCACAACCCATTTGCATGTACACTTGCATGCACATGAATTGACATTCAAATGTAAATGCTAACACCTGCCACACACACAAAAAAGCACACATATGCTCAAGCAAACACACACTCATAATCACACACGCATGCATAAGAGCGCACTCAACACATATACACATGCACACACACACACACGTACAAACATATATGTACACACAAAGACATGTAGGCATACACACATATATACACATATGCACAATGAGCATGTCCACACATATGCAATTGTACAAGCACATAAACTCACATGCACCTACATAAGTATTGTATCCTGTGTTTTAACACTTTTAATTCATGATAATAAAATAATTATGTTAGTTTCTCTAATAGTAATGTCAAGTATCTTTTAGGTCATGTATTTCAAGCTCTTACTAGATCAATGAATTAGAGAGTTTTGACCAAATGTCTTATGGAGTAATCCATAAGTGAGGCAATCTCAAGCAGTGATGATGGCCATGTGACATTTATTGCTTAAATGATATATCATAGAGCTATTAATCAATCTTATTGGAGTAACTAACCATCAGTAGTATATATTTAATGCATCTACTCATTTTATTATTTATCTTATCACTTGTTTATTTAAGGCATAATTGGTTACATAACACAATTATTTCACTTACATGATAATTAATTTCCAACACATTAGTATTTTAGTACTTGCAAAAATATTTAGTTTACTTTAGTAGCTACAAAAAATTTACAAGTAAAGAAATAACTAATATTTAAAAGATCTCTTAATAAAAAAAATTGGCTTCAACACCCAGACATGGACAAGCCTAAAGGGTAGGGCTAAGTGGCCCACACTAGTATTAAGCAATAGGGCTTGAGTAGTGGGTCAAGAGATAGGGTGAACCAAATTGAGTTAGGCCTCAGTCTTAAACATGACATAATTTCTTATGTAACTTGGATTATATCAGGTCAAGAAATAACTCCTAAAGTAGCTTAAGCATAATGAGCTAGGACAAATGAAGTGTTAAATATTGGGATTAGTTTTGGTCAAACCTATAAATATATGCATATATGACTTTGGTAATTACTTCTTAAAAGCCTAAGTGGTGGACAACCCCATTAGGCTAACCTTTTTTTCATTGAGGAAGTATTATAAATGCCAAATATTATAAACAAGCTTGTGATTTGGGATTAAAAATCATGCCTTTGTGAACTATAGATTCCATCTAAACATTCATTTGACAAGCTTGATCAAACATATGAGAACAAGTTTGCCATTTTGAATAGTATTTTTTATCATACTATCCATCCATAAAACCTAATCACATGGTTGAGTTCTTTCCCTTTGTGAACCATCATTTTATTTACTCATCCATTCATAAAGCTCAGTAGAAGGATTAAGATTGGCTCGACCTTTGTTCATCAACACTATCCTTCTAGCATGCATGATCTAAGGATCTATATAAAATATTGCATGGATTTGATCTAGACCTTTATTTAGCATTCTGATTGAGCAACTCCTACTTCAACCACCCAAATTGGATGTTGATCATTGTTCCCACACATAATTAGTGTCCTAGAAAGCTATTTCTGTTTCTTTTGAATGCTGAAATGTAATAACTATTTGGATGACCCCTTATAGTTTTTATATAACTTTTTGTTTAAAATATTCTAGTACAAATTAAGAAGCCTTAGGAGTTAGAGGATTAATGATTTCAACCTTGCTACATAAACATTTTGGAAAAGAAGGTACAAAACCAATAATTATAATTTGATTTATTTGCTTTTGTTGGAGCTATGTTTGCAGCTCATTTTTTCTCTTTTTTAGTAATTTTTTTGTTGCACAACTTTCTTGATGCTTCTTTATAATTGATAATTTATTTTTTAATTCTTTTATAAAAGTTCATATTAAAGTAAGATCTTTGTTGATTTCATTTTTCTTAATAAATTTAGCATATATTAGAAATCTTTTAGATTTAATATTGCAAAACTAAGTCCTTTTGATTGTTTTAACCATTTTCATATGTGCATTCACATTCTAACAATATAATCTATAGACTAGTGCCATATTTTATTTTATAAGTGAATAGTGATATGTTATAGTTAATTATTATTTTGTGTTTTGTTTAAATATTGTAAGCTTTTATGATTGAAATTTTTATCGTGAATCCCTACCTGTTGTGACAAAACAGTGTGGATTGTAATTGTTATCTTTACCTATTACGATAATAGAGAGTAGTTTTGTTAGTAAAAACTTGGTCAGGTTGTTTAGGGTGGTTGTAGGCACGAGTTAGGCCAAACTACTTAAAATTTTTTTTATCACTTTTTATTATTATATAATTTATCATATTTTGCATATTTAATAATATTTAAATGTAAACTATATATAAAAAAATTATGAAATTAATTTTTATAACACATAAACATTTTATCAAAAAAATGCTTTTAAAACTATAAAATTTTTATTTTCTTTTTTACTTTTTTATTTAGAAAAATTATTAATTGAATGATTTTATGATTACTAAATTCTCATTTCGAAAAATATTTTAAAAATGGTAAAATTTTTAAAGAGATAATTTAGCCCCTCTTTTATTCATTGGCTGGGACAGATTACATCAAATGGTATCAAAACGAGTTACATCGAGAGACAAAATTTTCAAAAGTAGATCCTAACTTTTTTATTTCCTATTTTGTAGTTAATTATTACTTATATTGTGAACTACATGGATCCATCATTGCTTGAAGGTCAAAATTTTACTTCATGGATAGATAATTTCAAAGATTTTATTTTAAATATTAATATTGATATATAGTTTTTAGTTGGAAATTATTTTATTGTGTCAAGTATCTTTGATGAATAATGTAGAAGTTTAAGGCAAATAAATGCTAAGAGAATGAGTTATCGTTATTTTTTTTGCCTCAATAAATTTGAATTAGGATTTCTTATCTAAAAACTTATCTCGAGGCTATGTAAGAACTAGAGAATTTATATGATAAATAGGTTGTATTTCCTTCCAAAGATAGGAAGCAAATAAGAAATCAAAAGAAAATGAAGTGGTGAAAGAAGAAGAGAGAAGCTTTAAGCACCTCAAAAGTAACCTCTTCATTCTAATGTGTACAACATATTTCTTCTTCTATTAGTTATAATCACAATATTAGTATTGATGAATTGATAATTATTTTTGATAAATTTATAGTTGAGCATAAGAAATTGAATAAGATGTATGTTAGACTTAAAGTGAAATATGACAAATAAGAGCATAATGTTTACTTATTAAAAATATAATGCAATGAGCTTAATGTTAGAAATGAACTATTTCAAAATATTTTACTTATACATGCTACTAATTTAAGTACCTTATAAAGTAAATTGATCAATGTGAAACATCTTTTGCCTTAAGCAATTCATGTTTTAATTCTTCGAAATGTGAAAATATTTTTAAGCGAAGAAAATACTATTTTAAAAGAAAAAGTTAAATATTGGTTTGATAAAAAAAGAGTTAAATGATTTGAAAGAAAAGTTTGCTAATATACCTTCATGTATTTTGATTTCATATCCTTATTCATATGTGCCTATACATCCTCTATCATTTACTCATTTGAATAGAAACAATAGTTTGTGAATATAAGTTATAATTTTATGTCTTGTATGACTAAAAAAATATAAACTGAAATGTTCATTTCTACATGTGAATGATAATAGAAGTTATCTTATTCCATATGTACACGAACATGCTTCGTCATATAACTATGTGATAGAAATAATACTAGTCTTCATACTTTTCATTTCCATGCTAAATCCTCGATTATATGTAGTTATATAAGCATGAAAATATTTATTATGATAGCCAAATTAAGGAATCAATATATTTAAAGAAAGATAAATATAAATTAATTCGTAAGAGAACATGATTACAAAATACATTTATAAAAGCATCTCAATCACACACAATTACAATTGAACCCAAGATATTTTAGATTTCGAAATTTATAGTTTAGGTAGTTATATTGGTTTATTTCCATAATCATGACATGGAGACAAGCCTTGTCTTGTGAGTTTGCATGTGACTCACTTGCAAAATATTTATGGTCATTATTTTTAGGATAAACAATTTAATCTCCTTAGTAGCTTTGCTAGAATTATTTAATATCTCTTTATGGAAATTGAATAGAACATATTTCAATATGTATCTTAAATGTCAAATGTTAGCTTATGTAGAAGAGTTTTACAAAGATGAGAATATAAAGATTTATGTTATTTTTTGATTTGTTATCATAAATAACTAGATCAATATAGTCTTGTACTTTGATTATTAAGTTATTCATGTAAGCAATATGAATCTATTTAGTGTGTCATTAAAGTCATGTGAATTTAATTGAATTAATTATTATATGTGAGGTAAGTGAAAATGCTTTTTGGAATGATGTAATTTTTTAATTTAGGAGATAAAATTTGTAAGAATTCAACTTGGAGCTCAATGTGACAGATAATGCTTATACATGTCAAGCTCTTTGTGGATTTGATGGAAATTAAGGACATTAGTCATAGTGAGTAAAACCTAAAGATTCCTTGAAAGAGCTAATGGAAATTTGAGAAATTATTTTTTTATTATTCAATCTTATTGTAGATGAATTTTGAAATGCATTAATGCTCGTAACAATATTTGATTTTTTTACCAAATCATTATTTATTGAAACCTTTCACAAGTTCACATTGTTCTTAAGTATGACTACCTAATTGCGTGATTACAAAAGGAGGAGAATTTAGTTCTTGCAGATTGTGTTCGTTATGGTCAAATATCTCATGAAGCAATCCATAAGTGGCGCATTGTCATGCAGTGATGGTGGCCATGTGACAATTATGGCTTAAATGGCATATCAAGGTGTCGTTTGTACAATTCTTGGTGGTATAGCTAACCATTAGGAGTCCATCTCAAAAAAATCTATTGGTTTGATTTTTTATCATATTATTTATTTACATTTGACACAATTAGTTGTACAACATTATTCATTCACTTCCATGATAATTAATTTCTTATACATTATTATTTTAGTACTTAACAAAATATATTTTTTAATTTTTATATATATAAAAGTTTTTTGAAATTAAAGAAAACTAATATTTTAAGTGGTGGCTTAAAAAGTTGTCATAACCACCCACATGCAACCAAGCCCAAAGGTCCACATCAAGTGCCTTGAATTGTTACTGGGCAATAGCCCTTGAGGAGCTACGAGTTAGGAGACACAGTTAATAGAATTAGGTCAAGCCGAATCTCACTCATGACATAATTCTCTATGTGACTTGGATTAAATCGAGTCAAGGAATAACTCATGAATCGGCTTAGGCATAACGAGTAAGGACAGACTCATGAAGCATTAAGTAATGGGATTAGGTTAGATCAAACAAGTAAATAAATGCACAGGTACTACTTCCTAGACCACTAGAGGCTGCTAACCCAATTAAGCTAACATTTACGTAAAAAAGAAGTATTATGAATACCAAACATCATATACAAGCTTGTGATGTAAGACTAAAGTTTAGCACTGTTCCCTTCCAAAATAAAAGTTAACCTGTTTTGTCTGATTGCATGTTTTTGTGATTAAAATGTTTATATAATGTATATTTTGTGAATAATAAATTCCATCTAAAAAACATGATCAAATGGTTAAGATCTTATGTGCATTTATGAACAGTGCATTCATCTTGCTGTCTACTCGTAAAGCATGATCGAATGGTTGAGATCATCTCCACCTTTTTGAATAGTGCTCTTTTACACCAACTTCGTCCATGCAGCATGCATGATCTAATGATCTAGATCAAATCTCCTTTGTAATATATCTGGATGCTTTATTTAGTATTTTGATCAAATCTTACTCATAGTTAGAATTTTAGAAGCTATTTTTTTGTTTTGAATGCCAAAATACAATGATAATTTTAGGTGACCCTTTCCAGTTGTAAAGAACTTTTTGTTTTAGTATGAACTATTCTAATATAAATAAAGGACGCCTTGGAAGATTGTTGATTTTAACTTACCTATGTCAATATTTTTGATAGAGAAGTTGCAAAACAAAAAATTGCAATTTGATTTTTACGCCTTTGTTGGAATCATGTTTGCAACACAGTTTTTCTATTTTTTTCTTCAACATTTTGTTTGATTAAAATTAATTATTTATTTCTTTATTCTTTTCTTTTTTTTGAAAAAAATTATATTAACACAAGATCTTTGTTGATTCTATTTTTTGAATTATGTTAGTGTATATTGATAAGTCTTTTAGATTTAATATTTCAAAGCTAAGTCATTTAGATTATTTCAACCTTTTTCATTTGTCTATTAATATTTTGATATCATAATCCATACATTTTTACCATATATATTTTTACAAGTGAATAATAAAATATTATGGTTAATTATTGTTCTCTTTCAATATTATAAGTTTTTATAATTGAGATTATGACGAGAAACGCCTACTTACTATTGCGAAAGGGTGTGGTTTTTAATTTATCTCTACTTTCTATGGCAAAAGAGAGTGGCTTTGTTAATAAAATCTTGGTTGGATTGATTGGAAGTAGATGTAGGCCAGTGTTAGGATAAATCACTTAAAAATCTCATCTTAATTTTATTTTTTTGGTTATTATACAATTTATGATATCTCTTATTTAATTATTGTCAATTACACATATATAAAAAAGAAATGTATCAAAATTATTTTTATTAGGTACAAAATATTTTATTAAAAATCATTTTTAAAACTATAAAATTTTTATTTCCTAATAAAATTATTAAATCAAGAGTTTTTTTATTGTGTTAAATTTCATTTAAGAAAGAATTTTAAAAATAGTAGAAAGTTTAAAAAGACAATTGACCATCAATCTAGTGCATTAGCTTGACAAAGATTACATAAATAGTTACATACACATAGGCTAACACATATGCACACAAACATATATACACTCAAATGCACTCATAGACACAAGCACACTCATGCATGCACACATGAGCATACACACATGCAGATGCACGAACATGTAAACATGCACATGCAAACAAGCACACTTACATGTACACAATTACATATATGCACACACAAACAAATGTTCTAAAACATATACATACATGGACACATACACACACAAACACATGCACATACACAAAAATGCAAAATAGACACAATTACAAAGACACAAGCACATAAGCATTCACACACATATGTAAACAGATGGTTGCACATGCAGGAGCAGTCAAATATGCAAACACTTGTACATGCACACACGAACAATCTTAACACACACATGCAAAGACATACAACTACAAATTCACACAAACTTAGACATGCATGCACATGCATAAACAAATGCATAATGCACCCACATGCATAGATAGATGCACACACACACACACACATAAACAAACCCATATGCACATATGTACACACATGTAAACACAAATACACACACACATACCCACAAACACATGAACAAGCACTCACACATGCATACACACATGCATGTGCGAACACAAACACACACACACACACACGTACATGTACATTTTGTATACACACACACACAGGCACATACAAACATGAACGTGCTGACACATCCATGTGCATGTACACACATAAGCACCCACACACTCATAAGGGTGCATAGAGACACACATTCACACTAGTATAAATGCACTGCAAACACACATGCATGCACAAGCAAACAAACACATGCAAACACGAAAACATGGACATGCACATAGGCATGCATGCAGGCACATCCACACATACTAACTTGTGCATGGACAATCACATACACACTTGCACACACACATACAAAAAGATGTGAACTACACACATGCACACATGCACACTCACATACAAGAACATGCACACACATACATGCTTACACACACATGAAAGAACAGGCACAATAATGTGCACACAAGTACACATAGACACATGCACATATATTCATGTGCACACATAGATATACATATGCACACACACACATGTGCTATACACATGCATAAACCCATGCGAGGATGTACATTTACACACACATACGAAGACATATAGGTGTGTGCACCCACACACATACATGTGTGTTCGTGCAAACACACACAGATGTGCATACACATGTACATACACACACACACACATACATATGTCTATACACATGAACATATATACATGCACACACACAAAAAAATGCTTACATGTGTGCACATGCATACACACAAAAATGCACACAAATACACATACCAGCATGCATGCATCCACACACATATAGACCCAAGGACACACACCCTCACACACATAAGGACAAACACAAATGAACATACAAATGCATATCTACACAAACAAACACACGCAAACTCAAACATGCACACACATGCACATGCATACACACACACACACACATACATGCATGCCTCTATAATACCCACCCATCCATACAGACAAGCATCCACAAAAATACTCATGCACACACATAGATAAACATTCAACACAAGCATACACATGCATAAGCATACATGCACTTAGACTCATATGCATGCACATAATTGTGTGCACACATGTAGGCACAAGCAAAAACACATATATATACACATTTACGCATACATGTATGCACAACTCAGAGACACACATGCAAAAAGATGTGAGTACAAACACACACATGAACACAAGCACAAATACTCACAAGTATAGAGAAACACATGTATACACACATGCACATGGACATGCACACACGTTCACACACATGCATATCAATATGCACACACACACACACATACATATAGAAGTACATGCACACACACATGCACATGCACACATAAGCAAACACACATGTATGCACACACTCATGCACATGCATGTACATAGATATGTCTACACACTTATAGAAAAAAATTAAGAGCATGTACGCATGTATATTTAGACACAAAAAGACATGTGTGTGCATGCTCTAACAAACACACACATGTGCATGCATGCACATGCACACACATGTTCAGATAACTCTCATAAGTATGCACATACACCAACACACATGAACACACACACATGCACATGCACTTGCATACACATGTGCCCTCATCCACACACTCAAACATTTACCTATACACATATACACCAATGCACATACACATACATGCATGCACACATATACACACCTATGGATGCACCCCCACACAAAAATGTAGACACATAAACACATGCATGCACATGTACAGGAACTGAGATGTATGCATGCATGCACAAGTAGACACAAACACAAAGGTACACAGCCACACACACACTGACATGTGCACATAACTACCCACAAGCACATACTTGCACCAGTAATCACACATTCATACACATTCACTATTACACATGCACCCATACAAGCACACATGCAAAAACACATGCACACATGCACACCCACACACACATGTACATAATTTCTTACACTCCAATAAGCACAAACACATAAACACACATGCAAACACATATGACACACACATACATGTACAAACACACCTATGTTAACACACACACATGCACACAAACTCACTTACACACACGCATGCACACACATGCTTGAACCCACCCATGCATGCTAATGCACTCATACATGCACATGCATACCTATAGATACAAACAATGTGCACACACACACACACAATTAGATGCACACATACACATATGCATGCACACATAAATGCATATACAAAAATGAACAATCTCCAATGCACATAAGCTGAAACACACATGTGCATACACATACACAAACACACACATGTACATACATACAAACATACATGTTCATACACAAATACACCTTAAAAAGCACACACATGCACACATGCATACACAAACACACATTTTATTATGCACGTGCACTCGTATACATGCATACACATAGGCACACACATGTGCACTGACATGCAAGCATATCCACAAATATAAGCACACACATATACATATGGACATATACTTGCATAGTCATAGTCACACACATGGGTACACACACACGTATCAACATGGTCACAAATGCAAACAAACACATTCACATATACATGCACACCCATGTACACACCTTCCTACACTCACGTGCATACATGTATGTAGACAAACACATACAAACATGCACACACAAATATACTTAGAGACTCACATGCACAAAGTCATATGCACACATAGACACACACATGCACACACATACACACATATAACCACACATGCACACATGCACATATGCACATGAACACACATGCACAAACAAAATGAGCACACACATGCATGCAAGCACACATGCACACACACACATACATGCATACACGTACACACACAAGCACACACACATGCACATGTCCCACATGAGGACATGTTAACACACACACACGTATGTATAGACACATGCATGGACATGCATGCACACATGCATACACTTGTGCATCCACAGGCATACACACATAAACACACACACACACATACATGCATGCTAACACAAACACACGCCCACATGTACAAATACACACATGTACAACATAAATGAATACATGCACACACATACATATATAGATATGTGTCTGCATATACAACCAGTCATACACATGCATTGACATATGCACATAATTATGTGTATTCTTATAGGCACACATACACTTACAAAAACATAGTTGCATAACAGAAGAACACACAAACATGCATGCTTGAACACACACACACTCTTACAAAAGCCCACATACCTAAACAAATACACATGCACACATACACACTCGTGTACACATGTATGCACACACACACACAAATCTACATGCACACATAAAAATATGCTCACATACATAGAAATAAACATGGACACACACACACACATGTGAACATACACACACACACACACACACCTACATGCACACATAAAAATATGCTCACATACATACAAATAAACATGGACACACACACACACACATACACATGCATGCACATGCACACACACACACATACACATGCATGCACATGCACACACACACATACACATGCATGCACATGCACATGCACATGTGAACATGGACATACATGAACACACATTCACACCTTCTTGTACACACACACACATATGCATGCACACCTACACACATAATTACACACACACACATGCACCCACAAACACATCCACACAAGCATAGACACAAACACATGTACACGTACACACATGCACACATACACATCCACACAAAGACACACAGATGCATGTTTGCTCGTACACATGAACACACATGATCACGAACACATATGCATGGACTTGAACATACACAATCCTACAAGCACACACAAAAACATTCTTGTACACACACATGTACATAACAAAAGGTTATCTATCGTAATAATATTGTTGCTCAAACATACTTAACTTTTGAGTCCTAAAGAGATATAGTGTTTTATTATTAGTGTGACCGTACGAAGACCTAAAAATCAAAAACATATAATTGTGAAAGAAAATTTATAAATTATTGTTTGTTTACATTTTTTAAATAATAATATGTTTACTACATATGTCAAAGTATATTCCAATTATAATAAATTATTTATTTTTAACAAATGAGATAGTTATGCATGTTATACTTTCCATTAAAGGAGACAATTATATATAAAAGTTTTTTCACTAAATTTGCTCGTCTTATAAGTAAACAATTAAAATATTTATGGAATATCAATGATAAAAACATAAAACGAAAAGTTCTATTAATTTTTTTTGTATTATTTATTTCAAATAAACCATTATGTATAATAAAAAATAAAACAAAATATACTTATAATTATTATGACATTAAAACAAATATTTATTTACTTTTAAATGAATAGAAATGAACAAATTTATCATTAATTATATCTCAAAAATATAAATATTTGCACATACTTTAATGTCGATATATCATATCATAGTATTTATTATAAATATGTTTTTAAAGATTATATTATTAAATTGCATACCAAAAGAGATTTCATAATTAATGATAATTGATGAAGCTAGAGAAAGAGATACCAAAAGGTATGGGAAAGAAACATGGGGAAATAGATGGGAGAAGAGACAAAAATAATGATTGGTATAAGGAAAAGGTTAAAATGAAAAAGGAATATTTGCATTTAAAAATATGTATATTTTTTTAAAATATAGTGTAATCAAAATTAATTATAATAGTCTTATTATGTTGTATAAGAAAAATAAACATAATGTTTTATATTAATTATCAAATAAGATGTAGAAAGAAAATGATTACACAATAACTATTATATGGAATGATTATCATAGTTATATTTGGGTTCAAATCTAATTAAACATTTGAAGTAAAATTCCAAAATTATATTTATTATTTTGTAAACAATAAAAAAATTATTTTTTTATTTTAAAGTTTATTACATAATGGATTATATGCATATTAATATTGGAATATTATAGCATGTCTTATAAGTATATGTTTTTAATGATTTTAATAAATTAACAAAATAATGCTACAAATTGAAATAATAAAGTAATAATGAAATATTTAACTTGAATATATTATATATAAAATATTATATCAAATATTTAGACATAAAATTCAAAAAGTTGTACTAGAGAAAGGTGAAAGAAACTAAAGGGGTAAGAGTTATAAGGAAGAGAGAGATTAAGAGGGGAATAAAGAAAATAAAGAGTGAATAAAGAGAGTGAGATCCAATGCTTTAATACTGGTGTGGTTGAACACATACCCAAAAGTCAAAATAATAAGTTTGACCATTGTTTCGAAGATAACAAATTATACATATATTTTAAAAACATAGTTTAATGCTTATTATATTTGTAATAATATATTTGAATTTTAATAAATCATTTATATTAAATTAATTAGAAATTATATATATTACACATTCTTTTAAAGAGGTCATTCATACAAAAAGTAGTTTTGACAAAATTATATGTATTATAAATAAACTTTTTTTATAAATTATAAATAATAAAATAAAAAATAAAATTTTTATTACAATTATTTTTTATATTAATTACTTTAACTATGTCATTATGTTCATTAAAACAACTAAAGCATATATATTACAAATTATTATACTTTTCAATTTAATATTATTATTTTTTAAAAAAATTTAAAAATATCATTAACTATATAAAAATGTATCTTTCTAATACATAGTTTAATATAATATATCATAATATATGTTATCGATATGATTTATATTATATTATTAATCTACAACATAATTAATAAAGTTATGAATTATATATTATATTAAAAAATGTCATATGAGAGATTTCTTAATAATAGAAAAAGAGAGCAGAAAGAGAAATAGGCTTATCGAACTCCAAGAGAGAGATATGGAAATATAAGATAGAGTTAGAGATAAAAATAATGATAAAAGGAGAAGAGAGAGATGATAGAATGAAAAGTTAAAATTTCCCTTTTAATCAATATATAAATTTTTTTCTAAAACTATATTAAAATTATTATTTTTTAAATAATATTAAGGATTATATTTAGTACCATGCAAAAATGGTAACAATGTTATGAACATAATATCAATAAATAATAACTAAAATAAAAATTATAATATATCATATTTATTAAATTTATTTATTAATAAATGTTAACATATTGTTAACACAAACTCATGTTTATTAGAAAAATGATGATTACAAAATGATTTGTTCAACGTGGGGAATGCTTAAGAGGGCACCCACACCAATACAACTCATGTTGAGGCATTCTTCGCTTTTGAGTTCTAATGATGTTTTGTGTTGTAATGCCATAAAGACATGCTTCTATCACTATTATCAGAAAGGTAATGAACCTTTTAAAAAAAATTTAAACTTATATGCTATGGAAAATAATTTTATGGTTATTATATATTTAATAATTTATTTATAATAAATAACATGAAATTATATAAATTTTTATTAAAAGTGACCACAAATATATAAGGAATATTTTCACTAAATTTAAATCTATCTATAAGGAAAAAGTTATTAACATAGTATTTTTAAATAATAAAATATAAATTAAAAAAACTTATGATAATTATTATTTATTTTAATTATTTGAATTGCATTTTTATTTATATTAAAAAACTAAAGCAAAAATGTTAAAATATTATGATATTGAAATTAATATCTTATTTTTCTTAATTATAATAAAAAAATAAATTTAGCATTAATTATCGCAAACATTTAATTAATTAACCTAACTAAATAATGACATATCATAATATAAATTATATGTATAACTTTTACCCTTTTTTTTTTAAATATGTAACATAAATAGTAATGCAGTGTATAAAAAATTATATTAAAGTGTGTAGCAAGAGAGATTAATATTAATTGATGCAACAAAAGAAAAGATAATGAAGATGAAGATAAGTATAGTAGCATTTAAACAGAGTCAGGGAGGGATGAGAGAGATATAAGAAAAAGAGAAAAAATAAAGAGAGAGATGATAAAAAGAAGGGAGAATATTAGCAATAAAAATATGTTTATTATAGTTCTTAAAGAATATATTAGTGAATATTAATTTAACTTTTCACATTGAAATTTATATAAAATTTTTTAATTTTTATATTATTTTTTCAAAAATAAATATAAAGTGAATTTTTGTACATTAATTATTATGAAGATCATTTATTATAGTTATAAATTCATTCAAATATAATTGAATTTAATGACTTATAAAATTTAATGTTATTTAAGTACAATAAAAATAAAACTTTTGTAGTTATTCTTTTGTATTAGTAATGTTCATAGTAAACATTGACTATAATTTAATATTTTTTATTAATATGCATAATCTTAAATGTTAGTTAAATATCAAATAGTATGTCTTATTCTAATATAGTTTTTTGATATGACTTAATATAAAGAAGAAATGCAAATAACTGTTCATAATAAAGATTTAATTTTATGTAACTTGTGTTATATAATGTATTACATATTACAAATTTTATTCACATAATGTCTATATTATTATAAATATATATTCATTTTACTTTATCAAAGTCGTTACAACTAATATTTCATATATTTATCATATATTAAATTAATATTTTATTATGTGTTACTTAAGGCTTTATTTAATAGCATGTGAAATAATAAAACCATGAAATATATGTTATAATAATCATCAACTTAAATACAAATAGTAAAATAACATCTAAAATAATGTTATTTATTAATAATGTTAACATATTATTAAAAAACTCACATTTATTAGAAAAACTATTGCTATGAGAACATTTGTGCAACCCATGGACTTCTTAAGTGGTGACTCATACCAAAACTACTCTTATTGAAGCATGGTCAAAGTTTTATTTGTAGTGACATGTAGTGTTGTAAGGTTAATGTGGCATGCACACATGAAAAAGGTAGAAAGATATGCTTCTATGACTAACAACCCAAAGACTGAGCTATTTTAGAAATTTTATTAATTAGCATGTGTGTATAACTTCAAAAGATTTTTTTGTTTATTATGTTTGTAATAATATGTTACAATATTAATAAAAGTTCTTTTAATTATGATTTATCATTTTTTAGTTACATCTTTATGTACATTAAAAAAATAAATCATAAATGTTACAAATTATTATAAAATTAAAAATTATGATTTTTTTTCTTGATTAAAAATAAATAAATAAATTCAACATTATTTGTATCACAAAAATATTTTATGTATGCATACTTCAATAACAATATATCTTAAAAAATAATACACATAAACATACCCACACACACACACACACACACACACACACACACACACACATATATATATATATATATATATATATATATATATATATATATATATATATATATATATATTTGATATTTATAATTATCCTTGTTATATGTACTAATAACATTTAATGCAATGTATGAAATATTATAATAATATTTGCATAATGGGAAGTTTATTAATTATTATAAATTATTGGAGTTATAAAAGTGATAGTGGAAATGGTGATAATTACAATGGAATAGAGAGTGTCATAGAGAGATAAGAAAGATAAGAGAGATAAGTTGAAAAAAGTGATACATAAAGAAGGTAGAGATGATAAAAAGAAAAGGAAATATTGACATTTTATGTAATGTATATTTTATTTTTGAAAAAACCTTTGTAGTAAAGAATAATAACTATATTTATCATACTTTATTTTACATAACATAATTAGATTTAAAATATTAATAAAAAGGAAGATATTTGAAGTAAATTAGTATATATTAATTATTACAGACATTGTTTATTAGTGTTATAAATAATTTAAAAGTTAATTAAATTTTACACTAAAGTTTTTTAAAAAATTATTATAATTAATAAAATATATTTTTAATTATAATGTAGATGCATAGTATATTTGATATTTATTAATATGAAGATATTATAATTATGAAGTTTTTATAAAATGTTTATATATTATCAAGCAAATAAACTTCAAAAATAATTTTTTTCATTATACAAGTTAAAACATATTATGATACTAATACTTTAATTATATTGAATTAATAATAAACTAAGTGTATTATTATTTTTCTTGATGTAAAGAATCAGTGATAAAACTTATTTTCGTGAAATTTTATTTCTTATCAAATAAATTAAATTTTTTATTAATTTTAAAAAAATAATTTATTTATTTATTCATTTTTGAGAATATATATTTAAGTACATAACATAAGAGAGTCATTAACTAAAAAGATCGTAATGTTGGAGAAAATTATATTAGAAGAGATTGAGAGATATGGATAGATATAAGAGAGATAGAGAGGAAAATATTAATAAGGAGAGAATAAAGAAATGATTGAATGAAGGAAAAATGAAGAAAAGAAAAGTGACAGAAAATAGAAGAGTTAGAAAGAATATATAGCAAAGAGAATGATAGAGGATTGAGTATATATATGTAGATAAAATAAAGAGAGGTGAGGGTAACTCAAAGAGAAAAAAAGTTTGAGACAACTTAGTGAATAATAATGGGAGAGAGAAGAAAGTCATGGATAGATCAGAGAGATAAAGAAAGTATTATTAGAGAGATGAGAGAGGTGATTGAATGAATAGAAAATAATGATAAAAATGAGATAAATGATAGAGGAGATAGAGAGAATAAATAACAAAATGAGAGCGACAAATGAGAAAAGTAGGAAACATAAAAGAGAGAGGGTTAAGGAAAGACAGAGATAAAGAGAGGATTAACAAATGAGGAAATGATAATAAGAGAGAAAAAAGTGAAAGCTATTTTAATAAAGAGAAAAAAAGAGAAATAATTAATTAAAAGTTATATCTCAAAATTTTTACTAATAATTTTTTAATACTAACTTTTAAGACATATAAAACATTTAAAATTATTTAAATTAAAAAACTTTAAAGTTTAGTAGTATTTTAGTATAGTCAAAACAATTAAAATTATTTTCAAATAAAAATTTATAATTTTTTATTAATATGTATAATATAAAACTTAACATAATAATAAATAGTATTATTATTTTATGAGATTATCTTCTTATGCCAAAATATAGATAAATAAAAATAATGTTTCATATTAAATATAAAATTTTTAGTAGTTTATGATATATAATATACTATAATTATATCAAATAATTTTATAGTAGCATTTATATGCTATTATTATTTTGTACTAATTGCATTTTATTGTAGTTGATATAAGTCATATCATCCAACTTTAAATTATACTACTAATTTTATAATGTTCATATAAATAAATAGTAGCAAAAGTGGATATTGTAAATTATCATTCACAATAAAGTTACTTATTTATATTAATATATTATTAAAAGCAATCATAGTTCACCACAAAAAGTAATGCTATGAAAATATATGGCAAAGATGAGGAATTCACAAGAGGTGAACCAGTCAAAATCTATCTTCACTCAACATACTTAACTTTGGTATTTTAATGAATACAATACTATGATCCTAATGGGTTGTCCATGCATTTAAAACCCAAAACATTATACATTTGAATATTGTTCCAAAAAGAATAAATTATTAAAGACATTTTTGTATATTATCATGCCCATACACCTAAAAAATAATATTTATTAATTTGTCATAATATATTCCAAAAATAATACTTGGGCTATATTGAATTAGTAAGAAATTAGGTTTATTATTTCTCTTAAACAAAATATTCATACATAATAAGGTTTTTCGCTAAATTATATTTCTTATAAGCAAAATAGTAAATTATTTATTTTATATAAATAATAAACAACTAAATTAATATTCAAAATAAATATTAAAAACATAGCATAAGAAATTTCTTAATGAATATTAGCTAATGGAGCCAAAAATAGAGATACGGTGATTTAAAAAGCATATTAGAAGAGAGATGCAGCCATGGATAAATAAGAGAGTTTGATAGAAAAATATTAATGGAGAGAAAGTGGGATGATTGAATGAAAAAAAGAGGAAAAAGAGAATATATAGAGAAGATGGTGAAGAAAAAGAGAATAAATAATAAAATAGTAGAGAAAGAACTGAGAAAATAATGCAACATAAAAGAATAAAAAGGTGTTAGAAGATGAAGAGATTGATAAGTGGGAGACAAATTAGAGAATGTTTAATGGAGAGAGAGAAGAAAGTAAGAAAAATTTTGAGCCATTTGGATAATGATAAGGAAGTGAGAAAAATAATTAAAGAAATATAATATCTCAAAAATTTATATCATAATATTTATTAATTTTTAATTATTAAAACTTTATAATAATAAAAATTATTTAAATACAAAAAATTAAAAGTTTTATAGTATTTTAGTATATTGAAAATCTATTAAATATATGTTGATTATTAATACAAATTTTTTATTATTGTATAATTTAAATTTTTTTCTAAATAGTAAATAATATTACTATTCTAAGATATTTTATTCATATTACATAACATAAATAACAAATATAAATAATATTTCATTTTCATGATAAAATTTTAAATATTTTATGTTATATATTATTTTATTATTTTATGAAAATCAATTTACAAAAAAAATTATCTTCTATTATAAATTTATATAAATTGTAGTTTATTATAAGTGACATAAGTTATGTTGCAGATAACTAAATTTTATTAACTTTATTATTTTAAAAAATAAAAAGATGTTTTTCTTTAATGCTAAATTAAAATTATAGTGATTTTGTAATGTTAGCATAAATGAACAATAGTAAAAACATATATCATAAAATATCATTCAGAAATATGCTATTTTTTCATATTAACATATTATTAAAATAAGTTTCCATTCATTAGAAAAAAATACTATGAAAACATATGGGCAACATTAGTTCTTGTTTGTCACCCATCCAAATAGGTGTCTGCTTCTAAGTTAAAGTTTGAGTTCTAATAAGATCAAAACAATAAAGCTAGTGTGCTACACATGCATATAAAAGCTAGAAAATCTTGGCTTATTATTATCCAAAAAGAATGAATTTTTTAAGAAACATTTGTATATTAATTTTGTTACACGCCTCAAAAACAATTTAAATATTTTTATATAAGTTATAATATTTTATAATATTAATACCTTAATTGTATTTAATTAATAAGGAATTTTTTGTATTATTAATTCTCTTAAATTAAACATTCATACAAAGTTTTATCATAAATTATAATTCTTATTAAAAAAATTATTTATTAATTAAAAATAAAAAATTATATTTATTATTTCAAATATACGTTAAGGTGTGTAACAATGAGAGATTTCACAACTTAAAGCGATTGAAGGAACCAAAAAAGGTAGTGGTGATGAAATAAGCATATTAAGAGAGAGGGAAGTCATTATAGATAAGAGTGAGATAGAGAGAAAAATATTAATAAAGAGAGAAGAGTAAGATGATGGATTGAAGAGCAAGGGAAAATGAGAGGATAGAAAGAAAGGACAACAGACAGAATAAATAGCAATATGAAAGACAGAGAATTGAGAATATGTAGTGAGATAAAAGAGGGAAAAATGAAGAGAAGATAAAAAGATAAAGAATGAGAGATAAATAAGAAAATTATAAGATAAGAAAGAAGAAAATGAGAAAATGTGAGAGCTGTTGAGATAAAAAGAATAAAGCGAAAGAAATAAGTTGATAAAAGTTATATATTAATAATGTAACATATAGTGCTTACTAAAATTAACTTGTTAAACATACATAAAACTTAATATTTTATGATTAAAAAAACTAAAAGTTTTGTTGCAATTTAATATATTTCAAATTTTTAAAGTATATGTTCTTTATTAATTTAACATTATTTTATTAACATATATAATTTTAAAAGTTAACTAAATAATATAAAATATCACTACTATCAAATATTATTTTTTATTATATAATATAGATAAAAATATATAATATTTTATGCTCATAGCAAGATTTTTTGTAGTTTATTTTATGCAAAATATTATTATTTTTTAAATTTCTTCTATTAATAGTAAATATATATTATTATTAATATATATAAATTCTATTCTGTTATAGTTTATATAAGTTATGTTTCATAAACTTAAATTATACAAAAAAAATTTATTTTATTTTAATATAGAAATTGAAATATATAATACTATTTAGAAATGATAGCAATATTATAAAATTCATAATAATAAGAAATAATTAAAATTAAAATTGTAAAATAACTTTGATATTTATGTTATTTATAAACATTAATATTTTAGAAGTTTAATCATCATTCATTAAAAAAAAATACTATAAATAAACATGTACAACATAAGGATTTAATAATAAGTCAACCGTTCAAGTAACATAGGTGTGTACAAATCCTACAAGCGTGAGTAAATTGTGGATTTTAAAATAGTTATGCTAATTTTCGATAATATTTTGTTTTTAATTTTTTTTTTATAGAAAAGAATTTTCTGATTGAAGAAAACCATGATTATATATATAGATATATCATTTTGATTATTAAGAAAAGGAAAACAAACTCAATCTGTAAACATAATTTTTTTGGTAGTGTGATTCAAACTAGAAATTACATCAATAATTGAGGTCTTCAAAAAGTTCACTATTAAAAGAGTTACAATTTATAGTTTTTTCTAATAGCTCACCTCCATCTTACCTTAGTTTGTTTTGCAATTTGCCTCCAACTTATTGACTTTTGTAGTTTTAATTATAACCCATGCTTTTGAGAGCTTAACACTAACTTTTGTTCATGAGATTAAATAACACTGAATAGTAATAGGGAAGAAAGAATGTGAGAGGTATTCATATAAAAAGTAAGATGTGAGATAAATAATTAAATAAATATTATATCTAAAAATTTAACTTATAGTATTTATTAATATTATCATATTCAACTTATATAATATTAAATATTTTCTAAATAATAGAAACAAAAAACTTGTAATATTTTAGTATATTGAAAATGTTTAATGTCAATGTTGACTATTAAATTTTAATTATTTTATCAATACATGTAGTTTTCCAAGTCAACTAAATAATAAATAACTTCATTATTCCAATATATCTTGTTCATATGACATAATATATATAACAAATATAATTATTATCTCATATTGTTGTAATGCATTTTTGTAATTTATTTTATATAATATATTATTATTATATTAGAAGCTTTAAACAAAGAACATATAAAATATTTTAAGAATATAATCATTCTATTATGTTGTAGTTGACATAAGTAAGGTCACCAACAATTAAATTTACTATAGTTATTATTCTATTATCTAATTTAAAGTGTTACATATACAATTATATTAAAAATATAATGATATTATGAAGTTTGAATTCATAAAAAAATATCTAAGTTGGAAATTATAAAATATCAATTATGATTATGTTATTTATAAATATTAATATATTTTTAAAACAAACTGTCATTCATTAGAAAAATGAATGCTATGAATATGAGCATAACGACCACTTCTTAAAAGGTTACCTATACCAATAATAATTTTGCCTAGGCATTCTTATGATAAGAGTTCTGATGAGAAGTGCTACTAAAATCCTAATGTTATCGTACATGCACAAAAAAGTAAACAAGGAGTACTTGGGTTAACATTATCTTGAAAATAAATAATTATTGAAGATTTTTTACTCAATAATTATGCATAGGCACTTTCAAAAAGAAGTTTAATTTTATTATATATGTTAGAATATATTCAAATATTAATACCTATATTATATTTAATAAATAAATAATTAATTATATAATTATTTCCATTAGAAGTAAACTTGCATAATTAAAACTTTCATGAATGTTTAATTATTTACTAATGTTAAATATTATATATATATATATATACATATGTTAAAAGTATAATTTGACTATTAATTTAATATTTATTTTTTGATATATATAATTTAAAAATTTAGCAAAATAATAAACAATATCATTATTATAAGATATTATCTTTATATGAAATAAAATATATAATAAATAATAATATTAATAATTAATATATATTAAAACGTTTTTATACATAGAATATATATGGTATTATAAATTATACTTTAATATTATATACATAAGTAATGTTGCTCATAATTAAATTATTTTAACACTATTATTTTGTTAAATTCAACTATCATTTACTATAAAAATAAATACTATAATTAACTATGAGTGACTTGAGAACATCTCTTGAGAACACTCATCTTAAAGTTACTCTCACCTAAACATGCTTAACTTTTGAGTTCTAGTCAGATTCGATGCTATAATGTTGGTGTGATGGCACATTCATATAAAATGTAGAAAATGCTATACAAGAATGTTTTTTCAAAAAATGATGAACTATTATAGAAAATTTATAAATTCTTTTGTATAAATATGTTTCAATTTATTTATATTTATATAATATTTTCCAAGACTAATACTATACTTATATTGAATTAATAAAAAATAATAGTTTTCATTATTTTCCTTAAAGTAAACATTCATACATTGGAATTACTACCATTTAATTATAGTTCGTATAATTAAAATCTCAAATTATTTTTAATTATAAAAAAATATTATTTAAAATGTATTTTAAGGAATTCAATATAAGAGAGTTCTTAATTAATATTAATTATTATAGACAAAAAAAGATGTGATGTTAGGGATATGTATATTGAAATAGTGTATAAGTCATGGATAGATAAAATAGAAGTAGAGAGGATAATGTCAATAGAGAGAGAAGAAAGAGATGACTAAATAAAAAGAAGGAAAAATAAATATGAGAAAAATGATAGAAGTAATAAAAAGAATAAATAACAAAGTGAAGGGAGGATAAATGAGAAAATAAGAATGGAAAGAATAAAGAGAATATACATAGATGACAAAGATATTAATAAGGGGAGATAAATTAGAAAATAATAATGAGAGATAGAATATAGTGAGAAAATGTTAGAGCTATTGATATAATGAGTAAGAAGTGTGAGAAATAATTAAATAAAAGATATAATATAATATTTTTAATTTAATTAAGTATTAATATTAATACATTAAAATATGTAAAATTAAATTTTATTAAAATAAAATTCATTGTTTCATAATATTTTAATATATTATAAGTTTTTCAAATATATGTTGCCCATTAATTTAATATTTCATATAATATGAAAAGCTAATTCAACAACACATTATATCATCATTCTTATATATTATCATCACATTATATAATATAAATAACAAATATTTAAAATATTTGATATGTATGATATAATTTTAGGTAGTCTATGTTATATAATATAATATTGTATCAAAAAACTTTAAAAGAAAGTACGTATCCACTATTTTAAATATATATTAGCTCTAATTTATTATAACTTATGTAAAATATATTGCCTATAATTAAATTATATAAAAATAGTTTATTATATGATATCAAGTGATATTTAATAAATTAAGTAAAAATTTTAAAAATAGTTTTCATAATTGTGATATTTATTAATTATAACGAAAATAATAAAACAAACTTTAGTTCAGTTCAAAAAACAAATATTATGAAAAATTATGGGGAACACAAGGACTTCTCAAAAGGTTAGCAATTCAAATACTACTATGAGTAAAGTATAACATTGGAGTTGTAGTGAGATCCAATGTCATAGTACTTTTGTGGTGACACAAGAAAGTTTCTACATTATTTTGATATACACTTTCAAAACTAATTTTTACATTTTTTATATATGTTATAATATATTTTAATATTAATATTTTAATTATACAAAATTAACATAACATTATTTATATTATTATTTAGTTTAAAGTAAACATTCTTAGAAATGAATTATTTACACTAAATTAAAGTTTTTACAAATAAATTTTTTTTATTTCAAATAATAGAAATATATATTTATTTATTATTAGAAAAATATATTAAAGGTATAATATGGGAGAGTTTTTTAATTTATTTAAATTAATAGTGCTAAAAAATATATAATAAAAATGAAGATAGCTATATTAGAAAAAGGAAGAGTTATAGAGAGAGATAAAAATTACTAAAAAAGGAGAAATAGAGAGATGATTTAATGATGAAAAATTAAAAAAAATAGGAAAGTAAGAGAGAGAAGATAGATAGGACAAAGAGAATAAGTAGCAATATAAGAGAAAGAAATTAAAAAATGTGGTGAATTGGTGGGAGGAGTGGGTGAGGGGAAGATATATAGATGGGGAAGGGGTAAAAAATAACAAAATGACAGCCAAAAAGAGAAACATGTGAGAGAATGCGAGAGCTATTGAGATAAAGAGAAATAATTGGGAAAAATAATTAATAAAAGCTATTTTTCAAAACTTTTACTTATGATATTTATTAAATTATTAAAAGTATGTAATATTAACTTTATTTAAATAACAAAAATTAAAATTTTTATAAAATTTAGAAGTTTTGAAAAGCTTAAAGCATAAGTCGCCTTGAGGGGGCCTGCCCCGCCCCCGTAGGGGAACGATAGAACAGGTTTTTCCCAGACTGTTCTAGTTCCCCGGCCCCCTATTCGACTTTTGACTCTAATTCTAATGTGCTAGATTAGTGGTATCCACTCTTCAGGTCGGGAAGATTGTTGCTCCTAAAATGTCCTGGCGAGTCTGTCTCAAAGACGATCAAAACGATTAGCTAGGTTTTGGTCTCTCTAGGAGCGTATCCAGTCCTTACCTATTACACTTTTGTTAGGTAGGGGGCTTCCATTGAATCCTGATTTGTACAGATTTTTTTGCCTCTCCTGATGATATTGATATAGATTCGTATCAGAGGATCCCTAGAGGGGGCCCCTTTGGGGTGACTTTGAAGAATGATCACTAAAGAAATCAAACTAGCAACTACTGCTGCTTCTGCTTTTTGATAGTCTTTCACTTCTGAGGCATATCCATAGGCAAGACAAGCTCGAAACTTGCTGAATCTTCATGCTTTCCTTCTTCTTTCGTTTCATAATCAAAATGAACTTTCGCTTGCAAGAAAAAAAAGAGATCCCTTCTTCGAGAATACATCCTTCCCAAATGGGATTTGGATAGTCAGAAGAATAGCATTTTTAGAAGAAAGGGACGCTAGCGCATTACAACTAGCAGCCCCTAAGCTCTCGTACCCGCTCCTAACGTTACTTGAAAAGGTCCCTTCACTGAGTTATCAATCACCTTGCCTTCCCTTACCCATGGTTTTTGAAGGACTGCTGAATCCCATCTTCATGTCCGATAATCTCTGCTATTGAAGCTCTTTAGACTCACTTGACACTACTAGATCAGCATCAGCTAACTCTCCAAGCTATGCCAATAAGATCGAATAAGAGGAAGTTTCTTTTAGAGAAGGAGGTCATGTGCCAGCCCTTATCCCCTATTAGTTCTTTGACAGCCTTGACTTTCACTTTCTTCTATTCCTCTAACCAGGACAGTTCCTTCTCTGCGGTCTTTTCTTTCCTATAGTTCCAAGACTTCTTCGTAGATGTATTCAATTACTATGGCATCGTCCCCGCTCCACTCCTGACTGAGAGAATTCTTCCACAAAATCGAGTGGATGGGGTTCCATATTCATGAAAAGCCAGGGTGGAAATGATAAAGGTTTTGTGAAATCTACTAAGATATTAATTGGTAAAAGTATTGGAGTTGGTTGAATGTATTTTCTAAAATATCCCAATCCTTTTTTGCTATGACCGCATAAAAATATGCCACTGACGTGGGTAAAGCTAAAGCAACAGTAGAATTTATATCATTCGTGGGCGTAGCTAACTCCCCATGAGGTAACTTTATGATTTTCCAAGGTAAAAGAGCACCTGACCAGTTAGAAACAAAAATAAATAGGAACATCGTTCCAATAAATGGAACCCAAGGGCCATACTCTCCAATCTTGGTTTTGCTCAAGTCTCGGATAAAATTAAGCTATTATTATTTAATTAATACATATAATTTCAAAAGTTAGCATGATAATAAATAATATCATTATTGTAACATGCTATCCTCATATGACATAACTTAGATAATAACTTAAAAAATATATTATATTTATGATATAATTTTGGTAATTTATGTTATATAACATATTATTATTATATCTAAAATGTGTTTATATATAACATTTATATTCTAATACAAAAATACATGAATTATACTTTATTATTGTTGATGTAAGTTATTTTACCATAATTAAATTATATCAAAATGACTATTTTATTATATGATAATGATAAAAAAGTTACAAAGTTTATATTAGTAAATAATATCTAAAATA
Source organism: Vanilla planifolia (assembly GCA_023846275.1). NCBI lineage: Eukaryota > Viridiplantae > Streptophyta > Magnoliopsida > Asparagales > Orchidaceae > Vanilla > Vanilla planifolia. The sequence goes on from JAIUJO010000096.1 coordinate 1,817,110, forward strand.
AAAATTATAGAATATCTTTCATAATTATGTTATTTATATTACATGATAATAATAGTGATATTAACATGGAACTTCTCAAGACGTGACTAATTCAAATACAACTCCTACCAAAGCATGCTTAAGTTTTAAGTTTTTATGAGATTAAGTGCTATAATGCTCACTTAGTCACAAAAGCATACAAAAGAAAAAACATACTTATGTGATTGATGTTCTAAAATTAATGAATTGCCTAAAAAATTTTAAAAATTATAATGCATAAAAAATTTTAAAAAATTTATTTTTAATATTTCATAATATATTCCATTAAATTGTAATTATTATAAAAATTTATTTTTTATTAATTATAAATGATAACATATATTTTTATAGTTTAAAGTATATAGTGAAATGTGTAACATGAAAAAATTTCTCAATCAATATTAATTGATGGGGATAAAAAAGAGAGTGCTCATGAAGATAGGAATGCTTGAAGTGAGACGGAGTCCTTGAATGATAAGAGACAAATAAAGAGGAAAAAAATATTTTTAATATATACACAAAAACAATATATGTCAATTCACATTTTATAATTACTAATTTGTGAAGAAATAATATTTTTCATTATATTTATATTTTGATTTCATAGCATATTATAAGTTCATTAATATTAGAAGGTTATAACTTATGCTATAAGCATGTGTTTATAATAATTTTGATAAATTTACTAAATAATAATATTATAATACCAATAACATAACAAAAATATTCAACTAAAATTTGTTATACATAAAATATCTTAATAGATATTTGAAGAGGGAATAATAGAAAGTGATAGAGGTGAAACATGGAAGAAAATAGAGAGATGAGAAATACAAAAAAGAGAAAAATTCAGAGGAGAATAAAGGAAATAAAGGGAGAAAGAGGAATGATAATGAAAGAAACTTTACAAAAGAATAAAAAGAGAAAATTGTGAAAATGAGAGTGAACATATAGAAAAAGAAGAGAGTTAAGGAGTAAAAAGGGAGACAAAAAGTGACATAATGGAAAAAAGAGTGAGATAGAAGGCATTGGAAGGAAATGGAAGATAAGGAGAAGTGGAGTGGTAAAGTGAATTATATAGCTAAAAGGTATAATAGGGAAGAGAAAGAGAGAAAAAATTGTTAGATAGAGAGACATGGAAAGATATTTAAGGCACATTACACTAAAATGTAGAGCAAGCAAGGAAGTGAGGATGGAAAGAGAGGAAATAGGAGATGGAGATAGTAATTAATAACGTGAATGAGGGAGAAATAAGAGAACAAAGGGTCAGAGGAGAGAGTGAGTGAAAGAAAAAGAGATACAAATAAGAAATTAATATTAAAACACTATTGTTTTATAATTTATGCTTAAATAATTTTTGTTTCACTATAGTTTGAAATGCGTTACAGTGAAGAAAAAATAAATAACCTTTGACTCATTTCAATGACCTCTATGTAATTAAGTAATTCTTAATTATTTTAATAATTTTGTTTTATGATTTGGAACATATTATGATACATTTTCATTAATAGAAATTTTAACCATAGAAAATATTATGCACGATCTCTTTAGTAACTTCAAATGCAAATTTGACATAAGATTTATCACATTTCTTGAAATATTTTTATTTGATTTGGTTTGATTTCTTTAAAAGCCCTATTCTCTTTACGTGTGATCTTTACGTTACATTTATTTGGCTATATTACTTTACTTCAACTTATCTCACATAAGATTGCTGGATATTCACATAATATTAAAATAATAATTTATTAATATTTATGCATATTTAATTTGGAGATTCATAGTAATTCTAAACAATGTCTCATTGGGATGAAATAAACAACATTGGTTGCTTATCGACCAACTCAATCTAATTAAATATTTATTTCCATATTTTTAATTTTTTGGTATATTTTAAAATTCATTTAGATTCATGTGTTATTTGATAGTCAAATATGTTACACTCAATCTTTTTATCATCTTGAAATGCAACTTTTTGGAATAATTTTGTCATGGCTTTAATGTTTTACTTGTATTTGGTTATATTACTATAAGACAATAATTCGTCTCTCGGGTGACCTTCGCATTAACTTGTTTCTATTATATTAACTTCCTTTAATTAATCTAATCTTTTTTTATGATATATTTAATTAATATTAATATAATAATTTCTTATTATATATTATTATTTATTTTTTATTCATAGTAATTAATTTTTTGTTTTCTAAGATTTTAGCATATTTTGCTAGTCCTTTCGATTTGTAACTAACTTGATGATCGATGGTGCTACACTCATCACTTTGGATTCTTGGAATACTACTTTCGCATATAATATTTCTTGTGTCTATAAATTTTTTGCTATGGTTTGATTGTTTTACTTTGAAACTACAATTCTCTTGTCATGAAAATTTACATCTTTTCCTTAAGTTATATTACATCGCCTCCATTTCTCTCACATTAACTTTAATATGTTTTAATTATTATTAAAATATTGAGTTACTGTTATTTTGTGATTTTAAATTTTGTAATTGATGATAATTTCAAATGATGTCTAATCGAGATGAAACAAACATCGATTGGCCAAGTCTAAGTGAGCTCCATCAAATTAAATATTTATTTCTATATTTTAAAATATGTTGTTTTTGTTTTTGCTTTGGTATGCCATCTATTAATTTTAATTCATATGTTGCTTAATGATCAAGCATGTTAGACTCGATCTCCTTAGTATCTTTGTATGTTATTCTCTATTATACTTTAGCATACTACTTTAAAGTTTGTTTTTGTTTTGATTTTGGTTATATTATATTAATTTAGATTATCTCATCTATTCTTTATTATATATTAACCTAATATTAAAATAATAAATTATTTTTGGTTATGGTTATTTATTTTCAGTTGCTAGTGATTCCAAATAATATTTGATAAAGATGAAACAATTGTCATTGAACTTAACTCTATGAGCTCTATCTAACTAAATATTTATTTTTATATTTTTAATACTTTATTTTCTAGAATTGTAACTAATTCTAAGATTTTTTTATTTGTATCTGATTTGATGATTAATAATATTACACCCATCTTCTTAAAATCTCAAAATATACCTTTCTTATACAAGTTTTTTCTTTTTTTTAAAATTTTTTTTCTTTGATTTTATTATTTTACTTTGAAACTCCACTTCTCATCACATATAAGCTTTACATCTATTTATTTTGGTTATGTTACATTGTTTTAATTTATCTCATTTCATCTTTAATATATGTTACATATTATTAAAAAACTATTGTTGAACTCATCTCAAATAATGTTATCATTTTAAGCATTTATTTATATATTTTTAAATATTTTTGAATGGTTTTGACAAGTTTTAATGGAAATTTTGATTCATACATGATTTAATGATTGAGGATGTTTCCCTCAATCTTTTCACTATCTTTGATTGTAATTTCTTTATACAATTTATCTCATTTCTTCAAATTTTTAACTTTCACTTGGATATATTACAATGAAGCTTTGATTCTCCTTTTTTGTGATCTTTGCATTCCCTTGATTGTTATATAACGCTACTTCAATTTATCATTTTTAGGCTTTAGCATATATATATATTTTAATAAAATTAAAAACTTATTTATCATTATTATTTTTAATTTTCTCTAATTATATTAATTCCAAGCAAAGCTTGATCATGATAAATAAAATGTCGTCAAACTCATCCCATCAACATCTACTCAATTATATAATTATTTATATTTTTAAGTTATTTTACTTTCATACTTCTAGCACACTTTATTAGACTTTTAAATTCTTACATGGCTTGACAATTTTACATTCTATAATTGATGTCCTTAGTGTCTTATAAGCATCTTTCTATCATAATGTATCTTATTTCTTTAAATTTATTGAAATAATTTCTCAACATTATTATGTGATCATAAATCTTCTCTCATAGGACCTTTAATTTGCTTTAATTTCGTCATATAGGATAACTTTAATTTATTTCATTTTTATCTTTAATATATATTGACGTAATATTAGAATTATAAATTATTATTGTTTATGATTATATATTTTAGTAATTCATAGTATTCCAAATGAGGCTCAATTGAGAAGAGACTATTTCATTGCAAACTCTAGACATGTTTTATGCAATAAAAAATTTATTTTGAAATTTTTACATGTCCTTTATTTCATTGTGTTGGTGAGTTTTATAATATATTTTTATTTTTGCATAATTAGATAATTGATAATGTTACTCAACATCTTTTCTATATCATTGAAAACAACTTTATTGTACAATATATCTCATTTCTTTGAGTTTTTTCTTTGATTTTATCATATTACTTTGTAAATAAAAATGTCATCTCATCTGGCCTTTACATCACTTAGATTTGGCTATAATATAAAGCTTCAATTTATTACAATCAAGCATTAATATATTTTTACTTAATATTAAAATAATAATTTAGAATTATTTAAGAAGTTTTTTTGGGTAATTCATTGTAATTCCAAATGAGGTTTGATTGAGATGAAATAAATGTCATTAGACTCATCTTGATGACCTCTGTCTAACTAAACATTCATTTTCTATACTTGAAATATTTTGTATTCCATGGTATTGGCTTATTTTATGATATATTTTTATTTGTATATCATTTGATAATTGATGAGTCACTCTTGATCTATTTAGTATCATGGAATTCAACTTTCTATTTTAATTTATCTAAAGTTTTTAATTTTTGTTATTTTGACTTAGTTATACTACTATTAAACTCTAAATCTCCTCTTATGTGATCTTGATTTTTTTATTTGGTTATACTATATTTCTTTAATTTATTATATTTCAACTTTAACGTATATTTAATTAATACTAAACTAATAATAATTTATTCTTATATTTCTTTATTTTTTTTTAAACATCTCCAAAAGAGTTCCAAATTAGCAAAATTGAAGCTGTTAAATGATATTTTAATTTTTACATGATTTGACGATCACAAAAGCTATGCATGATCTTCATGATATATTGGGATTTTACTTTCCTATATAATTTGATTAATGTTTTCAAATTTTTTAATTCAATTTGTTTATATTACTATTAAACTCTAATTCACGTTCTAAGTAACCTTTAGATCACTCCAACTTTATTATATTACATTGCTTCAATTTATTTTATTTTGGGTTATGTATATATTTTATTCTGTTTAAAAAATAATTTATTATTATTTATGCTTATTTACTTATGTATTTTATAGTAATTACAAATGATGTTCAATCGAGATTAAAAAAATCTTGTTCAATTTGTTTTGACAAGCTCCATTCAATTAAAAATTAATTTTTATATTTTTAAGGATTTTTGCAAGCTTCACAAAAAATTTTAATTCGTGCCCAACTAAATAAGTTAGAATGGTATACTTAATCTCCTTAGCACATTGGAGGGCATTTTTTCCCATATAATTTGTCTTATTCATTTAAATATTTCATTATGATTTAGTTAAATTACTATGAAACTCTAGATCTTATCTCATGTCAGTTCTACATCACTTTGAATTAGGTAATTTATATTATTTTAATTTATATTATTTTAATTTATATTATTTTAATATTAATATAGTTTTAATTAATGTTAAATTAATAGTTTTTTATTATTTAAGTCCATCAAATTTTGTAATTTGTGGTTATTTTAAATGTGTTCTTTTTCAGATGAAAGATACATCACTAAACTTGCATAGCAAACTGTATCTAACTAAAAAATCAATTTGAAATTTTTACATTTCTTATTTTTTATGGCATTGGCATGTTTAATGGTACATTTCAATTCTCCCCTAATTTAATGATGAAGGATGATATACTCAATCGCTTAAGTATTCTGGAATAAAGCTTTCTGGTATAATTGGTCACATTTATTCAAATAGTTTTCTCACATTTTTATTGTATTACTATGAAACTCTAAATATCATATCATATGAATTTCATATTTCTTTGATTTGGTTATATTATTTTGCATCAATTTATCTTTTTTTTTGCGTTAATATATATATATAATTAATATTAAAATAATAATTTATTACAATTTATGTTTATTTATATTTGTAATTCAAATTAATTCCAAACCATCTATGATTGAAAGAAAATGAATGTCATTCAACTTGAATCCAAAAGCTTAATCCAAATAAATTTTCATTTCTGTAACTTTAAATATCTTACTTTCTAACATGTTGACACACTTTAAAAGATATTTTAATTTGTACCAGATTCAATAATTGAGAATGCTATACTTAAACTTCTTAAAATCTTAGAATACAGCCTTCCCTTACAACTTATGTAATTTTTTCAATTTTTTATTTTTTATCACATTGTAATAGTAAATCACATTTTGTGTGACACTTACCTTACTTTAATTTATTTATATATTTCTTAAATTTATTACAAAACCAACATTATTTTGTTATTCTTTACAAAACAAATTAAATTTTCATTAATATATTCCTTAAGCCTTCTATTTTCTTTATTGTTTACTTACTTTTGGAGTCATTTGAACCATACTAGATTTGACTATTTAGTTTGTTACACTCAATCACCTTAGTATTTTGAAATATAGCTTTCAAATAAATTTATCTCATTTCTTCTAACTTGTTAGTTTCATTTTATTTTATTATTGTGTAACTCTAAATATCTCATAATGTGGCCTTTACATAGCATTGACTTGGTTGAATTATATTGTTTCAATTTATTGAATTTAAACTTTTATATAAATCTTTTTAATTTTAAAAAATTATATATTATTATTTTTATTTATTTATTTTTGTAACTTGTGATAAATCAAAATGTGGTCAAACTGAGACAAAATGAAGATATTTGTATTTTTCTATGCTTGCCTTAATGGATAAAATATTTATTTCTATATTTTTATATATTATTTTCATATTTTTATCATGTTTGATGAGATATTCCAATTGATACTTAATTTCATGGTTAAGGATCCTACTCTTGATCTTCTTAGAAACATAGAATAAACTTTTGATATATAATTTATCTCATTTCTTCAATTTTTTATTTTGATTTAGTTATATTACTATCATACTCAAATTATCTTTAATCTAACATTTATGTTGATTTAATTTAGTTATATTAAATCTCTTCATTCTAAAATAGTTATGTTTTAATATTTATATACAGATATATATATATATATATATATATATATATATCTTATATTTTTATTGTAATATATAGTTAATTATGCATTTCAATTTGAAAATTTGTAATAATTACAAATAAGTTTTCAATTAAGCAAAACATACAACATCGTACTCATTTAAATATGCTTTATCCAATTAAATATTTATTTTATATTTTTATATATTTTATTTTTTATGGTTTTAGTGGCTTTATGTGTCATTTTGATTTGTTACAAATTTGTGAAATGATTATGTTACACTCAAACTACTTAGAACATTTTAATGTAACTTTTCTATACAATTTATCTCATTTTTCGAATTTTTTTCATTTTATTATATTTATTTTAAATGATAAATCTACCTATGTGTGACAATTTAATTGCCTTGATTTTGTTAAAGAAAAATCTTAACTTTATCTAATTTCATATTTAATTTATATTTAGTTAGCAAAGAAATAATAATTTTTTATTATTTATATTTATTTGTTGTGGTAATTTATAGTAATTTTAAAGGTGGTTCATTTAAGAAAAAACAAAATTCATTGGACTAATCCAAACGAGCCCCATCCAAATAAAGATTTGATTCCATATTTTTATGTTTTTCATTGTCATTTCTTGTGGCATGCTTTAGATGATATTTTAATAGATCTAATTTAGTGAATAAGGTTATCTCATTCAACCTCCTAAATTTCATGGCTACAACTCTCATGTGCAAATAGTCTCATTTCCTTAAATTTTTCACTTTGATTTTGTTATATTATTATGAATCTCTAGTTCTCCTTTTATCAGACCTTTACATTACTTTTATTTCATTATATTATGTTACTTCAACTTATTTTATTTATAATTAAATATATATAATTACTTAATATTAAAGTATAAGTTCATTATTATTTATGCTTATTTACTTTTGTAATTTGTTGTAATTCCAATTAATTTTTGATCTAGACAAAGAAAACATTCTTAGACTAGTCTTAATGAGCTCTATATAATTCGATAATCTTTTCTATATATTAATTTTTTTATTTTCTATAGATTTGGAATGCATTATTACACATTCTTAATAATATCTAACGTAGGAATCAGGGTTGGTACACTCAATCTTCTTTACGTCTTACAGTGTAATTCTCCCTTAAATTTTGCCTTATTTGTTCAACTATTTTGCTCATATTTGGATATATAACACTATAAATCTAAATCTCATCACATCACCATTACATCACTTTGATTTGGTTATATTATATTTCTTTAATTTGCCTAATTTTATGTTTAATATATATTTACTTAATATTAAAATAATATCATATTATTTTTATGCATATTTTCTTTTCATATTCACAGCAATTTCAAACATGCTCTGATTATGTCAACACAAAAACTATTGAACACATATTCATAAGTGTTATTGAATTAAATTTTCATTTTTATTTTCTTATATTTTATTATTTTAAAGTTTTAGTGTGCTTGATGTCATTTTAATTCATACTTAAGTTTTTGTTTGAAGATGTTGGACTTGATTTCATAATAACTTGAAATTAAACTTTCTTATCTAATTTATCTAGTTTTTTTAAATTATTTATTTTTATTTTGTTATATTATTGTGAAACTCTAAATCCTCTCTGATTTGACAATTTCATACCTTTGATTTGATTATATTACGTTGCTTATATTTATTATATTTGAACTTCAATATATATATTTATAGCACCTATAACTTGTCATATTACATTGCTTCAAATTGTCTTTCTTTCGACTTTAATATTTATTTGCTTAATATGAAAATATTTGTTTGATATTATTCAAACTGACTTTGTTTGGTAAAATATATTATTTCCATTAAAATATTAACTTCTACACTTTTAAATATTTTATTTTGCATGATTTTATTAGACTTAATGAGTCACATCAATCCACTAATGATTTGAACATTGAAGATGTCACACTAACTTCTTGGTATTTTGGAATGGAACTTTCTCAATTAATTTATCTTATTTTTCACATTATTTGTGGTTATATTTCTTTGTGAGTTCAAATCACCTCTTGTGTGACCTTTACCTTACTTTTATTTTAAGACATAGCTTTTCTTAAAGTTAACTCAATTCAACTTTAATAAATACTTACTTTACATAAAAATAATTATTTATTTTTTTATACTTTTTTATAATGACAATTAATAGCAATTTCAAACGATGTTCAACTAGGACAAAACAATTATGATTGTAACTATTCTCACTAGGCTCCATAAAATTAAAATTAATTTCTATTGTTTTTTAATATCTTATTTTTGTTTCTTATGGCATGCTTTGTGTGGAAGTTTTACTCGCACCAGATTTAATGATCTAGGTTGTTGCACTAGATCTCTTTAATATCTAAGAGTGCATCTTTCACACTTAATTTATCCCAATTCTTAACTTTTTCCACTTTGATTTTGATATATTACTATGAAACTATAATTCTCCACTTATAAAAAGGTCACATTAAATTTATTTTTTTATATTGCTTTTCTTTAATTTATCTCATTTTATCTTTAATAAAGATTTGCTTTAATTATTTTTTGTTTACATATATTTTATTTGTTTATGTTTTGGCATACTTTATTTGATATATTTTTACCTTATTTGAAAATTTATGATGTTACATTAAATCTCCTTTCTATCTTGGAGAGATTTTGACATAATTTATCTTATTTTTCTAAAGTTTTCACTTTGATTTAGTTATATTAACATGTAACTACAAATCTCCTTGAGTGTGACATTTACATCACTTTGATTTGGTATTTATGCTTTGCTTGAGTTTATATTTTTTATTGTTAATATATATATTTACAAAAAATTAAAATAATTTTTTATCATTTATGCTTATTTATGTTTTAAATTCACTATAATTCCAAATGAGGTCTAATCAAGATGAAATAAACATTTTTGGAGTCATTTTGAAAAGTTCTACCTAATTAACTATTCATTTATATTATTTTATATATTTTATTTTCTATTACTTTATTGTACATTATGAGACATATTGATTCTTAAATGATTTGATAATCTAGAATTTTATAATCAATCTTCTTAGAATCATAGAATGAAACTTTCCCTCATAAGTTACCTTATTTCATCAAAAGTTTTATTTTTTTGTATGGATAACTCTATAACATTAACTCTCTTTGTATAACTTCTACATCAATTTGATTTTGTTATGTTACATTGCTTCAATTTATCACATTTCAACTTGAACAAATAATTGCTTAATATTGAAACAATAATTAAGTATTATTTATGAATATTAATTTTTAATTTGTAGTAATTCAAAACATGGTATAGTTTGTAGAAAACAAATGTCGTTAAACCTGTGTCAATAAGCTCTTTAGAATTAGATATTCATTTTTTATATTTTTAAAATCTTAATTTTTTGGCTTTTGGCACCATTAATATGATAGTTTTGTACATGGATGGTCATTCGAGTCTATTACATTAAATCACTATAGTAACTGGAAGATCTACTTTATAGATAATTTATTTTTTTCAAATTTTTCATTTTGATATTGTTGTATTATAATGTATCTCTAATCTCCTTTTGTTTGACAATTTCAATAGTTAGAATTGGTTTTGTTATTTTAGTTATATTGTCACATTTAAACATCAATGTATATTTACAAAACATTAATTTTATGATTTGTTATTTTTTGCGCTTTTTTCCTTGGGAATAGGTAGTAACTCTCGTGGACATGAAATAAAGATGCAAAAAGAATAATTAGACTCTTTGAGTGGATCTCTAATCAAAAAAATATTTGTTTTAATATATCAAAATATTTTATTTTTAATTTTTTGGGCATACTTTACTAATGATTTCAATCCATATAAGATTTGATGATCAAGGATGTCACACTCAAACTCCTTAGAATCTTCGAAGTCCTTCCAATTAAAATTATCTCATTTCTTAAATTTTTTTTTATTTGTTTATATTACTATGTAGCTCGAAATATCTTCTTGTTTCTCATTCATATCTATTTGATTTGTTTAAAATTATTTTTTCAATTTATCTCATTTTTAATTTCAATATATATTTACAAAATATTAAAAATAATATTTTTTTATTTTTTTCATTTACTTTTTTAGTTCATAATTATTTTAAAAAATACTTGATTGAGATAAAACAAATATCATTTGAATTATGATGATGAGTTTATCAAATGTAAAATTTATTTTAATATTTTTAAGTTATTTATTTTTATGCTTTTTGTAAAGAGTAAAGATTTTTTTCATAGCTTATTTAAAGAGTGAGCATTTGTGCTCAATCAGCATTAGATCTTTGAAGGTAACTTTCTCATACAATTTATGTCATTTTTATAAATGTTATTCTTTGATTTGGTTGTTTTATTATGAATCTCTAATTATACACTTACGTGACCTTTGCATGACATCAACTTAGTTATATTATATTTCTTTAATTTATATTTTTTTAACTTTAATATCTATGTATTAAACATTAAAATAAAAATTTATTAATTTTTACACTTGTTTAATCAAGCAAAAACAAACATCGTTAGACTCATCTCCATATGCTCTAGCAATTAAATATTCTTTTCTCCTCTTCAAACAAAAAATTAAATGTTCTTTTCTATATTTTTTTCCTATTTTTTTAAAATCATTTATAAGATGTTTTGACTCGTAGCTAATATAACGATTGATGATGTTATATTCAATCTCCTTAATATCCTAGATTGCTATTCTAATATATAATTTAGCTAATTTTTTAAATTGTTTTCTTTTACCTTATTATATTTTTATGAAACTATAATTCTCCTCTTATTTCACCTTTAGATTGCTTTGATTTCTTCTATTAAATTGGATCAACTTATCTCATTTTAGATCTGATATATGTTTACTTAATCAAAAAATAAAAATTCATTAAGAATTATGCCTATTATTTTTGCTAATTCATAATAATTCTAAATATGGTCTAGTTGAGATGAAATAAATAATATTAATCTCATTTAAATAAGATTTATGCAATTATATATTTATTTCTATATTTTTAAGAATTTTAGTTTAAATACCTTCGAAACTTCACACAAGATATTTTAATTCATATTTTATTTGAGAATTAAAATACAAGTCAATCTCTTTATTATCATTAAATGCAACTTCCATGTACAATTTATCTCAACTCTCCAAAAATGTTTTGCCTTCATTTGGTTATATTACTATAAAACTCTAAATCTACTCTCATTCCAGCTTTACATTGCTTTAAACTGGTTATATAACATTACTTCAACTTATTATATTTTAGCTTTCTTATATTTATACTTATGGCTAGAATAAAATTTTATTATTATTTACGATTGTTTATTTTAGTAATTTGTAGTTATTTCAATAGAGGATATATCAAGTTGAAACAAATGTTGTTTGACTTATCTTGACATGCTCTATTAAATTAAATATTTATTTATATATTTTAAAATATTTAATTTTTGTTGACATTTGCAAGTAATATGAGATATTTTCATTCATGCAAGTTTTGGCCATGAATGAAATTAAAGTCAATTTTCTTAGCTTCTTGGAATGCAACTTTCTTATAAAAATCACCTTATTTCTTCAAATATTTTTCTTTTCTTTTGGTTATATTGTTATGTAAGTGTAGATCTCCACTTAACCTTCACATCACTTCTATATGGTTATATTTGTTGTTATTCATGCATATTTAATATTAAAATTAGTAGTAATTCCAAACGATTTATGATCGGAATGAAACAAATGTCATTGGAATCATCTCGATGAACTCTGTCCATTTAAATATCCATATCTAAATTTTTTTAAAAAATTTAGGTTTTTAGGACTTTGCTATGTTTTATGAGAAACTTTGAGTAATATCTTGAATAAAGCTTTTCTATACAATTTATCTTTTTCCTTTAAATGTTTCCTTTGAATTTGGTTATATCACTAAGTAACTCTATATATCTTATCCTGTAACTTTTTTATTGCTTTTGCTTGGTTATATTACATAACTTTAATTTGTCTTATTTTTTTTAATACAAATTTGCTCAATATCAAAAAAATAATTTCATATTACCTATTCCTATTCACTTTTGTTATTTATAGAAATTCCAAATTAGATATATTTGAGATGAAACAATGTCACTTGACTCATCTTGATGAGCTCTATCAAACAAAATATTAATTTTGTTTTTTAAAAATTTTATTTTCTTTTACTTTTTCATATATTTTGTGATATTTTGATTTGTACATGATTTTATAATCTGTAATGTTATACCTAATCTTGTTGGTATCATGGTGTGCACATTTTTTGTACAATTTAACTCATTTATTCAAATGTTTCAATTTCAACTAGTTATATTATTACAAAGCTCTAATTCTCCTCTCATGTGTCCCTTGCATCTTTCCATTTGGTTATATAACTTTACTTTAATCTATCATTTTTAGTTATATTATATATTTACATAATATCAAAATGATAATTTTTTATAATTTATGCTCATTTATCTTAGTAATTTTGAGCAAATCAAAACAAGGTCCACTCAAGATGAAGCAAATATTGCTGACCTCTTCTTGACATGCTCTATCTAGTTTAGTATTTATTTCTATTTTTTTAAGTAATTTATTCTCTATATCTTTTGTATTCTTCATAAGGAAGCTCAACTCAGACATAATTTCTTAATCGTGGATGTTACACTTACTCTTACTATTGTTTTGGATAGACACATTCCTGTATAATTTTTCTCACTTCATCAAAGTTTTTGTTTTTTACTTTTTAAAATTGTAATGTTAGTCTAAATCTCCTCTCAAATGTTTTTATATTTCTTTTATTTGGTTATACTACATTGTTCTAATTTATCTCATTTCACCTTTGATATATATATATTTACTTAATGTTATAATGATAAAAATTTATTTTTTATGCTTAATCACTTCCATAATTTATAGTTATTCCAATTGATGTTTGATCAAGACAAAACAATCATCATTATACTCATCGAGAAGAGCTCCACCCATTTAAATATTTATTTTAATATTTTAGATATTTTATTTTTTAGATTTTTGACACTTTTTATGAGATTTTTATATTGATACTTTATTTTATGGTTAAATATTTTATAATTGACCCTGGTAGTATTCTAAAATATCACTTGTAAAATTTATCTCATTTCTTCAAAGATTTTTTTTAAATTTTTTTAAATAACTTTGCTCATGCAATCTTTTCATCACATTAAGTTTTATTGTTTCATATTGTTTAAAATCATCTTATTTTAGCATTAAAACGTATTTACTTAATATTTTTTTAAAAATATTTATGTATTGGATTTGCATTAGAATGGCCATAATAAGCTTTATCCAATTAAGCATTGATTTCAATGATTTTAAATATTTTATTTTCTTGGTTTTTGGCATGCTTTGTGAGATATTTTGATTCCCACAAAATTTGATTAGTGAGGATACTACACTTGATCTTCTTGATAGCTTGGAATACAACAACCTACAAATATTATCTTATTTCCCAAAATTTATCTCAAAATCCCCTCTTGTGTGACTTTATATTGCTTTGATTTGGTTATATATTATATTATTCCAATTTGTTACATTTGAACATTAATATATATTTACTTAATACCTCTAAATTATTGTTATTTATATTATTATTTTTTGGTAATTCATTGTTATTAAAATTGAAGTCTCATCAAGACTAAACAAATGTCATTGGGCTCGTCTTGATGAATTTCATGAAATTAAAAATTCATATTTATATTTTTAAATATTTTATTTTAAGGTTTTTCCACTCTTAATAATACATTACTTTGGTAATTCACTTATAATTTATTACATCTATTAATTTTTTTAATTTTTTAAATATTGTTATATAAATCTACATCACCCATTGTATGACATTTCATCACTTTGATTTGGTTTTATAAAATCAATTCAATTTTTATTATTTTAGATTTAACATATTTATATTAAAAATTTAAATCATAATTTTTTGGGCTTATTTACTTTATTAAGTTGTTGTAACTCCAAACAAAATCTGATCAAGGATGAAATAAAAATTGTTAGAATCATCTTGAAGAGTTTTCTTCAATTAAATTTATTTTTTTCTATATTTTAAATCTTTTTTATTTTCTAAGGCTTTGGTAGACTTTATAAGATATTTTGATTTGTACACTATTTGATGATTGATGATATTACACTTGATCTATTTAGTGTCTTAGATACAACTTTCTTATATTATTAATCGAATTTTTTTAATATTATTTATTTTTACTGAATTATATTAGTATGTAACCCTAAATGACCATCATTTGACCTTTAAATAACTTCAATTTGATTCTAATATATTTTCTCAATTTATCTCCTCTGAACTTTAATATATATTATCTAATATTAAAAAAGTGATTTGTTACTATTTATACTTATTTATGGTAATTCAGAAATTCTATAGGAGGTCAAATCGAGATGAAAGAAACCTCATTTTGACTTATATTTAAGAGCTCTATCCAATTAAATTTTACTTTTATATATTTAAATATTCTATTTTTATTTTTTTTACATGTTTTATGAGATATTTTGATTCACATCTTATTGATAATTAAGAATGTTATACCCAATCTATTTAATATCTTCTAATGCAATATTCTTGCAAAATTTATGTTGTTTCTTCTAATGCTTTTTGTTTTTGATTTGTTTAAATTACCACCATGAAGCTCTAACTCTCATCGCTTATGAATATTACTTTTTTATTTTTTTATATTATATTTCTTCAATTAAAATCATTTATGATTTATTAGATACCTTTTAACTATTAAAATAATAATATGTTATTATTTAAATTTATTTTTGAGATTTGCTTTATTTCATAACAATGTTTGTTCAAGATGCAGCAAATCGCATTTGACTTATCTAGAAATGTTGTCTTATTAAATATTAATTTTAATATTTTTAAATATTTTATTTCCATATCCTTGGCATGCTTTATAAGGTATTTTTATTCTTATCAAATTTGGTAATCAAAGATATTACACTTGTTGTCTTTAGTAACTTAAAATGCTACTTCCCCACAAAATTTATATCATTTCTTCCATTTTTTTGCTTTTATTGGTTATAATATTTTGTAACTCTAAATCTACTCTCTTGTGAACTTTAAATCACTTTGATTTTCTTATATTACTTTTGCTCAATTTGTCTTTTAAACTTTTATATATTTTTAACATAATATTAAAATTTAAAAACTACTATTACTTGTGATTATTTAATTTTATATTTTGTTGTAACTCCAAATGAGATATAATGTAGATGAAAAAAATGGTTATTAGACATTTCTCAACAAAGATCAATCCAATTAAACATTCAATCTTATATCTTTATATATTTTATTTTCTATGACTTTGGCATGATTTTTGAGATATTTTGATTCATACTTATTTAATATTTATGATGACTCAGTTATTCTCCATAGTATTTTGGGTGAGACTTTCTTATGTAATTTAACTTATTTTTTTAGATGTGTTACTTTTCTTTGATTATATTATTAGGAAACTCTAACTCACATCTCAACATGTTTTGATTTGGTTGTATTACATTACTTCAATTTACATAATTGTAATTTTATTATGTATTTTCATAATTTTAGTTTAATACTTTATCAATATTCGTTTGTACTTTGTTCAACAATTCAATGTTATTCCAAATGAGGTCCCATGTAGAAAAAAAAATGTCATTGGACTCTTCTCAATGATCTTTATCATATTAAATATACATTTTGATTTTTATTTATATATTTGTGTCTATACTTTAAGCATGCTTTATGGGATATTTTAATTCATTACTAATTTAACATTCATGAATGTTGCAATGGGTCTCCAAAATATCATGGCACGTAAGTTTTGAGTATAATGTATCTCATTTTATAATTATTTTACTTTGATTTTAGTATATCACTACGAAACTCTAATTTATTTCTCGAGAGGCCATTCCATTGCTTCAGTTTTAATATATTAAAATACTTCAATTTATCTTATTTTTTTTCAAACATATATTTAATTAATAATACAAATTACTTTATTATTATTATTTATATTTATTTACCATAATAATTTGTAGAAACTCAAAACGAGGTCTTATTGAGGTGAAATAGATATCACTAGACTAATCTCAATATACTCTATCCAAGTAAATATACTTTTTATATTTTTTTAAAGTTTTATTTACTATGGCTTTAACTTTTTTGTAAGAAATTTTATTTGTATACTACTTCACAATCTGGGATATTAAAATCAATCTCCTTAGTATCATCGTATAAAAGTTTTCGATACAGTTTATCTCATTTATTTAAATATTTACTTAAAGTTTGTTCATTTTTATGAAACAATAATTCTTCTCTCATGTGACTATTAAATCTTTTTTATTTTTTGTATTATATTTTATCAATTTATCTTATTTCAACTCTGATATATAACTACTTATAGATGTGAAGTTAATATCATCAAACTCATCCCGATGTGTTCTTCCCAACTAAAATTTTATTTCTATATTTCTAAATAACTTATTTTCTATTAATTAGACATTGCTAATAAGTAATTTGATTCACACAAAATTTAATGATAGAGGATGCTACACTCAAACTCCATTTGATTTCAAAATGTAACTTTCTCACACAATTTATCTCTTTTTCATAAATCGATTGCTTTAATTTGAATATATTACAATATAACTCAAAATCTTCTCTTGTGTGATGATTCCATCACCCTATGTATTTCAATTTTGATAAATATTTTGTTAATATTAAGATAATATATTTTATGCTATGGAGGTTCAATTAGTTATGGTGACTGAATGGTCCATGTGGATTAACATGGCTTATAGCAATGGCTATTTATAGTAGTAGTTGTGTTGGCTAGTAGTAGAGGTAATAAAAACAACCAAAAACTTAATTTTAAGCTTTTATTAAGTTATTCTTTTGAAAAACGTTCACTAGAGGAACAATGAGACTACTATTTGTATGTTCTTGAAATTTAAAGTTGAAAATAATAAAACATTTGCTAATTAACCCACGCACAAATTAATAAATTGTAGATTCAAATAACATGAGTAATAGTTAAAAGAAAAATGAAATATGTAATAAATAAGGCTTAGCTATAATTGACCACTTAGAATAATAATGATAATGGGGAATAATGAGTATAGGAGGTAATCCTATATGGTTTCGAGTTTGAATAGGTCTAGTATGCATCAAAGTGGAACCTTTTTGTGATGTATGAGATGCAAGTATATCGCCCATCCAAAAGGATGCTATTGAAACCTGCACAACCAAATCCTTCATTGAGGTGTCAATACTTGGCCTAAGAGCCTAATTCATTTTTGATGATATCTTTACCCTTTAAAAAAATAAATCTATGTTTAACTAAAATAGAAGTGATCCTTACTCCATTGTCAAGTGAAACAACATACCAAATAAAAAATAAGTGCTCTTTAGTTATAATAAACCTTCATGTGGAAACTAGCAAATATCCTTATTAAAATGGACTTTTTTGAGCTTCCTCAACATCTCATAATATTTTTAATTCAACGTTAATTTTTTTAAGGTTTGCTTCATATAAAACCTTAATTTGTAAATTTTTTTTCTAACTTATTCTTGTTCTATTCTTGTTGATATAAAAGGTCCTTTTAACTCCTAAGTTACCTGCTAACTTATTTAAGTTTTTTTGGATTCCCAAATCTAACTTATGGCTCAATTCCAAAAAAGTGGTATTTAAATTATAAATAATAGATCTTTAATTATCAAATTTATGACATTTAAATATCAAATTTATGACCTTTAAATTTAAAATTCTCCATAATCAAATTTATGAATCTTGAGTTCCTTTGATCAATCTTATAATTTCCATAACTCCAGTCTAAGCCAAGTAAGTTCATTGATTGTATTGTGACCCTTCCTCATTTTCTACTCGACTTGAGCTAAATCTAATGCTTTTTGCTACAGTTAATCAACGCATAATTATCTTTTATCCATCTTTCTTGGCTAATTCAAGCTCCTCAAGTCTCCCTATATGAAAATACGAGACCTTACTTCTCTTAGAATCCATCAAGACATCCTTTAATAGTATTTTCTTGCAATACATGTCCATCACCAAGCCTCACTTGAGCTCAAGGAAAACTTGGAGCCATTTAGTCTTATTTTTGTTGGAAACTTTAGTTCTAGGTTTGATTTTGAAGAATATATAAATTGTGATTCAAAAGAATGTTGCGACATAGCCTTAAATAAAATCATCCATAAGTTATAATACCATAATTACCTTAATTATTGCTTATGATTGATCTTAAATATTTCTTCATATTAAACAATAACAATTAGAAATTTCAAGTACCTAACTCTAAAGCTATTCTTCATCTTATGAAAGGACATTTCAATTATTTTGTTGCCTTAACTTCTATAAGTTTCCTTGATTCTCAGACCTAGCCTAGGCTAAAATTTCATATGTAAGGTATCGAAATTTTAAATACTAGATATTAAAATATCAAATTAAGGAAATTCAAATTTGAAATTTAAGACTAATGAATTGTCCATTAATAAAATTTATAAATCCTATGTTCCGTTGATTAAACTTGTAATTTCATGTTTAGTCCAAGGAACCTATGTTTGTTGGCAATGTTCTGACCCTTCCTAATTTCTTACACTTCAATAAAATCTAAAGCTTTTTTCTACACTTAATCAAAACCTAATTCTCCTTTAGCCATCTTCTATGGCCAATTCAATCACCTCAGGATGCCCTAGAAGAAAACACAAGTTATCACTTGCCTTGGAAGCCATTTAGGCTCATTTTATTAGTCTTTTTCTTGCATTAGATGTCCATGGCTGAGCCTTATAGTCAACGACAAAGCAAAACTAGATCCATTCAATCTAAATTTGGCTAAGAAAATTTGTCATAGGTTTGGGTTTTTTGAAGATCTTGCTTGTGATTCAAAGGTGCATTATGGCATTCATAATTATTTTTGATTTTTTTAGCTAAATTTCCCAGCACAAATATTGGTAAATATGAATTCTTCTAGGAGATATGAATTAAAAATATATTTCATTATTTTCAAATGTTTATCAAAACAATTTATGTGAATGTAATATGCTATTACATTTCTAGTTTTGTGTTCATAGCATTGTTTTCTCTATTCATGATGCATAATTGCAAATTCTAGTGATATGTACTCATAATAAACAACATTTCCCATAATAATTTAGTAATTCAAAACTTTCTTACTTATAATAAAAATAATCTTAGCACGAAATAAAATGGTCCTATCAAAGATTATGCTACATATCATACCAATCATACTTTAGAAGATTATTATATTATTATTTTAACCAATCCTTAAAAGTTTACAACCACATGCATGAATGTAACTAAAGAAATCACTGCAAGATGATAAATATAATTCTCAACCAAGATTCCTTTGACACAGAAATAAAAATTTCAATGCATTCAAAATTTGCATAATTTTAAATCTGGCAAAATTAGATCTTGTCATCCAACACATCAAATTGAGACATAATAGAAAGTGTACCAAAAAGGATTAAATATTATGTAATGAAATTTATGTTTAATGCAAATTTACACCTTAACTGAGAGCTTATCATGAAAATGTAATATAAATAATGCAAGTACTATCAAATTTTCCTGCAACTTGAGAGACATAACATAGAAACCATTGCAAATTGCCCATATCCATGGTCACCACAACACCATAACGTGCACTTCAATAGAAAACTACTTCAATTAGACTCCTAATATGCATCTACATTTATATGCAAGGCAAGAGGACTCCTACCTCTTCAATTGAGCGAAGGTATATGCCACTTTGATTCTCCTCTTCATTGTTGGCTTGAAAACTCTCCTTCTTCCTCTTCCAATCTATCAACAATGGCCTTTTTACTCTCTTTGATTAGTGCTTGTTACATCTAATATCAATTAAGGTTCAAGAAAACTATCTAAATGCTGCATATCATGCTTTCCTATAGCCAAATAATCCCTTCCTTAAATCACGCTGGTTTTATTAGTTGGTTAATATCTATTTCGTTATCCATGTTAAAATTCGATATCCACTTCATATCTTTTTATTTCTTGTAATTTCCAATTTGTCCTCAATAATTTTCGTAAAAGTTTCTTTTATGAATTATTTCCAATAAGATATTCATACTATATATAGCAATTTTAAATTTTAAATTTGATATGAATTCAAAATTCAAAACTCAAAATTTCAATTTAAATTTAAAATTTAAATATTTCATTATTAAAAAAAAAATTTTATTTAAAATAATCACACATTGCATGTACTTTACCCCATTTAGCTATAAGAAACTTAGGTGGATTTTTGTGTTGGCCTAGATATTTAGTTGTTGGAAGATTGGTTTGGATCAAAGCACCTAAAATCACCTTATGTTATCTTATGTGCTCTTACTTATGTTTAGTGCTTGTTACTTATCATATACTGTCACATAATGATTTATGAAACTAGACAATTATTTCTAAATAGACATTCGTGATTTGGCACCATTTTTGTTACATGGTCACCCCTGATGCTATTTTAGGCCACAATTCACTATGGTCCATCAATCAATATCAACACTGAATAAGAAAAGGAATCATCCATATAGACATGCAAAATGTAGTAGTGCATCTGTTTCATGAGTTGTCTACATAAACTATCGCTTGTTATACCATCAAGGGGGTCATGTACTAAAAAGGAGTGGCAAATCACCATAGCCCTTCCTAAAACTTGTTCATAATGACAATTAAGAAATGTAAGAGGCCATTACTACATGATCATTTGAGTTCTTTGATTACAATGAGAATAAACATGGAATTAAATTTTAATAAATTTATTTATGTTAAAAATTTATAGAAATTAGAATATTACTTAGGTTTCGTTATTTGAAAAATTCACCTTTTATTCCATAATATTTATCCATTTATATTTTATCATTTTTCATATTAAAAGTTCATGTTTCTCATATATGACTATTATCAAAACTCCATTATATTTCACTTCATATAAACAAATAAAATTATATATTGGCACCTCATGCCCCATCTCATCATATCATTTTCAAGACCTTGGCCTCTGTCTGTTAGGTTATAACAACAAAATGGTCCTATCTCTAATATAATGTTTTCTTTTAAGTGTTTTTGATCAAGTCTCTTAAACTAAATTTGTAAAAGCAACATCTATTGAGAATTTCATTTCATGTTATCCATAAGCAGGGGATGTACTATGAAATTTTTACACAAAAAAATCAAAACACAGGTGATTTTCTAATAGAATTTTATTACAAAACATAATAGCTCTTATAGACGTGTTTTATAAATTGTTCATAGCTTTAAAACTTTGTTGTGCGGGAGGGGAAAAGGTAAATAACGCAACTACTTTTAGGTGCTTGGATCAAAACTCGGATTTACATCCACCCTTAACCAAAAGGTTAGGGAAAACTCAAAATTGCTTTCCAATGTAATAGCAAGTTGTGCATCATGTAGTGGTTCCACTTAAGTGTATACTAGTTTAATATAGGCTCAATTATTTTCTAGAATTGCCTTCTCTACTTCTCATTTGTCTCAACCATCATTATCATAGTGAGGGTCAATTGTAGTTAACCCTTATATATTAGCTTATTTTAATTTTTATTTTTAGTTCATGTTATTTGCATATATATTTTTATTTTTTATTTTTGGTATTAGTTGGTAGTTTTTCGGATATTTCTAATTTAAAAACTACTCCAAGAAATCAATATAGTAGGTCATAGTTTCATTAGTTCAAATTTTTCTTAATTTTTACTTAAAGTTAATCTTTTTGGGATATATTTGCAATCAATTATCATCGATAGTTGTTGCCACCACAATTTGCCATCTTTGTTGTTATGATGCCACCCATCCAACCCTTGACGACCTCTATGGCATGCTCCACCTACTCAACCACAAACCTATAAACCAGTGTCATCCAACTTGTTTAGACTAGCTTGACTTTCATTTACCCATCAACTTGAGCTAATCCACTTCAATCTACAACAATCCATGAAATAGTTTATACCTATGTCGACTCATGCCAACCCATACCATAACAAACCATTCATACAAACTATCTAAACCCAAGGAGTTCTTGTACATCTCCACTGAAGTCACCAAAAGCCAAGCACTATCAAATTAAATATATTTTTTATATTTTTAAATATTTAAGTGTTAGGGTTTTCACATTGTTTACAAGTCATTTTGATTAGTTCGTAATTTGATGAATAAGAATATTACACTTGATCTCTTTAGTATCTTTGATTGTAGCTTACCTGTACAATTCATCTTATTTCTTGAAATTATTCTCTTCGATTTGGTTATATAATATGAAACTAAAATTCTCCTCTCATATGACCTTTACTTTATTTTTATTTTTTTATTATATGTCTTTAATATGTCTTATTTCAACATTAATTTAGTTTCTTTATATTAAAACACAAATTCATTATTAGTCATGTTCATTTACTTTTGATAATTTGTAGTAACTCTAACAATCTTTAATTATGATGAAATAAATGTTGTTGGACAAGCCACGATGAGTACTATCCAATTAGATATTCACTTTCTTTATTTCTAAAATTTTTTGGGCTTAGAGATGTTTTGTTAAATATTTTAATTCGTACTTGATTTGACAATTGAGGATGCTACATTCAATCTCCCTAGTTTATCGTGACATAGCTTTGAGTACAATTTATCTCATTTCTTTGTATTTTTCACTTCGATTTGCTTACATTATTATGAAACTATATTTATACTCTCTTGTTACCTTTAATTTATTTTCCTTTTTTATATTACATCGACTCAATTTATGTTATTTTAGCTTTAATATATATTTCATTAAAATTGAAATAATAGTATATCATTATTTTGAATATTTAATTTTGAATATTTAATTTTGAATATTTTTGCATGCTTAATGAATTATCTTGATTCATGCCTATTTTAGTGGTGTAGGATGTTACACCTGAACTTTTAAGTATCTTAGATTATAGGATTACTATATAATTTATTTTATTTCTTCAAATTATTCTCTTTTATTTTGTTATATTACTATGAAATTTTAATTCTTCTCATATATGGCCATTACATTATTTTAATTTTGTTATATTATATTTTCTTGATTCATCTTATTTTAGCTTTAAAATTTTATTTTACATAATATTAAGAAAATAATTTATATTTTAATGATTATTTTATTTAATATTTGGTAATAATTCTAAATTATGTTTGACTAAGATGAAACAAATACATTTTGACTCATCAGACTAAGCACCTACCTATTAAATAATCATTTATATATTTCTAAATATTTTTTGTACTTATATTAATTATCAATGATTTTACACTTATGTCTATAGTATATTTGAATGTAGCATTCTACTATATTTTATCTCATTTATTCAATTTCTTTGTTTGTGTTATATTACTATGGAATTTTAGTTTTTCTCTTATGTGCCACTCTTCACCTTGATTTTATTATATTAAATCTATTCAATTGATCTTACTTTAACTTTGATATATATTTTTACTTAACGTTAAAATGATAAGTTTTATTATTAATGTTTATTTAGTTTTCTAATACATAGTAATTCTAATTATCAATTGACTCATCTTATTGAGCCTTCTATAATTAAATCTATATTTCTATATTTTTAAATATTTTATTTTCTAGTATTTTACATGCTTTATGAGATATTCTTATTTGTACAAGTTTTGACAATAGAGGATGTTGCACTAAATCTTTCTAGTAGGTTCCAATGCAACTTTCTAATACAATTTATCTAACTTCATCGCATTATTTTTGTTTTATTTTGTAATATTTCTATGTCATTCAAAATTTTATCTCATGATACATTTTTATTGCTTCAATTCGGTTATGTTACGCTACTTTAATTTATCTATTTTACCTTTAATTTTTCTTTAATTAATATAGAAAAATAATATGTTGTTATTTCCTCTTCTTTAATTCAATAATCAAAAGTAATTCCAAATGACGTTACAATGGGGCGAAACAAATGTTATATGACATGTCTCGATGAGCTCTATGAAGTTAAATGTATTTATAGGTTTAATTATTTTTGTTTCTATTGTCTTGACTTTTTTTGGAGATATTTTTATTTGTATATAGTTTGTCGATTGAGGATGTTACATTTGATCTTAAAATTTTGGAATATAGTTTTTTCACATAATTTATCTTATTTCTTCAAATTGTTTTGCTTTCATTTTCTCATATTACTATGAAGAAATGTTTCTCTACTTGTACAATATTTATATCATTTTCATTTGGTTACAAAACTTTAGTAAAACAAATTCTTTAGAAATATTTAAGATTTGTTGTTATCAAATAAAGCATCACGATTCGTGGCAAATACAATAGCAAAATTTGATAGAGATCATCAAGAACAATCTGATGATGACTATTTTGTCTCGATAAGACATTGTTTAGAATTACTAAGAATTATCAAATTAAATAAACATAAATAACAAACTTAAAATTTTAATAATAAGTAAATATATAAAAAAGTTGAAATAGTATAATTTAAAGTAATATAATATGAATAAATCAAAGCGATATAAAAGTCATAGGTCGAGAAAAATATTGTTTGATAGTAATATAATTAAATCAAAGAGTAACATTTGAATGAATAAGATAATTTGTATTAGAAAGCAAGAGTCCAAGATGCAAGGTAGATAGACTATAGCATCACCAATTATAAAAAATTGTATGAATAAAACTACAATGTCATTATTACAAAATTATAAAAAAAATATGTAAAACTATAAAAATCAATATTTAATTCAATAATGCTCATTGAGATGAGTCCAATGACATTTGTTTCACCTTCAACAATCATTGTTAAAATTACTATAAATTATTAAAGCAAGATAAAATAAATGATGATAATTTGTTTTTGTAATAAATAAATTGAATTCAAATCTAAAATAAGATATATGAAACCAATGTAGCATAATTAAATTAAAGTGATGTGATGGTCAATTATAAAAGAATTATAGTTTCATAACAATGTCAGAAAATGAAAAAAAAAATTCAAAAAATTTATTAAATTATATAGGAAAGCTTCATTTAAAGATACAAAAGAGATCAAGTATAAGATACTTGATCATCAAATCATGTAAAAGTGTAAATGACTCATAAAACATACCAATACTCCAAAAAATAAAATATAAAAATTAATATTTAACTGGATAGTGCTCTTAATATAATCATTACGTTGTAATGAAATCAAAATGGAAAAATTAAGAAAATGAGATAAATTCTCTAAAATCTTGCACTCCAATATACTAAAGAGATCTAGTGTGACATCTTTAATCATCAAATTGAGAACAAAATAAAACGCCTAATAAAACATGACAAAATATTTTTAAAAATTATTTAAGAAAATAAAATCTATATCCACTTAATTTGAGCTTCTCAAAATGTGTCCAACATTGTTTACTTCACCTCAGTTGGATTTAAGCTAGAATTTCTTGAAATTATTAAGATAAATAAGAATAAATAATAATAAATTATTATTTGAATATTAAGTAAATATATAATATATCTTAAATGAGAGAAATTATAAAAATATAATGAAACTAAATCAAAGCAATGTGAAAGTCACATTATAAGAGAGTTAGAGTTTAACTAGAATATGACAAATTAAATACAAAACATTTGAAGAAATAACATAAATAATATAGGCAAGCTATATTCTAAGTTCTTGATGAGAAAATGAGTAATATCCTTAATCATCAATTAAGGTACAAACAAAAATGTCGCTTAAAGTGTGACAAAAAAAATAAAATAATATTTTTATAATATAAAAATGTGTCATTAATTAGATAAAGTGCATCGAGAGGAGCCGAATGCTGTTTGATTTGTCTTGATTTGATTTTGCTTGGATTATTACAAATTATTAAGCTAAATTAACATAAACAATAACTAATTATTATTTTTTATTAAGTAATTGTATAGTTATGTTAAAAAATGATAAATTAAAGAAATATAGTATAATAAAATCAAATCAATATGAAGTTCAAACTAGGTGATATTTAAAGTTAAATAATAAAATATCCAAATCAAACCAAGGAGAAATGATGTAAATTATTTTAAAAAGTTTCATTCTATGATTCTTAGATGATTGAGTGCAAAATCTTCAATAGTAAAATCACGTTGAATATACAAATTTCTTATAAAATATGCCAAAGCACTACAAAAATATTTTTTAAAAAATAAAAATTATTCTTAATTTGGTAAAGATCATTTAGATGAATGTGAAACCATTTATTTGGCCTTTATCAATCCTTATTTGAAATTTTTGGGGATTATAAAATTAAATATAAGTAAATAATGATAAATTATTATTTTAGTATTATATATATATGTATATATATTAAAGTTAAAATGAGATTATTTTATGTAATTTTAAATAACCAAATGAAAGAAATGTAAATGTCATATGAAAGGAGATTTACACTTAAATAGTAAGATAACTAAATCAAAGCAAAAACTTTGGACAAAAGAGATACATTATCTTGTAAAATGTATAAAATCCTAAAAAAAGAAATATTTAAAAATATTAAAAAAATACTTTTTTTTTAAACGAAGTCATTAGGATGCATCTAATAAAGTCCGCTTTATCTCAATGGGACATCATTTAGAATACTATGAGTTATCAAATTAAATAAGTATAAAAACTAATAGATTATTTTTTAATATTAGTTAAATTTATAATAGTAATAAAAGGATTTAATATGAAGAAATATAATATAACCAAATCAAAGATATGTAAATATCACATGAGAGAAGAATTAGAGTTCACATTAATATAAATAAATCAAAGAGAAAATTTTGAAGAAATAACATAAATTGTACAAAAAAGTTGCATCGTAGTATGCTAAGAAGATCAAAACAATATTTCATGTTCATTATTGATATTAATGTAACATATAAAGAATAATATTTCATGTTATTTTATGTTTTGTCAATATTGCAAATAAGAAAAACTACCTCAAATTAAAAATTAAAAACCTAACAATACATATATGCTCAAGGATTGCTTAAAGGAGAGCTTAATTGAAAACGTTTTAGCATTGGAGTTCATGAAATAATTTTAGCATGAATTTATTATTGGAAGGAAAATCACAATATCAATTTAATTTACTCAATTATCATAAGTACTCATCCTTGTAAAAAAGAAATTTCAGCATCAAAATTTCATTTCATTGGAAGCCTAATTATTTATGGAAGCAGTAGTCCTATAAAAACTTTGGCTTTCATGACCAATCAAGATCACTTTTCTTGTTCATAAAAATTCAATTTTTTTGGGAAGGTTGCATAATAAAACGTTGTATTTAACCTCCAAAACAGCATCATCATGAACAATTTAGACATTTAAGATGTTGATTTTGTCATGCAAATCCATGAAATTACTCATATTTGCATAGCAAATTTTAGCCCCATAATTTCTTTATATTGCAACACAAAATAATTACAACTATTGACATCATCACTTAACCATGTTTTGAAAACCTTATCTTTTTTTTTTATAACATTAGCTTGAATATTGTAAGCACAATTTCAAGGTGCCATAATAGAGTTTTAGTCAACCATGGTACACAATTTCTAAATAGCTAAATTTATAATATTCATGCTTAATTCAAGACGGCAATTCCAAATAAACATCAACATTCATTTTAACTACTAAATGGAAATATCATGACTTGGTTACTATCATGATTGGCAAAGTTCAACATGTAAATAGGGAACTTTATGATGACAGAGCTATGAATCTCAGTCAAAATTCTATTTCCATGCTCCATGGATATTTACTTAATTGTTATTTTACTAATATGCTTTTAGGTTTTTATGCTAAACCAATGATTCCTCACCATATAAACAAAGTAAAGTCCTATACAAAATGGGTTATTGTCTTCTTCTTGGAGGAAGCTTGAGTTAAAATTTTTCCCTCCCTATTGTTAGCTTCTTTTCCATAGCTTTTTCTCAAGTAGGTGATTTTAGAAGTGCTCATTTCTATAAAGTGATAGAATGTATAGCCCTACAACATCTTTAGACCATATATAGATAATGATATAATCCTTAAATCAATGAATAACTTGTTAGATTAGTTAATATATATCACCATATCTTTCAATTAAGACTCATGCAGTCTAGTGTTTATGTTTCTCTTAAATTTATTTTCTCTTTAAAATCTCTGTCCAAGTTGTTTCCATTTCTTAGATCTTAGAAACTTTATTTCCAATGGCTAGAATCAAAAGAAATGCATATAAAGGGCTCAATTTAATCCATTTTAATTGTTATACTAGTACTATAGATGCTATTGTATTATATGATGTGCTACATATGTCTTAACTAATTATTAACCTCACTAGTCATAATTGTATGACCCTAAACATTGTACAACTATAATAATCTGACATATTAATTATAATATCATAACATAATGATCCCTTATATGTAATGCTTCTCTTAGCTTTATCAACAAAATAAGATTATGGTAATGATAGTATATTATCTTCAACTTATTCTATGCTACTTGTCAAACATAGAATAATTTTCTTTTCTTAGTATCATACATGTATGATCATTGCTCTAATACCTATGATTGACGAACTAACACTTTTATAAAATTTATCTTCAATGTACCAAAACTTTATTATTTATTAATTCCTCATTTATAAAATCATCAAAATGCGAGCAAAATACGTGGTATTTTAAAAAGAGTTTTGTGCATTAAAAATTTGGACTTTGGACAAAAGTAAGAACTTTCTAATTTTTATAGGTTGATTATGTTTTGTCCTTTATTATATAGCACATCATTCATATTTTTAAAAGTGCATAGAGTTCATATAATATGTGATTCTAAAATAAACACTAATGCATGACACATCAATTTTGACATAATGTTCAAGAGCTAAATTTCATTAGTAAGGAAACAAGATAGAGATAAAAATATCATCTGTAAATAATGGTGCATAATTTGTTTTGTACATCTTGCAAGGTGAAAACTTTGTAAAATAACATACACAGATGCAATGCAATACAACACTAGACTTCTATATGATAATGGATTATCCATTATGATACATCATGTTCAAGGAAGAATCTAATGGTAATGCCAGATTACCATTTTATCAATAATGTCATTGAAATTTGTTGCAACTAAATATTCTTCTTATGATATTTATGGATAAGAAAATATCCTTGGAGAAGTGGCAACCTTAATTCGATGAGATTTAGAATGATTTTTAACCAAAAGTTATCAATATAAATGAGACCTAAATCCATAAGAAAAAAATGCATGAATGGACAACGAATGCACATACCTTGAAAATTAGTTGTTTCATTTTCATAAAAACTCATTTCATTATTTAAATTTCCTATTACTGTTGGAGAGTTGTGTTACAAAGAATGACTTTGACGTTCGTTTCATTTCATCTTCTTTATAATAAAAAGTCTATTATCTTTTGCTTTTTAATACTTTCCATGGCCATGGCTCACGTCACATATGGCTAGCAAATATATGTTATCTCTTTTTTTTATTCTTAAATTATTGTATATTTTAGCAAATATGTTAGTTTCATTATAATTGTGTCTTTATGGAGAATAACATTGTGTGATAGTAGAAATTGAGACAATACATTTTAGGAAAATTTTCAATAAGAGACTAGTAATGAATATTGTATACTATTATATTGGCTAATCCTATGGTGCCATTCATTAACAAAAGCAATCTGGATTTAATTATGAATAAGCTATTAAAGTGGAAATTGGTCATGGCAATATTACTTGGCTATGATATAAGTATGATAATGTAAAGAGCAATATAAATATTTGCATATGTTATAGCCAACAAAGAAAAGTTGGTATTAAACAGCATGACCATAGTAGAACATACGATGTGAATTAGTACAAGGAGAGAAATGTGATCAATTGGAAAACTTAATTAACACGACTAATTGCAGCAGTGTACAAGGGCATTAATGAAACAATTGGAGATAATGATATGGTGATACATGTGTGAAGTCATGGATCATACAAGTAAAATAATAAGGGTAAGGAAATGGTCAAAGTTATGTGGGCTAAGTTTCATACAGTACACTTAGTGCTAACTTATAAATATCATTAAGATAAGGGTCGTGTTGGATAGGAGAATCATGACAATATGACATATAAAATGTGTGTATAGTGTATTATCATGCACAAATAGTAGAATGGTATACTTACGATTAGTTGAATTAATATTTGTAAAGGGAGACTTAGTATATTGTAGAGCACAAAATTGATATAAGTATCATAAGGAGAACTTAATAAACTCAATTATTATTTTAGTTTCTTTTAATCCCAATGATATGAATTATGGTACCTTAAAGTTAAATTTGGAAACAACTTGAATAAAGAAGCTTACATTTGGATTAAGGATTCAGACCATGTTATCAGCATTGCCTAATAATAGTCTTAGATAGTTTTACTTAATTTGATTATAAACCCAAGATATGTTCTATTTTATATGACTAATAAAGAAATGATGGAGAAAGAGTGTGGCATGAGTTAGAAGAGGTAAAGGAATCATAAGAAATAAGGGAAGAAAATCATACCCTTGGATAAGTCCGCTCAAATAAAAAAGTTGGATGAATGTGAAGATTATTCATTTAAATGTAGCTAATTTCAAAGTGAAAAAAATGACTATTTTAACAATATTTTCCAATTGATATTTGTGGTCATGATTAGGATACACACTTCTTCTTGATTTATAATTTTGAAAGATGAATAGAGTATTATTAAGACATGTTTATAAAAATTATTTATTAATCATCATGCTTAAGTAATTAATTCATCTTATTTAACCTAGAGTTTTCTTAGAATAATGAATTGCCCATCATATTCACTTTCACGTAAAATGGGTATGTGGGAATCTCAAAAGAGGATGTTGAATTGTTGATTTTAAAATTCCTTTTCTATTTTTTTAGAATATATTTATCTTCTAAAAATTCTTTATAGAAATAGTTTTATATTTTTAGAAAATCTAGATGTTAAAATTTATATAAAGAGCTTTTAATTCTTATGATTAAGAAAGAAATTAAAAATTTATATCAAAATTTTTAAGTTATTCAGTTTAAACTGAGGCATATGTCCAACCCCCTAAAAGGTAAAAAATCACTACTATTATGAAATTTATAACTAAAGAATTTTCCATACATTTGACCTCAAACTTGTTACCTTTTATAGATTTAATATAACATAGGATTTTGTTATAACCCAGACTCAATTTTTAATAAAATAAAACAAAACATAGTTGTTCATATATTTTAGGACCCACAACCCAAAAGAAAAGAAAAATACAACAAGAAAAATCTTTCCATAAAACATACAATTTCTATGCTTATTAATGAAAAAACAAGGAATAACGAGGTTCGATCATGGTGTGTTATTAAAATATTCTACACAAGTAAAATATCATGCAGCACTTTGCTAAGATCTCAAAATTTTGTTAACATTTACTGGCTTCTTCATTGATAATGTTAAGGACTTCACAAAAAAGTTTGATCATAACTATTAAGAAGTCATGGAAATGCAATTTTACAAGATGCTATCAAATAACTTAAAACATTCTACCAAATATCTTCTATAATTAAAAAAATAACATCTACAGAATTACTCAATAGGTGGGATTGACTTAAGTCCTTGAATATGATCCAAGAAGATCTAGCCCACCAAAACAATGATTGTAATAACAAAATAATTATTGATGGTTCAATGAAAGAGGATTAAATCTGGGCCATTTAATCAAATTGTAAGGTAAACCACTAAAATCATCAATAGTAAATGCTAGAACTATTTAAGTTGTAGGATTCAAAATAGAGAGGTCTAAGCTCTAATATTTAAGGATAAATTAACTGATACAACAAAGAGAATGCTAATAGTCTGATAAAACTAGATGACATTTTTTACATGCAATTGAAGTCTTAATATATCCTCTTCAAAAAAAAATTGAAGTCTTGATATATGCCTTACTGTCTAGCCAACTATATATATTCAATCAAAGGCCAAATGGTGTGAATTCAAGCAAACATAGGCACTAAGCTATTTTATATATGAAAATGTTTTAGTCTTATAAGGTAAGATATGAAATGTGTTTGACCTTCATAAAATGTTATGCACATGTGTAACGTCAGCCCAAAAGTGGTTAGCTCCCAATAATGTGCTAATGATTTCATCAGCAAAGACACTCCTATCTTAAAGGTTTAACATATGTGGGTTTAATTCGACCCATTACATGCTTGCTAAAGTTCTACCTTAATCAATCCTTCATCTACCTTACCTAGTCTAGGTTCAATGCAACACTGTCTAAGATACGGCTCGACCCTACCTTGTTTAAGTGGTCTACTGAAGAAAGAATTCTCAAGCCCTATCATGCAATCTAAGATATTTTCTAAATCGGGTATTGAATAATTCAAATGCTTAATTAGGATTTGAAATTAATACGAATAGAGATATGTTTCTTATGTTTAAAAGTAAACAAGCTAAAACTTTATTTAAAAAAAATTTGAAACCTTTTCAAATTTTATTCTATTCTCTTAAATCTTTTTAGCTTTCAAAACACTCAAAAGTACTTTAAAGACCACTAATTCATCATATTTAAAACTACATGGCTTGTCCTTTAAAACTATACCTAATTTGTAGCAAGTAAGCCCATTAGAACAAAATGATAAACATTTTTTCTTAGCTCATAGAACATCAAATACACCTAATAATGCCTCCCTTTTGATTATGATAAGACATAAATTCTTACATAAAATATACTCTGTAAAACCATATATTTCAAAAATATTATTATTATAAGAGGAATTAAAAATGAAGAGTGTAGGTTTCCTCTTTTTTATATCCCTCTAATTATGCACTCCCCTCAATTTGTGACTATTCTAAATTTTATCTAAACTATGGTCTTTACCCCCTTTAGAACAACAAAAAAGGAAGTACAATGAAAAAAATTATATTACACCTAAGTATTGTCTTATGATTTTAAATTGATTTCTTGGAAGTGATTTAGTGTATATGCCTTTCAAATTTTTTGGCAGGAACATATTCAATTTTTATTAAGCCTTTAGGCACTTGATCTCAAATGACATGGTATCTAATATTTATATACTTTGTTCTAAAATGATGAACTTGGTTCTTTGCTTAGGTAAATGAACTAGTATTATTAATTCTATTGAAAACATGTGAGCATCTAAACTTTAATCTTGAAGTTTTCATCTTAAGGACAACACTTAAGCACCACAGCTTTTGAACACTACATGGTCACCTTCTGTGGTTAATAATGCTACACAAGTTGCTTCTACTTGGCCATGAAATTAGACAATTTCTTAGCAATTAACATGCACTTGTGATACTTTTCTTACCAACCATAGAGCCTACAAAGGCTAAATTTGTGTGACATATAGGATCATATGAACGAGTAATTTTAGGGTATAATCATCCTATGTTCATTATATATTTTAAATATTTCAAGATTAATTTAGCCACCTTTAGTTCGTTATTCTTAGGATTTGATTGGACTCTTGTGCATAAGCAACTAATAAATAAGATATCTAGTCTACTAGTTGTAAGATATAGTAGGGATCCATTAAGACCATTATAAAGGTTTTGGTTAACAGGTTTCTCTACCTGATCTAAATATTAATAAACTAATTGATTCATTGGATTATTCTTATGTTTGATATTTTCATAAGCAAATTTTCTTAAAAATTCTTTTAAATAATTAGTTTATGAGACAAATATCCTATCTTTTAGTTTTTTGATTTGTAATCTTAAGACTAATATCCCTTGAAATTCGATTAAAAAGGTTTTTACACATTTTTATTTATACTTTAAAAAATTATTTCAACATAAACTTATATAAGGAACAAAATATCATCTATAAGTTCTAAGAAAAATGTTTCATCTACATTTTCTTTCCTAAAACAACTATCAATCATATAATTACTCAATCCATGATACCATGCATGATGAGCTTATTTTATGCTACAAAGTACCTTCTTAAGCTTATATACATAATCACAATGAGCATGGATCTCAAACATTGTTGTTATTCTGCATACACAACTTTATCTTTTAAACACATTATAAAATGTACTTTTTACATCCATTTCAAATAAGTTATATTCTTGTGACATGAACATGATAAGAGAAGTCTAATGACTTTTAATCTTGTCATCGACACAAATATCTTCTTAAAATCTATACCTTCAACTTGGTTATAATAATTAGCAACAACTCTAGATTTTTCCTATTGATCATCTCACTTTCATCAATGTTATTTTTGAAAAGCCATTTGTTTCCAATCACTTGTTAAGCATTTAGCCTAAGGACTACTTCATACACTCTCAAATTGATTTAACTCTTTATTCATATCTTAATCTAAATAATCATCCTTAAGGGATTCGACTATTCATATTAGTTTTTTGAAACATATAAATGCATTATGACTAATTTCACTAATAGAAAATCTAGTCCTAACTCATTGATTAATCTTTTTTATGATTATTTACTTCAAATGTTAAGGTTAATACTTTCAATATTTATGAAATTGATGATTAATCCCATCATCTATTTTATTTTCTCTTTCACCTTTTTCCTTATCCAATTCAAAGTTCTTAAAGGACTTTTCCAATCCATAAAAATATCTAGTATTTGTATATTTAATAAACTCAACAAACATTACAAATTCTTTACTCTACCTTTTAAGTATCTGTGTTGTAAACACTATAAGCCTTTAAAAAATTGGAGCATCCTATGAAAATTCTTATGCTTATTTTTTCATCAAAATTGTTCTAGTTAACCCTTTCATTATTAAAAATGACATGTTTACAACCAAAAGCAAGAAAGTAAGTGACAACTGATTTCTTATTTTTAAATAAATCATAAGGTGCTTTCTTAACTTTTTCTCTTAAATTAATTATGTTTGTTATATAATAAGCATGCTAATTATCTTAGCCCAAAAGTACTTTTGTAAGTTATATTTGACTAACATTGATCTACCCATCTATACTAAAGTCTTATTATTTCTTTACACAATCCAATTATTTTGAGGTGTATAAGCACTTGTAAATTGATGCCTTACACCATTGCCTTTGTAATTGTCATAAAAATTTCCATTTCTTAAACTCACTACTATTATCACTTTGAATGTAAATTAGTCTGAGATTTGTTTACCGTTCTATCACTCTTATTAAATTAAAAAAAATTACAGATGTCTCACTATAATGCCTTAAAAATAAAACCCATATATATCTCAAAAATCATAAAAATTTATGAATCCATATTTTGTTTCACCAAAACTCAAAACATCTATAGGCCCAAAAGGTCTAAAAACGTATCTTTAATTGTTCACAAATGGTTTGCTCATTTTTAGTTTTAAATAACGACTTAACCTTCTTTCCATTTTGGAATGATTCACTCATTTATTTAACTAGTTATATTTTTCTTGAGAATACCTCTAATTATATCAAACAAATTTAATTTTTTAACAAGGAATAACGTACTTGAGATAGTCTTCTTACCATAAGTTTTCTCACTTGAATGTCCAACTTGGCTTTCTAATCTATAGGTTTCTAATTGACCAAACTTAATAAAAGTCATCTTTTCTTCTATCAACGAATAACATTTGATCATCTGTTAATATTTTGTAATATTGAGTACCAAAATAAAAAAAATGTGTATTGTCACATATTTTGTTAATATAATTAAATTATATTCTAATCCATCATCTAAAGAAGCATTTGAAAGTATAAAATTCGGCATGCTTATATCATAAATTTTGATTATCTTCTCCTTATAGTGCTATTATAGTGTTTCCTAGCTATTTGGACCACATTCTATCATATAAATTTTGAATAGTCACTAATCATATCTTGACCATTCACTATGCAATGGCCAAGAGCTAGAGCTCTTTTTTTTCTCTATGTATGGCTACATAAATTTTAAATTTTGACTTGATACTAAAAAATTATGATTATGATTTTTTTAACTTATGTGCTCACTTCTATACATAATTCAAAAGTATATTACTTCTAACTTATGAATACATTAAATTCTCTATTCTCTATTGTTTGGAACACATGCACTTTTGGGTCGAGCTCTAACATTCACTACATGAGTATTCTTGTTATCATTTTTAATCACCAATTTGAAATATGATTTTGAATGAATAATGTTTTTCTTAATTTGATAATACGTCATAATATGACCTTTTCTATAATAATAAAACATTTTACATTTGAAACATTATACATATGCTCAAAAGAAGACATATATTTATGCTTAGGAAAATAAACATGTGAAGCTTTAGAAATTTTGATTAAGGGAATAAACCTTGCTGAATTAGTGATTTCATTTTTTCAAAGGTGCATTCTTAACAATGATTTGAAGCGTTTTTTATCCAAAATGTGAAGTATTACGATTTTCATTTTCTCATTGTCTTGCATGACAAAATCTTGAAGTTTAATTTTTTGTATAACATTATAAATTATATTTGTGTCAACATCATTGAATTTAAAGCACTAATAACTTCTAAGTAATTGTTCTCAAGCATTTCACAAGACCAATGACTTACCACATTCTCTTCTTCTTCATTAGTTGTACTTGATTCATTAACCTTTACCATAACCAATACATTTCCTCCTACTCACTGACTTGCACTTCACATAGCTTAAAATGCTTTCTTCTTCTTTATTGCTCTTTTTTTTGTTTTCCTTCCTTTTGGTGTCATTAGCTCGTGAACATTCCAATCCAAGATGGCCAATTTTTTCATATTCATAGCATCATGGTGCATCCTTATTCTCTTTTCTTTTCTTCATTT
This sequence comes from Vanilla planifolia, assembly GCA_023846275.1. Classification (NCBI taxonomy): domain Eukaryota; kingdom Viridiplantae; phylum Streptophyta; class Magnoliopsida; order Asparagales; family Orchidaceae; genus Vanilla; species Vanilla planifolia. The sequence goes on from JAIUJO010000096.1 coordinate 1,855,214, forward strand.
TCCATACATAATTATAAAATATTTTTCCAACTTTTTGGCTAAACTTTTAATATAAAAATTCTGCTCTTCTTCAAAAATTTATGGAAGAGATGGATGAAGTGTCCAAATCATTTTTGCTTTCTTTGAATGATAATAATTCCTTCTTCTATGCTCTAAGCTTTGGCTTGCTTATGGAGGCCTCCTCTTGAACTCTTCAATTCATCTCAATTTTGATCATCAATAATTCCCTATGTAACTAATCCAATGTGAACTTGTTTATGTCCTTAGCCACCACTATTGCCATGGTAAAAGGATCATGCTTCATCAATAGAATCCCTATCCCTTTTGTTTCAAGGTCTAAAATATAAAATACTTTTACAAGATTTACTATTCTATTAGTAATATTTGTAAATCATATAAACTTGTTTTTTAGAGTTTCTCTTAGATTCATTCTATAGATCTCATAATCAGGAGTAATAAGATTTATTTTTGTTACTTTAACTTGTGAAGCACATTGATAAGTTACTTCTAACTTCTTCGAAACTTCATGTGTGATATTAAAAATTCATAATATATTAAATGCATTATGATATTTTCCATAAAGAAGGTGGTTGAGTATTCTAGCATTTAATAGTGCCGTTCTCCTTTGGTTAGTATTAAGTTTGTTTAAAAATTAGATCTTATTAGTGCATGAATCTCTAAATAAATCATAAGGATTATTGATCACTTTCCATTATTCAAAGTTAATAAATTTGATAAAAATTATACTTTTTTTCAACGTAAATAAAATTCACCCTTAAACAATGGTGTATAAAATAAATAAAATCCTTCACATAATGTTGCACCAATATTAATCATAGGCGAATTCATATTAAAAGCTTAGTTGAACAAATAAATTAAAAAAACATAAGTAGTTTAGTAAACATGTCGAAAGATAAGATAGAAATTAAAAATTAATATGCAAAAAAATTAAAAATTAAGTAAACTTAATAAAGTAAGTAAAAATAAATGATAAATCACCTAGATGATTTAACTCATTCTTTGTAAGGAACCCACTGTAAAACAACTTGAAATAAAATGTGTGTGCATGAATCCCAAAAAAGGAAAGTGAACTATGTGTTTTAAAATAATTTTGATAATTATTATTATATTTTTTTAAAAAAAACTATTTTTAGAAATAGTTTTCCTTTCTTAAAGAGCATATCATTTGAATCTATTTATATATAATTTGTAATTTTAATGATTAGAAAATAATACAAATAAAAAGTAAAAAAGTGCACCAAAATATTAAGGTCCTTAGTTGAAACTAACATATATCCACCCTTAATCAATGTTAAGAAAAATATCACTATTACAAAAATTATAACTTGAGATTTTTTTCTTATGGTTTACATGCAATCTACTAGCTTTTATAGCTTGAGCTATAACCAAAGATTTTGCAAGCTCAAGACCAACTCAGTTTTAAAACATGATCATACTAAACTTAGGTTTTCAGCATTGCACAACCTAGAAGAAGAAGGAAATTATAGGAATGAAAAAATATTTGATAAAAATGATAAATTTCATATGTATTTTTTTATTAATAAAGAAAGATACAATAGAATTCAACATTATGATGTTAAATTTCTCTTTGTACTAAGACATAGTAAACTACTAAGAAGTATTATAGAAGTAGAATATTTTGTAGTGTTCCATTGAGATCTCAATGTTTGTTCATGTTCATCTTCTCTCTCATTGATAAGGAGAAGAAGAAGAAGAAAAGAAGAAAAAGAAGTAGAAGAAGAAGAAGAAGAAGGAGAAGTAGAGGAAGAAGAAGTAGAAGAAGAAGAAGAAGAGGAAGGAGAAGAAAAATAAGGAGAAGAAGAAGAAGAAGAAGTGAAGAAAGTAGTACTAGAAGAAGAAGAAGAAAGAAGGGGAAGGATAAAAAGAAGAAGAAGAAGAAGATGAAGAAGAAGAAGAAGAGGACAAGGAAGAAGAAGAAGAAGAAGAAGAAGATGAAGAAAAAGAATAAGAAGAAGAAGAAGAAGAAGAAGAAGAAGAAGAAGAAGTAGAAGAAAAAGAAGAAGTAGAAGAGGAAGAAGTAGTAGTAGAAGAAGAAGAAGAACAGGAGTAGGAGGAGGAGGAAGTAGAAGAAGAAGAAGAAGAAGAAGAAGAAGCCAAAGAAGAAGAAGAAG